>JAHTLZ010000010.1:63804950-63823306 GCA_023846285.1 Phrynocephalus versicolor | reverse complement strand
GAATGAATGAATGAATGAATGAATGAATGAATGAATGAATGAATGAAATCCTTGGCATGTTTAGTGCTACTCTGTCTGTGCACCCTAAGCAACAATGAGAGGCCTGCTCTTCCCTTTGGATCTAGTAATATCAGCTTTAGTACTTCAAAGTAGTCTTTAAACAGTGGTTGAAATCCTGTAGATTACCATAAGACAAATTATAACTTTTGGTCTGTTTCTCTTTGGCAAACAAAGTGTCCCTGTTGTAATTCTTCAGGGATGCTTATGAACATACTAAGCCAATGTGCACACATATATTCCCTCCGGAGTCACAGTAGAACAGTTTGTTTAGCTGGGAGAAAGAGACTGAAAGTTACTATTTCATTTATGCTAACCAACAGGACTTTGGCCAGTAATTAGTTACCCTTGTAATTCCTAGGCCCCATGAAGGGAATTTGCAGTGACCACAGTTGTATTTATCACTTCAGAATTACCATTTTAGAAAACAATAAGTTATTTTCCCATTTCTCAGAAATAACTAAACTCAATACTTTTTCAAATTTTTAAATGCTTCAGCTTACTAGCCTGTGATACAAAACACCCCCTCCTCCTTCTATAGCACTGTTGGCTCATTTTCCACGACAGAGCATGAGATGGCAGCAAAATGGCACAACATGACCCAGCTCTTGGACATTCCTCCTTTACCATTTTGTGAGGCCATATCCTTGCTAATTATATAAAAAAACTATTGGCATGAAATTAAAATGGATAATCAAAAGAAGTAAACTTATCCACTGTTAAAGTGGATAAATTCTATGTAATATAGTTACATTGGGAAAGGAATCATTTACACCGCAATTGGTTCCGCAGACATTGCTTGAATACCAAAGTAAAAGAGAATATGCAAGACTATAAGAGAAAATCTATTGTTACTGTTTTGGGTAAGGGAAGACATGGCCATCACAAGGTTCCTCAACACTACATAAGAAGGGAGGACTACAGGGTATTGGTAACTCCCAAAGTATCTACACATTAAAATTGGTCTAAAAAAAATCTTGATAACAGGACCCCTTAAATGAAAATTTTGCTGATAAATGCTAGATCAGTGAATGGGAAATCAACAGTTTTGCAAGACTGATCCTGCAAGAACATGCTGATCTCACTTGCATCACAGAGACTTGGCTGGACGAGGCTGGGGGAGTCAACTTCACTCAGCTCTGCCCTCCAGGTTTCCTTGTAAAACAACAGGCAAGACCAGGGGGATGTGGTGGGTGCCTGGCAATAGTCTATCACAGCTCCATCCCTCTTGCTAGATGCCATGTTCCCCGATTCCCTGGTTTTGAATATATGTTCCTAAAAGCAGGAGCCAGTAACAAAATAGGAATTTTCTAGGTGTATTGCCCTCCATGTGGCACAACTTCTCCACTTCAGCTGTCTTTCCAGAAATAGGCAAAGACCTTTCTCTTTAGGCAAGCTTTCCCTGAATGATGGACTACCTATTATGTATCTTTTAAGGAATCTTCTAGATATGGGCACGAATCAAAAAATGGTGTTTCGGTTTTTCATTTTTCGTTGAGAGGTCCGTTTCGGTTCGTTTCCATTTTCACGAATTTTTGGGAATTTTTTTTTCATTTTTCATTTTTTCATTTTTCGTTTCTACCCGCTTTTTGCACGATTTTTAAAGCATTTCCATGTGCGGGTGTCCCCCAATGCCCCAGACCAGAGGGAAAACACTAAAAAAAAATAATGCTGGCAGGGACACAGTATAGACTAGGTATGCAGGGAGGCTGCAAAGGCAGCGGCTGGCGTTGCCCAGGGTGCAAGGCAGCCACAGAGTGACTGCACTGCAGGGCAGGGGAGGGTACTCACTGAGTACACACACACGCACACAGGGAGGCTGCAGGACTGAAGCTAGAGTCGCATAGACAGCAATCCCACCCTAACTCCCACCGGAGACTGCAAGGAGGATGGGGGCTGCCAGAGCTTTTTATGCCCTCTGTGGCTGCCAGACCTGCCCAGTCTGTAACCTTGGCATGCTATTGGTTGAACATGATCCCATCACATGGCTTGCCTCCATTTTGTGGCTGGCTACATCCATTTTGTCATCCTTAAAGGGAAAAGAAAAATACATCGCGATGGGAGAGGACAAAAACAAACATTTTAAGGACCCCAACCCCCTGCTAGGTAATAATTTCAAATAATTATCGCATTATCACTGTATTTTTATGGATGTCCAGGGCGTTTTAATACCCAAGAAATCAATATTAGGCATCTGAGAGCCATTTTGGGTCGATGTCCCCTAACTCCCCTTAAAGGAAAAACAGCAATCTGAGAAAAGACATAAATGCACATTTTAAGGACCCCCCCCCGGTAGGTTGCATCAGACAGTATAAATAATTATTGCTGTGTTTTTATGGATGTTCAGGGCATTTTTTAACATTTAAAACAGCTGATTTCATTGTGCGTCACCATTAACGAAAACGAAACGTAACAAACCCAATTTTCGTGGTTCTGTTCGTTTCGTTCCATTTTCATCACAATTTTTGTTAGTCGTTTCGTTACGTAATTGAACGAATAATGAATAACAGAAACGAAAAAAGTTCATTTCGTGCCCATCTCTAGAATCTACCATACATGGCTACACAGACTTTGTGTTTATGACCACTTACAACTTTGTGTTTATCTCTCTCCTTCTGTGATTGCATTGACACTATGTTATCAATTGTTAGTTTTAATGTTGTCTTCTGATGCTGTAAGATACCCCTCAATTCACTGTTTCTCAAACTGAATGTGTTTTAATTGAAATGGACTGTATGTCGTCTCTCCTTACTGTAAGCCGCCTTGGGTCCTTTTCGAAGGAGAAAGGCAGGGTAAAAATACTCAAAAAATAAAATAGAATAAATTAAATAAAGCAACAAGTAATTTGATCAGCCCAAATGTGTTTCTATGACCATTTGGCAGAATTTCATTGTCTTTTTCAGAAGGAGAGACCAGTGTGCTGCAAGGGTCATCCTAGTAGGCCCTTCAGGTGGATTGGGGTGCTCCCTTCATGGATAGCTCATAACCAAGGCAAGGGAGGGTCCACCAAAATTTTGGGATGAGGCATCTCTGTGTTCATGAGCCACAGTGGCTCTCTTGATGTATTCATGGACAATAATTACATCTGCTCTTTCTTTTTGGAGCTGGCTGTAACACTCTAATGCATTGCTATGGACATCTGAAATGCAGAATACACCTACGAAGGGAACATGACATAGGAACGTGGTAGGTGGATGGGACGAGAGGGCATTCTAATCCAGCCCTTGGCTTCCCTGCAGGAACCCACAAGATGCCTTGGAGAGGAAAAAGTCCAGAAACAGGACAGAAGGGCTATAGCAGTGTTCTTCTGCTGTTCCCAAGCAATTAGTATTCAGAGGCACTTTGCCTCTGGAAACGATATACAGTATATAAACTCTTACATGTTGCCATTGTGGCAGTTTTATTTTCAGCTCCTTTCCCAATTATTTCCAACATGAACAACCACAAAAAAAGAGTGGGGTTGGCTGTAACTTAAAACAACCAATGTTTCCCTGTGGCAAATATTTTGTTTTGGCAATGCTTCTGGAGGTCTTCCAATGATTTACAGTTATCCTTTCCTCTGGCCTCTCATCCCTACAATCTTCCAACAAGTCCCTTCCTACAAAACAAGACATGTGACTGAAACAGTGTGTTTCAGTGGTATTTATCGCCCTATATTTTAGAATGTTCTGATGGTCTCTTTACTAGCTACAGATGAACTAAACCAGTCTCCCCAGTAAGCATACACACACACAAACAAACAAACCAGAATCTAATGGCAAATTTGGAGTTGAAATTTTGAAGGGTCTGGCCACGTTTCTGGCGAGCCTGGTGGGGGGGCAAGGGCAGCAGGTTGTTTGCCATCAAATAGGCACATGCCAGTCCTTCCAGTTTTCCCTGAAGAGAAGTTTCCAGCAAAAAGAACACTAGCACCAGTGGTAAGGGCCTTGGTCCAATCAAGCACTCCTGACACATGCCTTACAGTGCTAGCAAGGCCTGGCAACATGAATGTGCACCAGCCAGGCATTTGGGGTCTGTGCCTAGGCATGCAGAATCTCCACCCTCCTGACTTATTCCCTTCTTGTAGCCCAGAGCAGTGGATTTTCCTCAAAGGGGGAGACTGGTGACTATGGGCGTAGGGCCAGCTGGGCAAAATGCCACACAACATTTTCTCCTAGGTAGTGCCTCAAAGGACCTATGTAACATATCATTTTGTTCATATTGCAGCTAATCGTTTGGCAAAAGAAAGCAAGCCTACCAGCAGGATTTAAGAGTAAGCAGACCTTTCCTCTCACACACCTAACAACTAATATCTGGAGACATACTGCCTTTCACATTTGTAGGGATACATAACATTCCTGACTAGCAGCTACGGATGGCCCTCATCACCTTGAATCTAACTAAAAGCCATATATACTATAATATTTGGAAGTGTTACTATGCACTGTTGCTATGTTACTAGGAAGTCTTATCTATCTTGCATCTTCATTCAGCTTCAGTGCATGACTTCTGGTTCCCATGTTATAACACCCTCTCCTGATCTACTTTCTTCACACTATACACAGTCATTTAGATCACTATCATGCGTCCCTTACTAAGCTGAACAGCCTCAGACTTTACAATCTTTCCTCGTAAGAGAGCTAACCTAGAATCTAAAATATCCTGTTTCAGATGTCATTATCAGAACTGTACACAGTATTGCAGATGTGATAACCAAACCACTGGAAAGTATAAGGCCTGTATGATACTGACAGTTTTATCCCTTCGCTAAGAGTCCAACACATAATCTCCCTTTTTTAAAAGCAGCCACACAATTGGTCAATATTTACATTGGTCCCAGTTCATGGTATAGTCATAAATCTGGAAAGCAAAGCATGTTGCTTTATATATCACCCTATAGTGCTTAAAGCACTCTCTGAGGAGTTTACAATTAATTATATATACTGCACATTTTTGTCACATGCACTGCAAGCTAGGCATTCAATTTACTGACCTTGGAAGGATGGAAGGCTGAGTCAACCTTGATCTGGCTTCCTAAATCTGTTGGGATCGAATGCAAGTCATGACCAGAGTATTAACTACAATACTCCAGTTTAACCACTGTGCCACAGTGCTCTTGGAGGTGCCACACATTATTGTCCCTACAGCCAGTCCCTTCTAAAGGGCAGTCTCCAAACACAGGCAGCTGGAACTCTTCAAATCAATGTGAGTTCTTGCAATGTTGGTTTCCAGTTTGAGCAGGTCTTCCATACAGGTTATGCCTCTTTATTATCCCTTCAACACCAAATTGCATTCAAGCACTTTGTATTACAACACAGACAGTTGGTGGCAATATGCTGTTCTTGCAAAAATCCACTTCTCCCCCAGTTATTGTGAGGATTGCAGCAAGACAAAGAGAGAACAGAGGTGAGAGGATAATGGCTGGTGATTTCATAACCTCCACTAATCAATAGGTCTTGGAGATTTGACCCAAAGCAAGTTCTGGCTGTACCACACTATGGGTCCTAAATCAGATCCATAAGTGACCCTCCATTGTGAAAAGGGAAGTTTTATTCCTATTTCTATCAAAAGGGGAGATCCTCTTAACTTGTTTCTGATAGCATGTGTTGTCCTCTAGTGGGAACCATTTTCAGTTATGGGTGCAACACTTTTAAAAACCACATTCCTCTTCTTGAGTAGTTTAAATGACCTCTCTTCTGTTGAACCACTCATGGCCAGGGCTGATGCTAGGTTTTTTTGCGCCCTAGGTGAGGGGCGGGGTGGGTGGGGTGGGCGGCGGGCGGGCAGGGTGGGGGGCGGGAGATGGCAGGGGACAGCGACAGGCATGGGGGATGGATGGCGATGGGCGCAGGGGGCGGGGGGCGGATGGCAGACGGCGACAGGCAGCGATGGGCAGACAGCGACAGGCGGCTGGCGGGCAGTGGGGGGACGGACGGCAGTGGCCAGTGGCAGGGGGCGGCGGCAGGGGGGCAGCAGGCTGGCCAGCACTTTCTTTCCATTTTGGCACCCTAGGCAACTGCCTAGTTCGCCTTAATGGAAGCGCCAGCCCTGCTCGTGGCGCAGTGGTTAAATGCCTATACTGCAGGTAAAACTGTGCTCACAACCTGGGGTTCAATCCCAGGTAGCCGGCTCATCCTTCCGAGGTTGGTAAAATGAGTACCCAACTTGCTGGGGGGGGGAGCAATGTGTAGCCTGCATACTGTAATTAAACTGTAAACAGCCCAGAGACTACTTGAAGTGTTATGGGGTGGTATATAAGCAGAACACTTTGCTTTGTTATCTGCTAGTGTTTTCAGTTAATTTGCGACATTTTTGAAATGTTCGTGTAAACATGGCCTTTTTAACGCCAAACACACTTGCTGTACAGAGTGCCAGGGTGGAATAATGTGTGGGATGTTTTGCCACATCACATATAAAGCCCATATATTTCTGTTTCTTCCCCCACTTCACCTACACTGCTGCACACCCATGTCCAGGTTCACACTGAACTCCTCGGATGAAGTTGTCCCAAGATAATAAATCTGTTAGCCCTCCAAGTTCCATATCACCCTTGGGGAATGGAATCCTGTGGTTGAAAGATGGAAAGGCTGCTTGCTTCAACTAGTTTTTTACCATGGCATTCCTTGGGTGGCCTTAGGAAAAACTAGCAGGCTATTTCATCACATCTATAATTTATTTTTTCAGACATAAGCCATTGCTTCCCCCCCCCTTCAAAGGTTAGTAGGAGCCGTCAGGGAGATCTCACCCACCAAAATGTATACTTTAGGTCCATCCCCAAACTTTTCATAGATCCACTTTAACACCTGTTTGCAACAGGAGGGTGGTTTTCCCTTCATCTGAACCGGTTGCTCCTGACATCTAGAACTCAAGTCCTCTAGAATCCCAGTGCTTCTAAATATATTAATTGGGGAGGTGGGCACCTGCACCTGAGAAATGTGAACAATTCAATATTTCCTTGCGGAAGGGTGCTGGAAGCCAAGCCTCCCACAGTGTGCACTCCTCTTAACATCAGCCAACCCCTCCTTATTTCCACTCACGCCCACCAATGTTTTTGATTTTTTCACTTAGAGGGGCAGCTCTTCGCTGTATTAATTCTGCCTTTTTGATATTTAAGACATATTCTTAAAATGTTCTGGGCTTCCTTACTGTAAGCCACTTTGGGTCCTTTTCCAAGGAGAAAGGTGCGGTAAAAATATTCAAAATAAAATAAAAATAAATAAAATAAAATTAATTTCCCTCCCTCACGCTTTCTTTTCCCTCTCCTCCCTTCACTCCTCCAGGCGCGCACACGGGGGGATTCCCTCAGAGGGCCAAGAGGTCTCCCGCTCCAGGCCGCCCCGTCCTTTCGCACACCTAGGACTGGCTACACCGACGGCGCGCGCGTTCTCCTCACACAGGCACCCCCCCCACACACACACACACGGCGGGCACTCCCCTTCTCCTCGTGAGCGCACCTACACACTCACACACCTACAGCTACACCTGCTGGCCGCTGCCTTCCTCCTCCTCCGTCGTCCTCTTCCCCCGCCTTGGAGCCGGAGAAAGGGAGAAGGAGGCAGGCGAGTCACCAGCACCAGTCGCCCGCCCGTCCGCCCGCCGTCCCAGCTCCTGGGCGCTCTCTCCCTCTCTCCACTTTCTTTGCAGCCCGCCTGCTTCAGCCCCGCGCGCGCCGCTGCCATGCCGCTTCCTCGGCCGTCGCGAGTGACAGAAGAAGAAGAAGCGCCCGCCGGAACGAGCGGGTGACACAAGTAGGCGCGAGGAAAGAGCCCTTCTCCTCTGGAGGACGAGGTAAAAAAAGGAGGGTGCGGGACGAGCTCCAGCTCAGGGCCGGCGGGAAGGACGCGCGCGCCGGGTCCAGCAAGTTGGCCGGGTGGCCGGGAGGAGAAGGGGAAGAGAAAAGGGAAAGATCCTGGCACTCATCGTGGCGCTCATCCGGCCCAGGCGCGCCAGGTGAGGAGCCGGGTTAGGAAGGGCGAGGAAGAACCTGGCGGATCGGAGGAGAGGCAGTTGGGGCGAGCCGGGCGCGCTTCCATTTTCCTCTCCCAAACTTGTCCAGAAGACTCGCCGGGGCTGCTTAGGAAGTGGAAGGACGGGCCACAGGGTGCGCGTGTACACGTGCTTTAAACACGATCTGCTCGACGCGCGTGGAAGCGATGTCCATGCCTATTTTCATTCTTTTATGTTTAAGCCTCGAGGGTCGTTTTGGCTAAGGGCGCGCAAGAAGCTGGTGTGGTTTCAAATGTTTAAAAACTTGGCCAGTTGCAACTCTAAATTTTTCTCCCGGTTGGAAGGTAAGGAATCCCAAAGTAGTGGCACTCTGGTCCTGATTTACCCCCAAAGTTTTTTTCCTGGTTTGTTTGGGAAATTATAGCTTGACATCTAGAGTGTCACACCTATTTTATTGGGTTTATTTCATCTCTGTTCGCTGCCGTCTCTTCTGCGTCAGTCAAGTGACTGATTTCTCGGGTCTGGCGCTGTAACAAGACTTGGGTGTTGATCACAGTTTATTGCCTTGTTTTGCCATTGAAGAAGTAGACCTGATTCGGAATGAGGAGTGAAATGTGCGAAGAAATGAGGGATGAGCGGCTGTCATGAGAACAGCGGTACAGTGCCCTGCAGATTGGCTAAGGTTGTCATATGATGCTTATTTATTTAGAAATAAGCTTTGCTGAGGTCAAAGATCTGAGGAAATGTGCTTGGGGCTGAGCGGCAGGAATGTGAGGGGTGGACTGTGAAATCCCATGCAAACAGAATTTCATTTCAGCCTTCTCTGTGTGTGTTCATTTAGTTTCATACTACCAGCTTTCTCTGTAAGACTGTTGTAAGAATGGCTCAGATGCCAAGTGATTCCGAGACCCACTTGTTTCAGCTGTACACCACTTTCTCCTGGACTTCAGAGTAGTTGTAGCCACAGATTCTCCCCAGCTGGATTGATGTAATGGATGGAGTTATTAACTTTATTATTGTTGCTAATTGGCATTATTATTGACAAGAATTCTGGAATAGTTGGCACACTTATTGTATTCCTTCTTCTTCAGATTTGCTCACTTGCCTGCTCTGAGCCAGAGCAATAAATTATGGAATCAGAAGCCTGGGCTTTAAGGGATGGCTCAGAGTGGAGCCAGAAAGGTAATCCGTAGACCAGAGGAACTGATAGATTTAAGTACAGTGGACCCTTGTATAACAAACAGCTTGCATAACATAAAAATTGTACAACATAAAAAATTCTGGAGATAGGGGAAATTTGCTTAACATAATCGCCTATGGGGAGAATCCGTACAACATAAAAATGGGATCACTCCATTTCCAATACATTCCTATGGGAATTTGTATAAAGGAAAATTTGCTTAACATAATTTCATTTGGAACGAATTAATTCCTTTATACAAGGTACCACTGTACTTGACTTCAGCAGGGCAAAATCTGCCTCTCGTGCTTCTGTAGGAAGCTTCAGGTTTTTGAATGCGTATGTTTCCTATAGGCTGGACATCTTGTTGGACCCCAACCCCCACAATACATCAGCCAGCATCACTAGGGAGAGAATTCTGGGAGTGGTAGTCCAAACAAATAAGAATTCCAAGTTCTGATTTTTGCATAGCAAAAAAATCCAGTGCAGATGGAACGATGCAGATGACTTCTTTCACCCTGTGCCTGTTTGTGTACATGCCACATGAAGGGCAGGGTCTATATTAGTTAAGCTTTGAGTATTATTTCACAATTGCTGGTTATACTCTTGTGGCTTGGAGCTTCAACTGAAGTAGCCCCAGAATAGTCAAGGGAAAGGGATATTTTGCTGCCACAAATGTCTTCCCCTCTTCTGAATGAACATTTGGAAAAGTTACTGTTATGGATTGCATTGCCTAAAACACTGCAGCCAGTAGTGGCCTTGCTGGCTGGTGGATGCTGGGAGTTGTTGTTAAAAAGGCACCTTTTCTAAGCTCTTACTGACAGAGCTGTGGCTGTGGAGTGAAGGCATTTCTGGTCCCGTTTCACACGACACTCTGTGTTTATGCTGCCAGAGACTGTGAATACATATCCAGTCCACAGACACTCTCTCTGCTTTCCTATGGCTGACTCTGCAGGATGTCAGTCTCAGAGATGTGGAACCTTTGACCCTGCAAAGGTGTTGGACTTCATGACACCAAAATCTTAGTTTGCATGGGCAGAGATGAGGAATTATGGGAGTTGCAGAAAACAAATATGGCATTGCAGAAGTCTGACTGACACACACACACACACACACACACACACACACACACACACACACACACACACACACACACACACACACACACGCACACGCACGCACGCACGCACACACACAGTTCTGAGTGGAATGAAGTATAGGGTGATGTAGTTGTTTCTTTCAACAGCCAGAAAAGAGTAAAAAACAGAGGTGGAGGTGTGTGCTTGGGGGAGGGGGGAGGGAGATGAGGGATAAACCAAGCATTTGGAGAGCAAAGATAACATACGCAGCGAGAGTTAGCTTGAAGAATTAAATGCAAGCTAGCTGAAATGCAGGATATACCACAAGGACAAAGATCATTTTCTGGGTGACATCTTCTTTTTGTACCATGTCAGAGTGAAACAGTAGTTTATCCAAGCTTTGCTGGAGGAACCATCACTCAGGAGTATCAGGAATATCTGGATCAGGGACAGTCCCTTTAGTTTAAGTGGAGGTAAACTTGATTAGGTCAAAGTATTCTGAATTAATCATATGCAAGAAAATATAGAAATACAATTCTCAATTTCTTATTATAAAAGAATTGGAGCCTTTTAATGCTGTTTAGCCAGCTGATGCTAGACACCAAAACAGATCAGAAGGGTGCTGGGTAGGGAACAGCCCCTGCCTACCTGTCCAAATCTGCCTTCCTTTGATGCATGTGCAGACCTTGTAGAGGTTTGGTTTTGGGCTGTCAGCGCTGGTTGGGCGAGTGAGGTCCTGTGAGTAATGCTTCAAAGAAGTAATGTTTCTAAGCTCTTTTGGCGCCTGTAAGTTAGGTTGCCAGTCTACTATCTGCTATAGACTGTGACAGCACTTTATCAACAGGAGTAAGCCAGAATACAGAAAATACTTGTTTGGTTGCTTCCACCAATGGAGTTGGATATAATCCTGAATTCACAGGTGGGGGCAGTATCTGTAATAGGCTGAAATATAACTTGGCAAAATGTGCAGGCTGCCATCATTCTTCATCTGGTTGGATGGGGGGAAAGTAGAAAAAGTCATGTTAGTCCAAAAATCGTGCCTGGTGTTGTAAGTCATGGAGATGTTCTTGCCAGAAATCCCCTGGCAAGAAGGAAATGTTGAGAATTATCTTCTCTAGGAACACAAGGACAACTTCAAGCTTCTTTATCTAGCCATATCTAGCCATCTAGCCATAAGTTGCTCATGACTGCTGCAGAGGGATGTCCTCTCCTCCCAGACTGGAGGCATTCATCCCCCTGTTTGGCCCATGAGCTGCTCCACCTCTGGCCTTAAAACAAGAGACACAGGTTTCTGTAGGAACATTAGCAGCATTTATTTATTTTTCATGAATTTAATGTTATATCTGAACAGGGGCCCCTGGCTTCTTGCTTCTGAAAAAAGTCAGGATATTGTGTGAGTCAGGAATCAGCTGCCTAGGTGCAAAATTGGCAAGCCAGATTTCTCACTCCACTGTGATAGTTGTGACGTTAAGTATTTGCTCCTGCTTGCCCGAGAAAGAAAGTGCGAGCGAAGAGTCATTCATAATGAGCACACATCCCATTCATAAGCAGCTGTGATTCTCCACTATTCTGGTTAATGGTCATGTGAAAATACACCCTGGCAGCAGATCAGTTGTGGGGTATAAATTGGGTGTGTCCTTTTGCATGCTCATGTGTGTGCATGCATGTGTGCTTGCACACATATATATGTCCCAAACGGTTACTACCAGCACCCTCTACCAGATCTGGAAATGCCAGAAAAGACGACCGTACAATCATATATAATTCAGGGTGGAGAGACTTCTGTTGTATTCTGTAACAGTCTAAATAATCGTCTGCATAATTATTCTGTAGAGAATTAGCTAGATTATTACTGAACACAACAGTAGTCCCTTCCCCTGAAGTACATAGTTTATCTAAGGCAGGAAATGACAAAATGAGTAACTTCTGAAAGAATATTGATTCTGAATGACAATACCTGGTTCAGGTGGTGGCTTGCCTTTTTTTAAAAAAAAAGATGTTCCACAGATTGTAATGAATATTCCTTCAACATAATATCAGGACACTTGATTATTTAATTCCCACACCTCCCACAGGAGCTCAGTGCCGCAAATCTAGTCTTGTAGTAGCCAACGTAGTAATTTAAATAGAGACAGAATGGCTGAGAGTCTTGCCCAAGGCTTTTCTGTGAGTTTCATAGCTGAACTCCTAAGTTGAAGCTGGGTTTTCCTACATTACAATTCAAAGTCTCTAGCCATTGTAGCACCCTGGCTTAGTTCATGTGAAATTTGATTGTATAACTCAGGTCAAGTTCAGTTCACTACTTTCTGTACCCCCTGTTTTCTGGTGGCAAGTGTGTGCATGAGCATGTGTTTCTGAGATTATTTATTTATTTATTTATTTATTTATTTATTTATTTATTTATTTATTTATTTAGCTAGCTTGTATACTACTCCACTCTCTGGGTGGTTTACAGCTCAGAATAAAATCAAATAAAACAAAACAAAATAAACATATAATTTATAAAAACAATAATTAATCCCATACCACAAATGACCCAACTTAACTAAAATAGGCAATTGAATGGCTTCAAACTCAGTATTAATTTTAAAAGTTGCTTTAAAAAGTATAGCTTTTACCTACTTCTTAAAAATCTGGAGATAAGGCTTTTTCACTTAGTGCTTGCCCATATATAATGTAAATTGAAATGTAACACAGTAGATAGTGTACTTGTAAAGACAGAATTCATGGGGTCTGACTTCACATACCATATGACATATCAGGAAGTATTGCAGCACATGTGCTGGGATTGGTAGTAGTTCCCTTTTACACACACACACACACAACATAGAATACACACACATACATGGTAGTGTATAGATGTTTTTGTTGATATGGGCTGTATGCAACAGTCTTGAGGATATGTGTGTCTGAGGAAAAAAGCCAAATTACTGACAATTAAAATACTCTCACATAAGTCAAGAATCTGAGCCTTGCTATCTTCTTATTTTGCTCAAAATAAGCAAACAAAGCAAACACGTTCTCTCTAATAATGCTAAAATGATTTGCTTATTTTCTCTAGTGTTTAAGGTGCAGCATCACCAGTTTGACCTTACTTTAGAACCAGACAGGTGACGTTGGCCACTGTAAAGCCGGGCAACTCATGTTCTGAATTGTATCGCTACACAATAGATGAGGTGCCGTTGCTGCTTGAACCGCAACCTTTCAGTGGGTGTTGTTAGACTGCATCTCTCATCTGCCCAAGGTGATGAAGAAGCATGGGCGTTGCAGTATCGGAACAACTGGAGCTACATAGTTGCTGCTCACCCCTTCCCTTCTTTGGGAACAACGGGCAAACATGCTGGAACTGCATCCTGATGACCCCGTTTCAAAGCCCTTCAGTTAAATTTGTTTTAGCTTGCATTGCTGTATCTTCTGTAAAATATAAAACCTGACCTCTCAAAACCAGTGTAAGTATGACTAATAGGTTGAACAAGTCTCAAGGTGATTTTTATTTATTTTAGCATTGGGCTGATATATATGTTTTGGTAAGAGATTTCTGCAGATGCTACTTGAGTGTGTTGGGCACATAAATGACTGTTGCTCTTACCACACAAAGGGGAGGGAGGGCACATTACACACATACCCCTGGAATCCAAGATGTGCTGCAGGCAGCAAATACATCTTCTGTTCTGTTCTGTTGTGAACAGCTGTTGGTGCCAGCATAAAGTCTACAGGATCGTTCTTGCTAGTTGTTGGCCACAGGCATAACTCTCCCCCTCCCCCATCTCTGTCTAAGTTTACATATCTACCTGGGTGCAGGTAATACAGTATACAGAGATCCACACAGCAGTGGGCACATTTCAACCTTCACTGGTGCATCAACATAAGATATTTTTTTCAACCCCCCCCCAAAAAAAACACCAGACTTTTCTTGAAAAATGGGAGATGTTATGCTATGAGAAAGAAACCTGGTTTTGCTGAGCAGGCAGCTTGAGTCTCCTCTCCTTCTTTTGTGGTTTTTCTGAAGTGGGTGGAGTGGACTCCTTATAGCAAAGAAGCTTTCCCTTCCCGATTGCTGAAAGAAGCTATATGAAGGCAGAGGCATGAGACTTTGAAGCACACACAGGAAGCTTGACAAAGACAAAACAGAAACAGGGCAATTTTATTTCATGCTAGCCTGTAGAAACAGCTTCACCTGGTTGAAATCCCATGAGTCCAACCCTTACAGTGCCCTCTTTCTTTCCTGTGAACGCCCTTTCTGTTGCACTGCTTTTGAGTTCTCTACTGCACCTTCAAACAACTGCTTTGAGCAGTTCAACTCATAGAATCCTACAGCCTGCATGACTCCTCCTGATTATTGAGCATATGGAGCTCACGTGTACCATTCCTGAAACAACAGTTCAGAAAAAAAGTATGCTTCTGAATGATAATTGTTTATATCTTTAAAGTAATTTGCATTATTTCTGTAGGGGAAAAATATAGTTGGATGTCCCTAGGGGCACAACGTGATTTTTTTTTACATTTATTTATTTATTTATTTATTTTATATAGCTTGTATGCCGCCCACTATCCAAAGGTAGTCTGTATTTTACATCACAGTACTTCAAAGAGGCCTTGCAGAATTGGAAGAAGTTTTTTGAGTACTTCAAAATAAACTAATTGGCTCGGGATCTGAGAGCTCCTCGAGTGATTTTTGTGTATGCTGTATAGATTTTTAAAAAGAAATCAGACCATCTTGAATGTTCTTCCTAGCATTTTCTTGCAATGTGGGGTGCATTCTTTGGCTCCTAAAAATTTGCCCATTTTTGTCCGATCACTCTAGTAATCATTCTGATCTTGTTATGACAAAAGTACTGACCGGCTTGTCACCATGGCCTGATGTCAGGGTCCATGTTTAGCTCAGCTCTACCCTAGATGGAGGGCAGTTTCCATGGCACTGAATTTAGGAATGAACCATTGCTGCCCAAATCAGACCATCTTTATCCTGCATTCCTATCAACTGTTAATGTCGGTGCAGAAACTTTTAGATATGAAGCCTTTTATGGAGATGCAAATATACGTGCAAATATCTAAACAGCCATTTAACAGGAGGATGGCCCAACGTAGGAGGGGTAACAGCTCAGGACCAGAATCAGCAGTACACCTCCTGTTGAAGGACAAAGGGCACTCTTTCAAAGATGGGGATGTACACATATTAGAAAGAGAAGATGGTGGTTTGAGAGAGGAGTCAGGGAAGCCCACATTCATGTGAGTACTGAAAACCCCTCTCTCAACAGAGGCGGGGGGGCGGGGCTCAAGCACAGTCTATCTGCTACTTATCAGGCAGTGATTTCAACACTCCTCAGACAAATAAAAATACTTCACACCTCCACCACCAAGGCATAGATAACAACAACCCATACTTTATGGGTTTCAGCACCTTAGGCCATTGTTCACCTAATGACCTATTGAGACTGTTGTCCACCTAATGAGCCTATTCAGGCCACTATCTTATGAGCCTGTTTCAGAACAGGGTGACATGAGGTCAAACTGAACTATAAAATGGAGGACTCGCAACTAGCTTTCCTCAGACTGTTTGGATGAGCAGTGAAACTTTTCAATCTCTTAAGAAAAGAAGTCCAGTTGCCATGATTCAACTTCCAGATAAACTCACCTGGATGACTGAGAATCTTCACAGGCATATTACATGCAAATAGTTACAACATATTTTATATGCTAGCCATAATAGTTTAGATTCCCCAAATGTAAACATGTTAGGAGTTAGAAGACAATAAAAAGTACCAGACATTTGCTTGCAAGATGAGTCTTGTGGCGTAGAGGTTAAATGCCTGTACTGCAGCTAAAACTGTGCTCATGACCTGGGATTCAATCCCAGGTAGCAGGCTCATGGTTGACTGAGCCTTCCATCCTTCCGAGGTCAGTAAAATGAGTACCCAATATGTTGCCTGCATAATTAAATTGTAACTCCCCCCCCCCAGAGAGTGCTTGAAGCATTATGGGGTGGTATATAAGCAGAACATTTTCCCTCAGAATCACTGGCCTATAAATGCAATTCTGAAAGAAGTATCTGATTTAGATGCCTCGGAACTAGGAAATCAGTCTTTCCAAGTTAAACCAGTGTTCACTTTTTATATGACAATTTAGGACAAAAAGAAAACAGACTGAGAGATTATTTTCTTAACATCCTGATACAGCCAAATAAAGTTGTTATGGGTTTAGCTGAACTTCAGGTTTTAGGGCAAAAGATGTGTGTGTTTCTGCAGTGTCCAATAATTACAGTTATAGGAAATGGGAGTGTAATACACATGAATTTTGGACTTTATGGTAACTCTTTCTGTTGAATGAAATGCCTTGCCTGATACGTGTTGTGATTGCAAGTGCAACTGTTTGGTATAGCAAATCAAGTAATTTTAGAATCTAGAATTCAGAATTGTCCAGTTACACTTACAGTTATTTAGCTCTAAAGAGTGTTAATAATTGTATCATCAGAGAGATGGTGACATTTTTGTATGTGTGCAGGAGAAAGGAAAGGTGTTCCTGCTGAATTTCCACCTCTGTACGTTTCTGTGTGCCTGTGCACTTGCATATCTCCACCCAGCTCTCATCTCCCTTCAGGACTATGAGGATGTCTAACACATTCTTGAGTCTATTGACTCACACCTTTACCCTGTTTTGCATATATAAACTCAGTGGTGGGAAGAAAGTGGAAGAAGGAGGACAGGTGGCAGGAAAGGTTTATCCTATCCTTGTTTATTATGTTCCTTTCCCTTCTCAATAGTGTGAACACGTTGCTGATGTATATGAAGTCTTCCACATTTGCTGTGACTTCTCCAATAAGAACATAAGAAGAGCCATGTGGGATCAGGCCAAAGGCCCATCTAGTCCAGCTTCTTGTACCTCACAGTGCCCCCATCAAATGTTTATGTTTTGCAATCTGTACGAAGCTTTTCACAGATAATCTATCCAAGTTTCATTTGCAGCTTAAGAGTTGTAACATTGCTACAAATGACACAAGAGTAGATTCCAATGAGTTTGAACCGGCAGTCTTTTTCTTGCCATAACGCCTGGATATCTTTGTCCTTCAACTAGGAGAACCTCTGCACAAAAATCAGGAGAGAGGAATTAACAACTTCTGGATCAAAGTCTGTAACCAAATTTCAAGGTTTTCTCACAGTCACATAGGGACACTGGATTGGCCAATAAGAGATAAAACTACAGAGAATCTCGAGATACCCTAAAGACCAGTGGATTTAAAACTTGTTTTCATTGCAAGAAAACAACAGAGCTGTAGCATTTGGAAGATAAGTAGCCAATGGAGCTGTTGTGACAGAGTTCTATGATCTGTGTAACTGTCTTCCGTCAATTTGGGGCATATTCCAGTGATTCATATGGAATGAATCTAAGACAGTATTGTATCATCATAGCCATATTAGACATAAGAGGATACAACAACAGATGTGTCAATGCCCTAGCTTTCATTATTCTTTTGTATTCTTGGCTACCACTAAAACCTGGGTGCCCAGACTCAGGACTGATTCTGGGAGCACATCCAAGCTGTGATGTGAACTCAAGTTCTTAGGGGAAAATATACAGTATCCCCACTCAGCACAGGTTTCACCTGTCTTCTTTAATATTCTCTGTTCACCCAGAACATCTCTATTTTAGCTTAATTAAATTTTAATTTGTGGTTGCAAGTCATGTTTGGTCAAGGTATGGAGGCGTTTTTTTGTATAGGCTTTATGGATCAATTCAGTTGCGTCCACTTTTCAGTCTTACTTGCAGTGGTTTTGGGGAGGCAACATATGGTCCTTCACTGTTGGGCTGCTGTTGCTCCCACAACTTCTCATTGTTGTCTAGCTCAGCTCAGAGTGATAGGAGATGTAGTCCAATAATAGTTGGCTCTCCATTTGTATATAAATGTATACAACATTGTCGTGGAAATATTGTAGTCTATTGGAGTTCATCAGGATTGGCTTAATTTTATATTTACTTTCCTTTTTCTTTTCTTTTTTTCGGTGTGGAGGTGATCTATCACTTAACCAATGCAGCAATACCGTGTTCCAGTGTTCAATAGTTTGATGTTTTTAATAATAATAATAATAATAATAATAATAATAATAATAATAATAATA
>JAHTLZ010000010.1:63763984-63798396 GCA_023846285.1 Phrynocephalus versicolor | reverse complement strand
CATACATACATACATACATACATACATACATACATACATACATACATGCGATTGTTATAATATTATGATTTGGGTAGCTCAGTGGGCTAGGGTACGAAGCTAGAGGTTGGATGTTCAATTCCCTCTTGTTCCTCCCTCCAGAGAAGATTGTGCGGCCTTGGGAAAGTGCCTCAGGAGAAGGGAATGGTAAACTGCTTCTGAGTATACTCTACCTAGAAAACCCTGAAAAGGGTTAGTCAGAATTGACTTAATGGGCACACAGTGAGTTTTTATTAATATTAAAGTTTGAACACATCAAAATATTTGATGAAACACAGTAACAATAATTTATCTTTTAAAAAAGACAGCCAGGACATTGTATAAAATACTATTGATTGAGGTGCTTAATTTCCAAAAGGCTGCCTGAAAAAAATGGGTTTTCACCTGCTGCTAGAAGAAAAGCAGAGAGAATGCAAACCTTAACTCTCTTGGCAGGGAGTTCAAAAGCCACTAAGAAGGCCCTCTTAAAGTACAAAACGTTCAAGATTACTCCACCCTATCCAAATTAAAACCACTTGTCCCATGAAAGACTTGCCTAAACAAAAGTCAAAATTCGTGTTTGGCTAAATGGGGAAAAAAACCTAAAGTCTCCCAACATTTGCAACCTTTTGATTTTTCTAGAACTCTTCATAATGGTTCATTGGGTAAAGCTAAAGTTAAGACATAGGAAAATGAGAGAACCAGGGAATTTTAGATTTGCAAGGCATCACAAGGGTCATGTATTCCAACCCTCAAAGAGGCAGGATACCCAAAGCTTAAAGCACTGGATTGACTGATACTTTATATTTGAATCTTAATATTGGGTTTCTTTCTTTAATATAGCACGCCAAATACAGGAATAAAGCAGATAGTAAGCAAATCACAAGGAACGATGATGGGAGCCTATTGTTTTGTTTTGTTTTTGTTAGCTTGTTAAAGCTAACAATGAGAGACCATTTTCATTGATCTCTTGGTAGCAGAGAAGAAGCAAATAAGTCCAAAAAGTTGACCAGATGATTTAGCCAAGAAATCTGCACTGGAACTTCATGCAGAATAGAAACTACAAATTGAATGAGTTACTCATCTGTAGGCAAGAATCATATGACATCTACAAATGCATCCTGGGATGAAAAAACAGTTGTGAATTTGGTAAAAGTACTGGGCTGGTTCCTTGGTGCCTAGTGCTCCTAGAGTAGCACAGAGAAGAAATTGGAGGTGGTGTGTGTGTAGTCAGTGGATAAGACTCAGGAAACCGGGGGTTGATTTCCCCATGGGAACTCACAGGGTGTCTGGACCTGGTTCTTTAACCCTTCCTTAAAACTTCTCATTTAAAAAGCAAAGCAAAGCAAAGTGTTCTGCTTATATACTGCCCCATATCACTTCAGGTAGTCTCTGGGCGGTTTACAGTTTTAATCACAGTATGCAGGCTACACATTGCCTCCCCCAGCAAGCTGGGTACTCATTTCACCGACCTCAGAAGGATGGAAGGCTGAGTCAACCATGACCCTGCTCCCTGGGATTGAACCCCAGGTCGTGAGCACAGTTGTTCCATGCAGTACAGGCATCAGTTATGACTTGATATAGCAATGACAAGTAGGATAGCCATGAAAATGTCTGCCTTTAAGCATTATTAGCCATAAGGAAAAAGCTTCCCATTGTAGTTTATGATTCACTTACTACAGTAGTCCTCCATCACAATGCGGTTCATATATTACAGTATCAGTATGTGGTAGTTTTTTCCTTGAGAAAAGCAGGCTTCCAAAGAGGTTTTTAACCCCCTCCTGATACCTCAGCAAACAGACCTTGAGCTTCTGGCAGCAAGGTTTGTTGAGGTGTCAGGAGGGGGTTAAAAACCTTTCTTTGCAGTTGGAGCGGCAGGAACAGCCCTTGCTGAGGGGTCTGCATTTTGCTGCCAAAGAGAGGTTTTTAACCCCCTCCGGACACCTCGGCAAACAGATCTGGGGTTGCTCCTGCCTTGCATTTCCAAAGAGAGGTTTTTAACCAACCCCTAACGCCTCATCAAACTGACCTTGGGCTACTTGGTTGCTGTTTCCAAAGAGAGGCTTTTAACCCCCTCCTGACACCTCAGCAAACAGACCTTGAGCTCCTGGCAGCAAGGTTTGTTGAGGTGTCAGGTGGGGATAAAAACCTCTCTTTGGAAACGCCGCTGGCAGGAGCAGCCCAAGGTCAGTTTACTGAGGCATCTGCATTTCGTGGATTTTCCTTTATCGCGGATGGATCAGGCACCAAACTCCCGCATCCATTCCTGGATGAATGTATCATAACAAGACACCCAATATTAGGAACCACCTGTTCTGATAAATCCAGTGGAGAATGGGTTGACACTGATTTTAACATTATCTGTACTATTAAGAATTTGACTCCTGTAAACTAAGTGGGATTCATCATTTCTTGAAGGTTAATGTGTCAAAACTAAGTAAGCTACACACTTCCACAGACTGCACACCTTCTATTCAGACTTGAGAATAGGGACAAACCCTTGTATAAAAGAAATTTTAAAAGACAAACTAAAGGGGGCTGTTATTTGCTTTTTTATCTGATAATGTCTTTATCAGAGGCTTGAGTTGACATAAGAAATATCAAAGCGTCTCCACCAGAGGAAACTTAATCCATTACTGATCCCTTGGTTGCTGATGGCTGATGCCTTGGTCATTGACAACTAAACACATCTTACAGTTTCAGAGCCATAGACTTTTTCAAAAGAAATGCTGTATAATTACACACACTGGAAACTTACTTGAGTGTGTGGAAAGCCTAATATTGTTCCCAAGACTGTGCTGTATGTATGAAAAGCCATGATACACCAATCTTTTCACCTGGCCTGTGACCAAACTAGTAATGCAAACTCTTCCCTAAAGAAGAAAGACAGTTTTGCTTTGCTTTGCATCATTTTGCCTCATCTTTCATTTCAAAATATTTTTCTTTTGCTCCTGCTATTTATTAACCCATTTTGAAAATTGCACTGCTTCTTAAGGGTGCAACTTAGGTAAAACAGTGTATAAGAAATCAAATTTAATTTTCAAAAAATCAGAAACACTATGGAAATTAATTGTAAAAGTTGGAGCCTCCCAAGCTTAAGGAGAGGCAAGCAAAAAAGGTGTGGGTCTTCAGAGCTTTCATAAGGCTCATCTGGTGAATGAAGCAAAAAGCCAAGCCAAGTGTGATGCTAATATACCCCAGAAAATTTAAGGCGCTCTTTGGGAGGTTTACAATTTAATTATACAGGCTAGATATTGCCCCTGCAGGGAGGTGAGTATTCAGTTTGCTGACCACAGAAAAATGGAAGGCTGACTTTGCTTAGAGCCAGCTACTTGAGCCCACTGAGATCAAACTCAGGTTGTGAGTAGAATCTTTACTGCAGAACTGCAGGTTAACCAGTGCACCACAAGGGTCCTTCTTGTACAATATACAGTGGTACCTTGTATAAAGGAATTAATTTGTTCCAAATGAAATTATGTTAAGCAAATTTTCCTTTATACAAATTCCCATAGGAATGCATTGAAAACAGAGTGATCCCATTTTTATGTTGTACGGATTCTCCCCATAGGCGATTATGTTAAGCAAATTTCCCCTATCTGTGGAATTTTTTATGTTGTACAAATTTTATGTTATACAAGCTGTTTGTTATACAAGGGTCCACTGTAGCAGAATATTTCAGAAGTCTGCACAATGTTGAAAAATTGCCCTTTCAGATGGTCATTACCACATTCTTTAGTCAATGTCCATACTGCTTGTGGGAAGGGATTCTGGAAGGTGACACAGCCTGGGTCAGGCCACCATTGAGAATGTCCTCCTGACCACCCTTGGCAAGGGGACACATGAGATGAGACTTCACTGTTGATCTCACAGTTCAGGCAGCCTGATACAGGTTCAACTGTTTCTTCAAATAACTTGAGATCAAGCCTATACTATATGTGAAATGCATCACTTCAAGGTTTTTTCTCCAGAAGCACACTGCCAGCCAAACAGATTCAAGTGCTGAAAAGAGGACAGGAAGATGGCCACACAGGTCTTTGATTATTGTCTGCAGCAGCACCAATCAGACATCCTCCCTGGGACCATTCATGAAAGCAGGATGGAATCACTGTAATACATAGACATTATAGACCAGAAGGCTACTGCTTTCCAATAGTACTGAAACCTGTTGAGATGACCAGGGAAACGTACGTATCCTTACCTGCCATGGTGACTACGTTTGTTTATGTTCTAAAACCAGGGCAGATTCTTGTTTGGAGTGGATATTTTAAAAATCAGCATTGTCTGAGACAGGCTGGAGTAGGGAAGCCACCACAAACTGTCACAGGACAATAGCTAATTACAGTATTGGCATTGGACAATAATTATTAGTATCAATTTGATTTAAGCTAGGTTTCTTCAGCGTAGGCTTCACTGCTTGTTCCTTTATACTGACAGGAGCAAACCCTTCCCTGAGGGATGGATTAATCATATCGAAGGTTCAAGTACCCTGCCCAGTTCTGGTTGATTTCACAAGCTTGATGAGCAACAGTAGGCAGCAAAATCAGTGGTTCTCAGTCCTCCAGGCATTTCAGCTAATCCACTTCCCTGCAATTTGATGGGGGGGGGGGCGAATTAGTTGCAAAAGGAGGAGCCCATTAAACTGAAAGGACCTACATCTTCAGAGGTTTTCTTGAGATCTAACAAGGAATAGGCTTGCCTGATGAACCATTTATAGCAACTGATTGCAAAGGCTAAGGGAGCCAAATGATAAGTTGAGTAATATCCAAATTGCTGAGTGAGGCTCTTTCTCATAAGATTTCAGGCATTTCTTCCCTGCCCTGCCTTTCCCACTCATCTGGACAAAGGCGGCTTTTGTGGTCACAATAAGACCCACATGCAGTGGCATGCCTGTCTTCTTGCTGAAGGATGCATGGAAGCAAAAAGGTAGAGGAAAAATAAGGCCTCCAGCTTTACAGATAACTCAGGCGTTTTATTGGGGCTGTAAAGTGCAAAGATCATCCGGGTAACTGGGAAAGATATTTAGATGCTTCAAAAGAAGAAAGAGAGAGCGCAAGGGAAAATGAAGTTAGAAGGAAGGGGCAGAGGAAATCTTTAGTTCTATTGACTATATTTTGTGGAGATCCATGATTTGATCCAAGCTTCATGGTCTTTCCATCTAGTGAGATCACACAAGCATAAAATACATAGCAATAATAAAAATGCCACACTTGCTGGGGGGGGGGAATGGTGTTCTCCCGTCATCTTTCTGATCACCCCTTTAACCAACTCTTTCAAAGTTGCTGAAGCAAATTAGTCATTTGATGTGAAACTTTCTGGTGCTCAGTCTCTTCACAGGGCATTAATTAGGCTATTTCTCAAACAGCAGGCCTGCGATTCCCCATGGGAATTACACATCATAACTACATAGCAACTGGGTGCTTTACTGGCTAAATTTAAGTCACATATTATTGTCACATCTTGAGAGAGGAGGGAGGAATGGGGAGGCATGCCTGGGTCCGATTATGCAACAGCCATAAAAATAGTTTTACACTGAGCCTGTTTCTATTTCCTTCTGCCCAGAGAGAAGGAGGACTGGAGCTGGAGGCAACGTACCTGCTTTCTGTCAGCCAAATTCTGTACCTCCAATTTTTAGCAGCCCTGTGTATTAAGCTTCATTTGTTGAGTCCTAGTTAGAGTGATGCCACACACAAAGCCTTATCTGCACAGCCCTCCAGAGTCATCTTTATACCAGCCATGCCATAATTTTGTGAAAGTGGCACCAATTCAGCAGGTAGGGACTCCAGCGTTAGTATGGCTGCCTAGCAGATAGATGGGTAGGAAGAGATAACATTTGTTTAGATGAAAATAACCATGTTTAGAAGTAGCTGAAAATGAATTTCTACTCTGCTCACCCAGTCATCTCTCCCTGAATATATGGCCTAACCTTGACATGGGAGATGTTTACTTTCTGAACTTTCAGAGAGGTAGCCACCAGTCACTCCTTCAACATGCATTAAAAAAAAACACCCACCAACCAGTTACCCCAGTCTTCAGGTTCTAAAATATTTAGTGCCTGTTTTGCCACAGAAGAAGGGAAACCTTTTCCTACAACATCAACAGGGAAACACAAGAGCAAGAGAGATGGAGTTACATCTGCCTCCTCCACCAATCAGCTTAGGGTTTTTTCTTGCTTTCCGCCTCCCTCCCCCCCCCCTTGCTTTTTAAATAGCCTTCAGAGAGTTATGTAGCCGGGATTTCCATGCAGACTAGAAGGATGGGGCCCTTAGACTCCTAGTGTGATAGCAAAACATTTTGCTAGTGAGGATGTTGAGTGAGTTGATTTGCAAGGCACTTTTAAGAGTTTTTATAAATTGTTGTGTTTGCTTTTGTTGTCAGTGATAATGATATAGGGCGTTATCCAGATTTCATCAATGGCAGAACAAGTTGAGCAGTTTGAGGTCCTGGCTTCTTTTCCTTTTATTCCTAGTAACTCTCCATGTGATTCAAGCAGTATTGAAATGAAGTGTGGAAGACTATTATTGTGAAGTTCCATTGTATTTTATTAGGATTTGGGCAGTCAGTCATACATTTTCATTTGTGCAAAATAAACAGGCAAATTAGTCAAAAAGAAATTGTGATGATCAATATTCTTTTGGAAAAGCACTTGCACCCACTTTTATATGGGACCTTCAAACAGTGAGCAATCCCTATATATTGGTTCTGCAACAAACATAATGGCAAAGAACAATAATTTTTTTGCATACATTATGGGGAGTGCTATATATGTGCCTTCAGTTGAGATGTGACAATTTCATCATATAATTTCTTGGTTTTTGTGATTTTTTTCAAGGGTTAACATCCTGAAGTTCCCTGTGAAGATTTCCCCTTTGCATCCCTTAAACTTCCCAGTTCCCTAATTTCATTTCATTTTCCTATTGTTCTGCACAGGAAGTGCCATTTCCAGTGCAACCCGTTCAACAAAGCTGCCAGTCTATGCAGGAATTGTAACAATCTTAGAGCTTTGTTTTTTCCTGCTCTTTCCAGGTAAATCTGGCACAGAAGAGATGCTCTTCTGCTCAGGAATGGTAAAATTCCTGTGCAGCTCAGCATTTCCTCCAGGAAAAAAATGCCAAGGAAGCTTTTGGGGGCTTGAAGGGGGAATCTCACTACATACAAGTTGCAAAATGAGGGGAAGCAGTAGCTGTTTTACCACAAGGTACAAGGGGGTTGGTTGAGGATTCGATCCTACTGACAACAACAACATTCCTGCTTTTTTTTACTAACTTCTCCTTAAAAAAGAAAATAGTTTACATTTTCGAGTGTACAGAAAGTACGTAGATATGAAGAGCACTGTTGGCAGAGAGCATGTTTTTCTACTCCCTTGCCAGAAGTCCATCTATGTAGTGGAATTGATTCATTAGGTCCGATTCTGTACATATGAATGCTCCATCCAATTAAAAAAAATTCTTTAGTCAAATAGCAGAAATTAAAATAATAACAATAATAAAAATGCCACGTTTGGTAAAAAAAATGGTGTCCACCCGTCATCTGTCTGATCACGCCTTTGACCCACTCTTTCCCTATCCAGTTGCCCCCCCCCTTGCTCCTTTGCTCCTTTGCCTGCCTGGTCACCCTTCCTCAATCACTCACTCATTCACTCCTCCTGCCTGCCCCCCCATGGTTGCTCCCCCTCCTCACTTTCTTGAGGGGCGTATGACACCTTTGCCTGCCAAGTCATCTCCCTCACTTGCCCGCCCACCCCTCAGGCACCTCTCCCCATGACCTCCCACACTCACTCCTTTGCCTCTCATCCTCGTCCTCCCCCTTTCTCCTTTCCCATGCACCCACTTTCCATCCCACCCACCCACCCCCATTGGGGCTCCACCTGATAGGAGATGGAGATAGTGGAGACAGCAGCAGCAGCAGCAATAAAGGAGAGCCGAAGGCCTTGGCAATGTCAGCATCATGGTGACGACGCACACACGGCCACAAAAGTTTTGAATTTGGGCCAAAGTCCAGTTTATTCCGGCAGTGGGAACAAGCCCTGAGATTAGTAATGCTGATTCTGTCACAGTCATAAAGCAAAACCCTCCTTTCCCTTGATTTAGCCTATTATAATGAAGTATAGCAGGTAGACCTGCCCCGGGCTTTCTATGTCTGCCTTTCTTTCTTCATTTTTCTCCTTTTCCCATCGGATGCCTGGCACTGCGTTAAAGACTGTTAAATCATCCGGCTTGGTTGATTTGTTCTGCATGTCTTTGGTGTTAACAGTGATATAATTACTTTTAAGAAGGCCACAAACAATAATAAAAAGTGCATCTTTCATAAGACCACAATGAACACTGAATAAAGAAATGAAGACAGGTTTGTCAAGTTTTTCGTTGCTTATACTCACTTCTTTGAGGCATGGTGACTCGGCTATGGCAGCAAGTACAAACCTCCGATCACAACCTAAATCCAATTGCCAGTCCCAACTAGAGTAGACACATTGAATCAACTGCTGAAACACAAGAAAAACGTTTTATATAAAACCTACTGACTCAGTGGGTTTACTGTACTGTAGTTAGCTTTCACAAGTGAGTTACTGCCCCCTTTCACTTCTTAGCATCAGTATTATGTAGAACAAGAATGGGAATTCAAGTTCACGGGGTAAATTTGGTCGCTTCAGCTGCCCCATCTGGCTTGTGAGGCCTGAGGGGGAGGAGGCCCTGCCACCTCTCTGAAGTGTCACTCACTCTCTAAGAAGAAAGAAGATGCAGGACAGATACTGTGTTTACTGTTCAAAAGGACTTCCTTGGGCTCACAACTTGGGTATAAATCTATGGGATTGATACCCTGCCTTTCACACCACTTTGGACCCAATGCAGCATGCAGTGTAACTAGTAAATAAGGTAATATATGGGTGGGGGGGGAGAGAAAGAGAGTTATTTGAAATACGGAGGAGAAAGAATGTTAGATACCATGAACTTCCCAAAAGATATATAAATGGGCTCTGTATCAAATCAAGTGTGAAAATGACAAAACTTAGGCTGTTCTTTGACAGTTGAGTCATGGGAACTGGACCTCTTTTCTGGTGAGATTGAAATGTTTCACTACTCATCCAAGCTTAGATGGGCAGTGAAACATTTCGATTTCACAAGAAAAGATGTCCTGTTGCCATGACTCAACTTTCGGATAACCTCACCTGGATAACTAAGACTCTTCACAGACAACTTTTAGGCCAATGATGGCGAACCTTTTAGAGACCGAGTGCCCAAACTGAGATTCAGAACCCACTATTTTTTTTTTTTTTTGGAATGTGCCAATACAGCAATTTAACCTGAATACAGGTGGCTGTGAAGGGGCGATGTCTGGTGCCCTCAAAATAAGCACCTTGTGCATCCATGTCATAGGTTCGCCAACACTGACTTAGGCTGTTATAACATGAGAGGAGTCACTGGAACAGACAACAATGCTAAGAAAACTACAAGACAGTAGAAAAGTGGAATATCTAATAAATATTGATTAAATCAAGAAGGTAAATCATGGCCTTTAGTCAGCAAACCTGAGCAGAGCCTTTGGGAGCTAATTTATTCATAAGGTCACCATATGTTAAAAGCGGCATTGACACATAACACAAAAACAAGTTATAAATGCCAAGCACAATTAAGTCACCACCACCTTAAAATAAAACACAATGGAAAAGCATGCAACTCAATTAAAATGCCCATAACAATGAAACAAAGCACAAGGCACAGCAGCCACTCATCATCCTTCTCCCATTTGCTTCTTGGGAAGCAAAAACCAGCCTGGGACTTGTATCCCTACTGGTCTGTACCTGTCCTTGCACAGACAAGGGGCAAATAAGATTGATGAAGTCAGAGAAAAGGGCCCGGGAGCCAACACAGCCCCAACAGTTGGACAGAATAGGTCGATCCAGTTCCCTACCCCTAGTGTAAGACTATACCACTTCTCAATAATCAGAGGGCTGCCTCAGATTCCAGGTCTTGATATACAAAGTGGTCTCTTCGTGGATGCTTAGACTGCCTCGTAAAGTTGGCACCACTCAGGTCTAAGAAACACTTGCTTAACATATGCAATCAGGCACCACTGAATCTTTAGACACAGAATGTAATCATATAGAACAAGCTTTCTGAATTGCTTCTACTGTACTTACAATGGTAAATATGTTTTTCCTTTGAGAACTAATATACTGTACAGTCATTAAATAAAAACAAAAACAATAACACACACCTTGATTAAAATCTGGTAGGGTTGCCAGGGCTCAGATGAATTGTTTTGGGAGCTGAATCCATCCCATAGACTGCCAGTTGGCCATCTTTTACCTGCAGAATAGACATAATAGAAGATTTTGCTTTGCAGACTGTTTATTTTTAATTTCACAATACGCACAGCTAACATGAAGATTGTGCCATTAGGCTAGATTCCAGTTGCCGGTCTTGTAATGTGTTTTTATCAAGTGGTTTTTGTTTTACTTTTAAGGTGAGGAATCTTCTGCAGCCAGAGGGCTGAATTTCAATTTCAGAGAAGTTATTGTGTGGGGGGTGGGTTGCATTCCAGTGATGGGTGGGACTTAAAAATATGAAGTTATAGTAGCATAAAGATTGTACTTCCAATAACTAAGCCTAAGAAGAGATATTTATTCCTTGTAAATTGGGAAGGTCCCACCCATCCACCCATACCCCATTCTGGTTTTAGAAATCCACCAAGAGATGGTTCATGAAGAAGGCAGTGTAAGCATCCAGGAGACCCAAGAAGACCAAATTGGACCCGTAAGGTGGCCAGATTCAGCTTGAAGTCTGAGTTTTCCCATCTCTGGTTTCTTTTTAATAGATATTGTGAATTCATGTTTTGCATATTGATCCAAATAGATCTTTGCCAATTTGGAATCAGAACCATTTGGCTGGCTATGATGGGAGTTATGATCTAGTAGGACAGACATCAGGTTGGGGAGTGTTGATCTAAATCGTGAGTTGCTTGAGACAGGTAGTGTGTGTGTGTGTATGTGTGTGTGTGTACAAGACACACATGCATGCATGCATGCAAACCCACCCCCCATCCCACTGTTTCCATCTTAACCATTTTTATTTTGGTCATGCACATTGTGCCCAGAGAAGATGCACACCTCAGGAAAAAAATGCAGGGCAATGAGGTGCTGGCAAGGCCTGGTACTGGTCCATGGCCCAAGAACCGGTGACCCCCTGCTTTAGAGGTTATTGTTTCACAATAGCCTAGTGTCACTCACTTATGAATTGATGTTATTCCTGCAGTAGCTCGTTCTACGAAGAATGTGCAAGGGATAAAACACACCGTTGAGTGCCCAGAGTTCTCCATAGCTTCACATCTTCTTTGTTAAGGTAGTAGAGTACAGTATCTAGTAATAACAGATGCTAACAGGTCTAGAAAAGGTTTAAATCCATTTTTTCCCCAAAGCTAAGAAATCCTTTAGAGATCTCAGAGATGAAAGCACAAGAGCCTTCCATGTGTTTTGTTTCCATAATAAAAACGAGGATGCCTTTTAGGCATTCTGCTGCTGCTTGTGACGCAGAACAGAAGATGGGCCACGCCCTTAAGCATCTTTTCCCTGCTTTAAATCTGTGTGATAGAACCTGAAGCGAAGAAGCAATTAATTGCTCAGGATATTTGCAGCATACACCATACCTTATTTACCAGATTTTCCATTCCCACCAACTACTTACTATCCGTCAGAATTTCTCCTTTTGAGTATATAGCCCTGTGCCTGGGAAGGAATACTGCAAATACAGTACAAGGTGGTGTCGAGGGGCGCATGCTGAGCCCCTAGTCTTGAGGGTCCATCAGCCCCCTTCCACATGTACTGGCATGATTGATGTAACAGAGAGAGACTTTTAAACATGGGGAGTCATTCAGAAGCCTGGCATTCATTTGGAAGTGGGATGTTCTTTTTCAAGTCTGCAGTTTAAGCATGGCAAATGTTTATTACAATGGTTTTGATGCTCAGTGTAGTCCAAGAAAAGCTAAGCCCAACTTCATTCTTTTCTCAAAACCAAGGTGTTCTCAGACCTTTCCAGAATGTTCTCTCATCCTAAGGTCAGTGGGAATGCTCCTTCCTTTCAGGAGGGAAGTGCCCCAAACATTTCTGACTTCTACACTGATCTGGCTTCTTTGCACTTTGCAGAACAAGAAATTAGGTGACATTGCCTTGTATTTGGAGTTGGCAATGTTTTTTTGTACTCCACTCCTCTGGTGAAAATCTATTGAGAGCTCCAAAGCTTGCACAGTTTTCTAGCATTTACGCGGTACATCATCTTAATAAATGTACTGCTAAACCTTGTAGATTCTCTCTTTTCTAATGGGTTGGGGTGTGGGCCTTAGAGGTTTATAGATTCTTATTCGTATAATCTGTGCTCTGGAAAACTGGAAGTATACTTCTTATGCCTAAACAAGGCAACTAAGAAAGACTACTACCCTGTCTGTCCCAGTTTTGAAGTCTTTGGGTTCAGTCTTGCTGAACTATCCAAGATCTTTTAAAACTGGAAATGCCAGGGACTATGTTTCACACTGCAGGCAGTTACAGTGACTGATGAAGCTGCTTGGATGAGAAGTGAAATGTTTTGATTTCTCAAGAAAAGAAGTCCAGTTGCCATGACTCAACTTCCAGATTCTGTATACAGTATTCACTGCACATGAACTGTCAGGTGGATCGTTGTGCCTGTGCCATAATAGAAACATCATTTTATATCATCAGAAGCCCTGATGCGAACATGGGCTATTTCAAGCCAAACAACCATACCTTAGTCTATATTCAAAAGTGGTGATCCCTCAAGTGGCAAAAGTCATCTCTTTTGCCAGAGAATGCATTTTCCCCTCTCACTCTCTACCTTGTTCTTAGCTATACTTTGTTTTCTGATTGCAATTTGCAAACATGAACTTATTAGCACGTCTGCATGCTGAACTACTCATCTCTGAAGACGAATGCTGTTGTTGGGAAGGGGGAAATATCATTACAAGAACATACGGTTTTTACAACTTCATTCATCTGTGGTAATATTACATGGCACACCTGAAAATTTCTTCTGTTGTAGCAGGGGAGAAGGAATCAATCCTGCTTTGCAGGACTTGAGTGTACCAGCATTTGCATCTTCTGTTTAGGTTCAGCTGATGAAGCATGGAGGAGGAGCGGGAGGAGGAGTCTGTGACAAGTCCATGCTTGCTCCCTGACTTCTTCGCCCTGTCAAAGGCATGAACTGTAGATTTAAGATCATGGCTTTCTGGCTGGGAGTAAGCAGTACATTCATGCCTTCAGATATTTGCATAAAATGAGCATAAGGCATTTAAGGAACTGAAGTCTTCTTTCCCTCTATATAAAACTATAGTAATTAAATTACACTTCTGTTGACTGTTTGTTTTCCCAGTGTGTCTAGACCATGGAATTAATGTCATAAGATCCTCTTGTACATATTAGTGATGCCGATTTTAAGAACTACAGAGTATCACCAGACAGAGAATCACACACACACACACACACACACATGAATTTTCAGCGTATAGCAGATATGAGCCTCATGACGGTGCAATATTGTGTTAGCAATAGATCCATTTTAATTGGTGCTTTGGTACAAAGTCTTGCTATTTTTTACCGAAGCATAAAGTGCAGTAGTCTGGATCAAGTGACAAGTTGGGGGAGAGATTTGCTGAATGTCTACCTGGTGCTCCGAATGTAATACTATAAGTGTGCCACATATAGCTTCACCCTGAAAGACTTTATCCTGCAGTGATTTTCCCGTACCTTATACTGCATTGCTCATTAACAAGCAGTTATGATTATGGGAATCCCCAAACACTGAAGTAATTACTGCCAACCCACATGCCTGGATGAAGTAGGAGAAGCTGATTCTAATCAGTCCTCAATTTGAACTTCAAACACCTAATTCCATTTCTTGTCTGGATTGGGAGATCTATATTAAGCAGCAAAATCCAGATGTGAGTGACTGTTCCTAGTTTATTTTGTTTTGTCTGTCACAATGATTAAGCATTTGAATGAAAGTCATGGCCGTATGCATAATCTGCAGATTTATAAATTGAGGTTATTCAATTTAATATTCAATTTAAAGTGAAAATTTCTGGATTTTAGGTCTTGAGGAGCTGTGTCTAAAACAAGTTTTGTTTGTGACAATCAACTGTCAAACATTTGATCACTATTTTTAATTTAACACGAGAAGGAACACCAGCTGATTGTCATCTCCCTCAATATCCATGGGATATTTAGGCACCTATAACTAATCCAAACAGACTGTAAATACTGTATTATCAATTTTCATTCCAGAATGCAAGTGAAAAAACATTCACTTGTCTTGATCCAAAAATAGTTTCCAGATGATTAAATTAATAATGAGGCAGTTTATCTATCTAGTAGGACTGCTCAAAATCCGATTTCATCTGTGTCACAATAATTACATTAAAGTAAGGTACGGTAATATAGGCTGTGATGTTGTCAATGGGTTGTAAAGGACTTTTTAATAATTCCTTGCAGCAAAATAGGGTTCTGCCAAGCCTAAGGAGGCAATCGTGACAGCACTGTTCAAAAAGTCCTCTTTAAATCTTATTATACAGGACCATCCCAAGTCCCCACTGTTACATTTCTGGGCAAGGCACTGGAGTGCATGGCGGCTTCTCAACTCCAGGAGTTCCTGGATTACATGGATTACTTGGATATATTTCAGTCCATTTTCAGGGCTGCATATAAGATGGAGGTAGCTTTTGTTGCCTATGCTGAGAACTGTAAAGGGGAGCTGTGTATCTATGTCTGCTGACCTCTCAGTCGTTTTGAATGGGAGCATATAATTCCCCTGTTTTTACCACTCTATTTCCAAGCCCATTTTCAAATGCAAGAATTTATAATTTAAGTTGGTTTGTTTTATAATCGTTTGTGCACTGATTGGGCCCATTTACTAGGAGAATGCTGGCATAAAAATGACATTAAATAAATAAAATGAAGTCAGTGGCTTCAAATAATAGCACATATCAAGGTGAAGGAGCTAGTTGTAACAAAGCAGAGATTAATTATTGGTTTAAAATGAAAACAAAGTATGAGAAATGGGAGCAAGACTTCTAAAGTGCAGCATACATCACAAGCAATCTCTAAGCTTCACTGTATATCCATAATATTTAATATTTAATAATGGTTTGGTTTTCTTAATAACAGTTGAATATTACATCTAAATACCTAAACTGCAGTTAAGAAACATCTGCAAGCCAAGATGCAAAACCATGGCTTCAAGTGGAACAGAAAATCGTGGTTCACACTCACTGCAATTATTTGTTGTATTTCCAAAACCTGGATAAGTATTATTTAACACTAGGAGAATTTTTCCCTATGAAATGATAGCATCAGTTCATTGTTACACAAGTGCTAGAAAGGCACACACTGCTGTGAATGCAAAGTAAATAAATATGAGCATGTGTTAAATTGGAAAATAAATGTGGCAATAATAAAGCCAACAATTCCTTGCCTAACAAAGAAACAAAGACCCAAGCTTTCTTGGTTATGGCCCTTTCCCTCTGGAACAAGCTTCCTAAGGAGGTTTGTCAGGCACATCCCTCTCGGTTTTTAGGAAGCCAATTAAGACCAAATTTTATTAAGCTGCCTTCTGGTAGTGGTGGACTTCTTTTCTTGAGAGATTGAAACGTTTCGCTACTTATCCAAGCAGGTTCGTGACAAAGCTGCTTGGATGAGAAGTGAAATGTTTCAATCTCAAGAAAAGAAGTCCAGTTGCCATGACTCAACTTCCAGATAAACTCACCTGGATGACTGAGAATCTTCACAGACAGTTAGTGGTGGATATTGACCTGAGATACTCAATTTGGTTTTAATTTTTTTGTATTTCTATTTTAAGGTAGGTTTGTTTTCTCTAGCAACAGGGTTTATTGTACTTTATTAGATTTTTATAGTAGTTATTACACTCTGCTTTTTATTGAATGATTTTATTGTATGTTGTGAACCGCCCAGAGAGTGATAAAACTAATGGGGTGGTATGGAAGTGGAAATAATAAAATAAATAAATATATCTAGGAGCAAATGCAGAATGAGATGCATGTACAACACAGACAAAATAGATTACATAAAATGATTAAACACAATGTGCCAGGACAAAGTACTGTAGTAATGGGAAGTGGATTCATGAATAGAGATGGGCACCAACTTAACTATAAACCAGAGGGGCGGGGGGACATTAACTGGGCATGTTCATTTGGTTTGTGGATCTTGTTTTGCTGAATTGAAGAGCTGAAACTTCTCCCCTAACAAGAACCCCAAAACAAAATGCAGACTGGCTCATTTGGGGTATGGGTGTGTGGGTGTCATGAAATGTCCTGATTCTTGGGTAGTGACTCGTGAAACACAAATCATCCCCAACCACTGGTTTTCCAGCATGTGCCAATCTCTGTTCATGAAGAAGGCTTCACAAAGATTTAAACCTAAAGATGTCTAGTAACAGGAAACAACGTCCTCCTGTAAACTTGTAGCGTGTGTTAGCCAACTCGGTGTAATTAATGTGTGCTTCAATGTAATCCATTTTAAAGCATATCTGATTCTCAGTAGTATATGCATTAGAAGAATGTTTTTGTATCATCACATACATGTGTATGCATAACATTTCATTACTTTTGTCCCGGCATTCTGTGTTTAATTATTCTCTGGAGTGTCTCTATCACATATGTATTTCTGGGTATTGTTGCCTTTGCACTGGGGGTGTGGGTGGGGAGCAGGACACACAGATATAGGTTGAACTTCTGGATGCATTTCCTAATTTGACCTACTAATGTGTGTTTCATGTATATTCACAACAGTGTGTGCTTCATGACTCTTGTGGGATAGTAAAACAGTTTCTTTGTTGTCTACAGGATAAGTCATCAAATGCCTACCTTCACTTACTTTCATTTTGACTCGCAAGGCCAAGTTACATCACTGGTGTTCTGTGGAGAGCTATTACTCAAAATTTGTATGTGTCCCCACTTTCACCAGCAGTTTCATTACAATTTTGCTTATTTGGTATTATTTTCAAGATTAGAGAATGAGGAAAGGAAGACAAAGGATAGTGGTGTATGGTAAAAAAAATGTTGAGGCCAGTACAAGCAAGTAAATCCAAGGCTTTGAAAAGTTAAAGCAAAGCAAAATGTTCTGCTTATACACCACCCCATAGCGCTTAAAGCACTCTGTGGGCAGTTTACAATTTTAATTATGCAGGCTACACATTGCACCCCCAGCAAACTGGATACTTATTTTCGGAAGTATAGAAGGCTGAGTCAGTCATGAGCCTGCTACCTGGGATTGAACCCTAGGTCATGAGTACAGTTTTAGCTGCAGTACAGACTAGAGACGTGAAGGCCCAGGAAAAAAACACCAGAAAATGTTTGGGGGGGGGCGGGATTTTTTCTTTCTTTCTTTTTTTCCTTAAGCCTTTTTGGGTTTTTTTCTGAAAAAATGGAAAAATTGGGAAAAAATGATTATGGAATGTTTTATTTTAACATGATAAATACAGGGTGTTCAAATATTTTGCAAATTATTTCTAAAAAATACGCATAGTACAGTAATCCCCCGCCGATCGCAGGGTTTAGGTACCCACCCCACCCTTGATCCATGAAAATCCACGATATGCGGAAGCAGGGGGAGAGGGGGGGCAATCGCGCACCTGTCCGAGAAGTCTTGGGGCGGCGCGCCCTGCCAGTGTCAGGGGGGTCTGACCTCCCACCACTGCCCACCCATGCCGCCTGAGACTTCTTATCCGGGGCAGTCTCCATTGCAAATGCATTGCCCAGTTGCCACCGCCCCTCCCCCCACAGTGCAGGTACTGCAATCCCACGATGTAGTGGGACCGCAGTACCTGAACCGTGAAATGGCGGGGGGTGACTGTATCAGACTATTCTAATTTCCATGCACTGAGGGCCAGCAAGTCCTAAGTTACAAACTGAACTCTTCAGTGCAAGAACAAGATGCATTTATTCCTTTAGGAGGTGCTGCTATTGTCACAAGAAAAAGAAAAAGGTTTCACTTTTGTTTTTGCAAGTGGGTGGGTATGTTTGGTTCTGTTCTGTCCTCTTCACTAGGCCTCAAAGTACTGGAAGAAAATACAGAGCAACAAAAATGATTCTGTTTAAATTTCATATCCATTCATTGAAACTTAGACCCACTCCCTTCTATACATTTGCCCCCCCCCTTCAATTCTATTAATGAGAATGAAGTTATTATTTTATTTTTATTTAATACTATGGAGAGGAAATATGAATAATTATTAATTCTGGATTTTTAAACATTGTTTTCTAGAGGCTTTTTTGTTTCCCATAAACTAGTAAACAGTTCAGGAGATTGTTACTCTATTTGTTACTTACATTTACAAATAAATATTATTAAAAAGTAAATTCTGTTTGTAATAATTATTTCGATATACCAGGCCTGCCCAACAGGTAGACCGCGGGCTACTGGTAGCCCGTGAAGGGTTCAAAAGTAGCCCACCGGCCATCAATTTAAAACGTGAGGGGATAAGTTCTCCACCCCTCTGTCCCCCATCTCAAGGACCATTACTGCCCCAGCAAAGTTCTGGGGTCTGCCAGCCCACTGTCTCAGCCGAGCGGGGCAGTTCAAGGGCCATGGCGCATTGAAATATGTCCACTCCAGAACAGATTAATTGGTTTTCAATGCATTCCTATGGGAAACCGCTGCTCTACTTACAAAAGTTTTTACTTATGAACATTTGCTCGGAACGGATAAGATTCATAAGTAGAGGTTTTAGTGTAGTAGCCCTCAGGCACTTTGGGCTGGAAAAAGTTGACCTTGGCCTGTTCAAAGTTGAACAGCCCTGCGATATACTATACTTTAATATGCTAGTTGTGAGACTTTTATGCCATGTCAAATTGTCCATAGTCATATTTTATGTTCCTAAGGTAACAATGAGTTTTTCAAGCTGTAAAAGGGGAGAGGAAAGTACTAATGTAGCTTTTTCAATTTTCCTGACATTTTCCATTTACTCCCCCCCAAACCCCCAACCCCCCCCCCAGAAAAATGGGTATTTTTCCAAGCTTCAAAATTTCCAGAAATTTTTCATCTCTAGTACAGATATTTTACCATGAAGCTCTTAGTGACTGTTGTTGTTGTTGTTGTTGTTGTTGTTGTTGTTGTTGTTGTTGTTGTTGTTGTTGTTGTTGTTGTTCAGTCGTTCAGTCGTGTCCAACTCTTCGTGACCCCATGGACCAGAGCTCGCCAGGCCTTCCTATCTTCCACTGCCTCCCGGAGTTTTGTCAAATTCATATTGGTTGCATCGATGACACTGTCCAACCATCTCATTCTCTGTCGTCCTCTTTTCCTTTTGCCTTCGATCTTTCCCAGCATCAGGGACTTTTCCAAGGAGTCCTCTCTTCTCATGAGGTGGCCAAAGTACTGGAGCCTTAGCTTCAAAATCTGCCCTTCCAGTGAACATTCAGGGTTGATTTCTTTCAGAATAGATAGGTTTGATCTCCTTGCAGTCCAGGGGACTCTCAAGACTCTCCTCCAGCAACACAGCTCAAAAGCATCAATTCTGCGGCGATCAGCCTTCTTTATAGTCCAGCTTTCACTTAGTGACTACTGAGTTAAATAATATTTTTTTATTTATTTGGATTCTTAATTAACTGTATGAAATATTTTTCACTCTATGTTTTGCATCACAAAACAGTAAATCTTGATTAATGCTAGGCATTCTTCATCATTACAGTAATAGGTATTTGCAAGCAAGTCAAGCCTGACTTAAGACATTCCTTTCCAAGGTTTTCTAGATATAAAATACTTGAAATGCCATGCTTCTGATTGTACTGTGGGACCCAGTAGCTTGTCCCACAATATACTAAACCCCATCAGCCACTCATGATCCAGATGATCTCAACAGCTCCACCACAACCACTGGCCAAGTCTCAGAAAGAACTGTGAGGAGTCGAGTGCCCGGTTCCTGGTTTTACAGCCTAGGTGCTCCAACTTGCTAAGCTATATCAGACAATATCATTCATCATTACATCCCCTTTCATCTGGTATTTCACTAGTGGACAAAACTTCCCATGTTGTGGATACTCACTGGAAGTGTGAAAGGGACTCTGATGTGCATGGCTGTTTAAATGGGAGGGGAAAGCCTATAGCAGTGTTGGTGAACCTATGGCCCTGGTGCCAAAGGTGGCACTCGGATTCCTTTCTGTGGGCACCCGACATCACCCCTTCACAGCCACCTGTGTTCTGGTTAAATTGCCGTATTGCCACTTTGTGAAAAATCAGTGGGATTTGAGTTGCAGTTTGGGCACTTGGCCTATAGACATACATAGTTAGAAGCTCCTTGTGCATTTCTCAAAATGGTCCGGGGGGGGGGGGGCGGCAATGGATATTAATGGAAACTAGCAACCAGGCCTTTGTCTACTCTAGGATAGTGACAGCAAAAGAATCAGAAGAGAATGTATAGACTACAGTTTAAATCGACAGACATCCGCAGTCTGAAAGAGCCACTGGCTGCTCTAGCTGCATGGTCTGAATATTGAAGTTTGGAAAGTTGTGTTGTGCCTGTTTAGATGGGTCTCAAAGCTGATTTAAAAGGACTATTTTACCCCCAGCCATTCTTCCTTCTGACTGTTTTCAATTTCTTCCATTCAGGACCTGCAATGGAAATCAACATGAAGAGATTTGCTGTGAACTTTGCACTTGGTCTGATGTCCTTTCTGGCTTGCGAAGGGAATCCAGAAAAACGCAATGCTTCCCTGCCTCACTTTACTTACCCTCTCTACAATGGGACCATCTATGAAAATTCACCTCCCAAAACCTATGTGGAAAGCTATGTCAAAATGGGCATTTACATCACTGACCCAGCATGGGATATCAAATACAAAATAGCTTCTGGGGACACAAGTAGCCTGTTCAAAGTGGAAGATCATATTACTGGCGATTTCTGCTTTTTGAGGATTAGGACCCGGAGTGGTTACACCGACCAGCTGAACAGGGAGTTCAGAGACAAATACACACTGGTAATCCAAGCCATGGAGAAAACCGTTGCCTATGAAGCTTGGGCCAAAGTATTGATCCACATCCTGGACAGAAATGACTTGAAGCCTCTGTTTTCTCCTCCGTCTTATAAAATGGCAGTCAAAGAAGACACACACCTCCAAACCATCATTGGCATGGTCAGTGCCACAGATGCTGACATAGGCCAGAATTCAGAATTCTATTACACACTAAATGCAGGATCTCCATTATTTACAGTTCACCCTACCAGTGGAGCTGTGATGACTGCTGTGAAACTGAATGCCACTCACAGAGGGAAGCATCAGTTAAAGGTCTTGGCTGTGGACAGAATGAGGAAGATCTCTGAAGGACATGGCTTGGGAAACTTAGCCAGTCTCACTATCCAGGTGGAACCATCAATCAAGAAGCCCCCTATCATTGATTTGGTGATGGTGAGGTCATCTGATTCCACTGAGGGCCTCCTGTATGCTACTTTGAGAGTAGAAGCAGATGGTTCAGGAGTTGGGGTAGATTCAGTTGAAATTCTGGATGGAGACCCAAGAGGGCACTTCAGATCTATCAGGTCATACATAGAAAGCAATGAGTTCATGATAGTGGCAGTCAAAGAGATCAACTGGAATGACAGTCCTCTTGGTTTCAATCTTAGCTTGCAGGCGAAGGATAAGAATGAACCACCACTTCTTTCCCCAATAGTCATTATTCAGATCCCACCTCCAAAATACACCTCTGCCAGATTTGAAAAAGATGTGTATCAAGTTCAGCTAACTGAGTTTGCACCTTCTGGGAGTCATGTTGCTCTGGTTCAAACTATTCCAGTCCTTCCAAATCCTAAATACATTTTGAAACCCAATTCTGACAGTGCAAGCTTTAAAATTAACCCTCAAACTGGTCTGATAACTACAGACAAAGTAATAGATTTCCAAGAACAGTCCCACTTTGAACTTGAGGTTGCAACCAGTTACAGCAAGACCTCTGTCCCTGTCATTGTTGACATAATTGACTGCAACAACCATGCCCCAAGTTTTCCCCAGCCTTCATACCATGGCAGCTTCGATGAAAATCTGCCCTCCGGCACCAGTATCCTCTCCGTAAAAGCTACAGACAGGGACTCTGGGGAGAATGGTTTAATCACATATTCCATAGCTAACCAGAGAGCTGTTCCATTTACCATTGACCCATTCTCAGGTGTCATTTTCACATCGAAGTTAATGGACTATGAGCTCATGCAGCGGTGGTATCACCTTCATGTCTGGGCATCAGATTCAGGATTTCCTTTTCGCCGTCAGACAGAGGTTTATGTTTCCCTTATTCTGAATAATCTCAATGACAATGCACCAGTGTTTGAGAAGATTAATTGCAATGGAAGTATTCCTTGGGATTTACCCATTGGGCAACCTGTGGTTACAGTCTCAGCTATTGATATTGATGAGTTGCAACATATCAAGTACGAAATCATGTCTGGCAACGAAAGGCACCTTTTTGAATTGGATTCTGTATCTGGTGTAATTTCCCTTAGAACTTCTCTCAGAGATAGCTATGCTGGATTATCAAATGTCCACTTCCTCAAAATTACAGCTACAGATGGGGAGAACTATGCCTTTCCAACATATGTCAACATCACTGTGGTCAACCAAGACATCCCCATTCACTTTCAGTGTGAGGAAACAGGTGTACTGAAGGAGGTGGCAAAGACCATAATCCACTCCATTGATTCCCAGTCTCCAGAAGTAAACCTGGATGAATATTCTACCTTGAATGCCCATCTTATAAATCATCATGCACCACAGTTTGATGACACCTTTCCAAGGTCTATTGATATAGCAGAGACAATCCCAGTCAACTCAACTATAGCTCAGCTGACAGCCATAGATAATGATACTGGCTTTAATGGAAAGATGGTTTACGTAATATCTTCTGGAAATGAAGATAGTTGCTTTTATATTGACACAGAAACAGGTCTCCTTCAAGTGTTGTCACCTTTAGATCATGAAAGAACAAGTTTCTACGTACTGAACATCACAGTGTATGACTTGGGCAGTCCTCAGAAGTCATCATGGAAATTACTAGCAGTAAATATTCTGGATGCAAATGATAATGCTCCTTCATTTTCGCAAAGCTCATACTTGGTTACTATACCAGAGGACGTAAAAATTGGCACCACAGTTATAGTCATGAAAGCTGAAGATGCTGATACAGATGACAATGGGAGGTTGAAGTACTCCCTTCTTACAGCCACTGATAAATTTGCTATCAACAGTGTCACTGGAGAAGTAGAAGTCACTGGTCCCCTTGACAGAGAACTATGGCCCCAGTATGTATTGAAAATTGAAGCCAGAGACCAGACACTGTTGGGGCACCAGCTCTTTTCAATTGTTGATCTGGTTATTTCTTTGGAAGATGTCAATGACAATTCTCCCTATTGCATTCCCACTTTGAACAAGGTAAAGGTTCCCGAGGATCTGCCCCTTGGGACTACTCTGCTGTTCCTGGAAGCCTTTGATCCAGATATCATCCCTGGGGTGGAGCTGAAATATACCCTGCTCAGTGGTGGTGAGAATATGTTTAAACTGAATGAGATGACAGGAGCGCTCTTCTTGGACACAGAATTAGATTACGAGAGGAGGGACTTTTATAATCTTTCTGTGAAGGTCAGTGATTCTGGGAAGCCCCGTTCTCAATCTTCTCTCTGCTTCATTGAGATTGAGGTTTTGGATGTCAACGAAAACTTGCATCCTCCCCGTTTTGCTTCTTTTGTATATGAAGGGGCAGTGGAGGAAAACACTCAAGAAGGAACATCTGTGATAAGAGTGACAGCTCAAGATGACGATAAAGGGAAAGATGGAGAAATACAGTATTTTATCAGAGAAGGAACAGATTTGGCTGTTTTCAGCATTGAAAAGGATACAGGTAATAATGGGGCTGTAGGGTGTACGATAGGAGAATGGATGAAATGGTACTGATAATTTGTTCAGAAATGTTGATTTGCTAGTATTTCCCACTTCCTATTCTCAATCAATATTATCTGTGTTCGCAAGTTCTTAACTCCTACACTGTAGAATAAATTTAGCTCTTCTGCAACAATTGTTGTAGCTTTGATGGAAGAGGGCTTGATCATTAAGGGAATGGCTGTTGCAATGTATCAGGCAAACGTACTTCTTGGTCACATTACTTGTAATCTCATTGAAGTACAAGGCAAATATTAGGAGTGGAGATATGTGGATTGAACTGGACAATAATACACTTGCCATATGTTTAGAAGTAGTGCTCCCTCCAGTAGTGAAATATTTTGTTTCCTTACCAACTTTCCTTGTATTTTACCATGATTTATTTCTGATTTGTCAGTGGAAGATAGCTAAAGGCTTAATTTGCATTTTTATGCACTGAGACAGGGAGCTCCAAGGAAGTCTTGGTGTCTGAGAGAAAAAATGTTCTAATGGTACAGAATACACATTTCCCTAACATCTGATTCCAGAATCCTACTAATGCTAGGTCTGTTTAATATACTTTGGTCATTGCTGCTGCCTGATGAGTTGCCAGGTTGTGTCTTCATGGTATACATGTTCATATCCCTCATTGCACAATTGACGTGCACCACAGCATTGTGCCAATTAGCCATAATTATTGGCAGCAATCATTATAAAACCCTTATACATATACAAATACCATAGATTTATGTCCAATAACAATAAAATAAGGCTTGAATTGTGTGTGTGTGTGTGTGTGTGTGTTAAGAGTAAGAAATCAATTTACTTGACATTTTCAAGAGTGAATTGTTTCTATAGAATCCATAGAATGTTATCAATGTTATTTCTCTTAGGTACAATCTTTACCACAAGAGCGCTAGACAGAGAATCCAGATCACATTATTGGCTGACAGTGTTAGCTGTTGATTTAGGAACAGTCCCTCTGTCTTCTGTGGCTGAAATTTACATTGAAGTCACTGATGTAAATGACAACCCACCACAGATGTCCAGTCCTGTCTATTACTCCTCTGTCGTGGAGAATTCACCCGCCAACACCCACATCCTTCAGGTTGAAGCCACTGATCCAGATTCCAATTCACAAGGGAAGCTGACCTTTCACATCATAAATGGAAACCATCAAGGATTCTTTGCTATTAATCCTACCACCGGTAAGATATGTAAAAATATATAAATATATATGGGATTTTTTCTGATACAGTAAAATTCTCAATTTTAGTCACTTTAGGAATGTATATTTGTATATACCTATATTTGGGTTGTTTTTGGGTGTCCAAAGTGCTCTCTTATGCCTACGATTTCCAAAGTGAATTTCAAAATGTAATCCTTGCTTGCAAGAAATAATTAAAATTTACTACAGTCTTCATGCTAGGAATTCTGAATGCCTGGAGGGGATAGATGTTTCTTACTTTGACTTCTCAGTTTTGAGAAGAAGGAAGATTGGATAAACATGAAACTTTTGATCCAACTTCTTAAGTGCTATGGGAGTATACTTTTTCATTTATTTAATTATTCTGCTTATTTATGTGCCACCTTTCTCCCAATGGATGAACCTGAGGCAGTTCACAATTTACATTAGAATGGGCAGATTATTATCTGGATATAGCTTTTTGGATAGAGTGAATTTATATTATAAACACTAGTCTAGCAAATGCTGCATGACTTGGTTTCACTTCTATGTGATTAATAAGCTATGTATTGTTTCCTTTAGTAGTTGTGAGTTTTTCGGGCTGTTTGGCCGTGTTCTGGAAGTTTTTCTTCCTGACATTTCTCCAGACTCTGTGGCCGGCATCTTCAGAGTACAAATTGCTCAGGGAACCAGGAGTTCTCTCTGTGCTCTGGGTTATAAAGTGAGTGAGACTGGGGTTTTTAAAGTTGAGGAAAATAGGTGTTAGTCATTGTATTGTGATGAAGGGATTAAGACCTTTGGGTAGTGGGCGGCATACAAGCTAAATAAATAAATAAATAAATAAATAAATAAATAAATAAATAAATAAATAAGATGTTTCAATGCAATCAGGGTTTGCAACAACAATAGTTTGTTATTATGCTGGGGGAAATAGATATTTAGAAGCTTGAGCACCTCTGGCTTCACAGTGAGTGCAAGCAGTTGTTGGTACTAACTAAATTTTGTTTGCATTTTTGTTTCCATGAACCTGAGCCATGTTTATCACTTCTCTTGTTTTTGTCAGTGCTAGCAAAGCAAGTATCAACTTAGCCTTTCTCTGTCTTTTTACAACTATTATGCTTGTGTCATCCCTAGCTTAGGTTACAGATCCTTCCAGGCTGTTAAAATCGTTTTGGTGTTTAATGTAAACTGCTTTTCAGAATTAAGATTTTAGGTCTGGTGTGGGGCCAGACTCCCATTCTGAGTCTGTAAACATAAAAGTGCTTGGAGTCAGTGGGTCTTCTTTCTGAGTCGGCGTTCACAGGTCTGTGCCTTAAACAAAGCAGTATCACAGACCAATGTACTGGCTGAAATCTTGTTGACATAAGTTTACTCTGTGCAAGTAGGTTGACATCATCTACTTGTGAAGGTAATGTTTATGTATTTCATTTAACGCTTACTACACACATACACCCTGACATCTGGATCCAGGGTTCCCTGGGGCTCCCCTTTGCCTTGAGAAACCCTCTGGGAGGCTCAGAATGGATGGGGAGCCTTTAAGAGCCAAAAGCCACTGCCAGATTGGTGATGGCAGTCCCAGTCCCAGGGGTTGAATTGGCAGTGGCAATAAAACCAGTGGAATTTTACACCTATACTCCAGTAGATGTATATCAGGAATGTGGGTGAGGTCTGTTGAACTAGTCTACTTGTCTTAGGTTTGTGAATGTAATTGGCACAGGACAGATGCGTGACAGCACCACAGTGGCTTCAGGTGGTGAAATATGCTTCCTGGTTCTTAGATCCCTGCTCTTGAACTAAGTGAACTTGAACTAGCCATAGACATGTGCTATACCACAGCCTGGCCCAAACCATTTAGAAAACCATCCGTAGTACTGGCCTTTTTTCCTTTCCATTTTGCTTCAGAAGTGATTATGACCTACAACCAAAGCTTGATTGAATTCCTCCTAGAGAAAGGAGACCCCCCAAATCCCTCCCCCAACTTCGCCAATCGGGCTGGTGAATTCTGGAAGACACAGTTGTAGCTTGTCTGAGTTGTGCTTAGAACTGTGTTGAACTCTTTGCTGAGGAACTCCCCAAAGGAGGAAGGTGAACTGGCCCCTCCCTTTGTTTTTCTGCCAGCAAAGGCTGTTTTATTCAGACAATCCTTTGGCAATGGGCTTTCCCTGAATAAGCTGGATGATAGTAGAAAAGGGCTCTTAATTTCAGAGAGAATTATTATAGTTGATATGTTTTAATTGCTTTTTAACTTATCTTATGTTTTAATTAATTTGTTTTATTTTCTTATCTATGCTTGATTATTGATTTTATCCCTGCCATGATGCAATTTTGACTATTAAAAGATCCATCTAGATTACGAGCACACTGCCAGGATATGTGTGTATTGAATATATTCTCTCTCTCTCTCTCTCTCTCTCTCTCTCTCTCTCTCTCTCTCTCTCTCTCTCTGTGTGTGTGCATGTGTGTGTGTGTGTGTGTGTGTGCGCGTGCACATACATAATGAATGGATATACATATGGACAAACAAAGAGAAGGAGGGAGAGAGAGATGTAATCCAGTGGTTGTATTACTGCTCCTGTTCTGACATGACATGACTTAATCTTCACCCTTTCCTATCAAAAAGCAAGTATTTCACAACTTCAGGCAGAAATAGTAGGTCACCCAAGCTCAATGCTTGAGCTCAGACAGGCAAAGAACATGGCGTTAAAAGAGAAGGATGAGCCTTTCCAGAGTTTCCTAGGTAGAGGATGTTCAGAAGTGGTTTGCCTTTTCCTTCTTCTGGGGTTTTCCTGTCACTTTTTCAGCTTGCCCAAACTCACACAGGTTGACTTTTCTCACAAGAGATACAACAAGGGGTATTTGTACACGACCCCTAAACTCTGCCGCAAATGGCCGCCAGCTCCGGAGCTTAAAATTGTTTCCCCACCAGCTCCGGAGTTTGCAGGAAATTAAGTGCGACCACGCCCACCTAAGCGCGTCCCAGCGCACTTTTCATGTACCTGCTCTTGGAGGGTGAAAATCCCCAGATCCGGATGTAATCTGGTGAGTGCCGGGCTCTCCTCGCTTCTGTTTGGGTTTTTTTGCCTCCTGCCCCTTTAAGAGAAGGAATCAGGACGACGACGGGGCTTGGGAGGCTTGGACCAGCAAACGGAGGTGAGCCTGCATTCTTTTGTCCCCTTTTTTTCTCCCTCCCCTCACGCAGACAGGATCAAGGAAGTGCGGAGGGGTGGGGACGCAGGAAGAGCAACGAACCCCCAAGATCTCTGGTCTGAATTTAAGTGGCCAGCGGATCTTAGGGGTCGTGTGAAAAGGCCCAAGGAAACTGAACTCCCAACCTCTGGCCAGATATCTATACCACTGGGCTATCTAGTCAGTAAAAACCACCAACTAGTATATAAGTGACTGGCATGCCAGGCAGCCTATTTTCTTCACTACATGTTATAAAATATATTGTATATACCTTTTTAAGAACACAAGGAGCTGCCTTGTACTGAGTCAGACCTTTATGGTTAACACTGACTAGCATCAGCTGTCTAGAATATTGGACACAGTCCTTTTGGAGTGGAAAATCCATCTCTCCCATGATACTGGGGTGGGGTGAGGGAGCTATGACAGCCAGTTTGTTCTGTAGCAGTCTCTCGAATGGCTAAATTATTTGCTAATTTACCTAATGCAAATACTATCCCGATCAGGGGGTAATCTTCTGGAGTTTAGTGGATAGGTGAAGCCCTGGTGGAAAGGTGGTATAAGGATGCTACCTGGGCCGTCAACCGGATCGCCCCCAAGCGTCTTCTTCGCTGTGGAGCTCATTCCTCACCGTGGTTTATGACTGAGAGCAATGAAGCAAGAACATAGAAGACTTGAGAGCAGATGGAGAAAGGACCACTCGGCTTTCAATCGGGCTGCTGTTTGTATACTGACTAGGCGCTATGTCCTGGTGGTCAGGGAGGCCAAAATATCTTATGCCTCCTTGAGAACTGGTGCGGCTTCGAACCGCCAGTTGGAATTGTTCTGGGTAGTTTGAAACTTCACCAATCCTGGTCAGCAGCGGCCGCCTCCTAGTGATTTCACTAGTGAGTCATTTGCAGCTTTTTAAAGATCTAAAATTGAAGCCATCTGAGTCGGTCTGGACTCCGGTTGTTCTAGCCTCCCCTTGAGTATCCCAAGCGCCGCACCCCCTTGGCTTCCCTGGGGGGGGGGGGAGGCCTGGAAATTGATTACTTGAAATTGGGCCTTCTCTGTGGCTGGCCCCATGTTTTGGAACCATATGCCAAGTAAGAGTCGCCTAGCACCATCCCTGCCAGCCTTCAAAAAAGCACTTCAGACCTTGCTTTTTAGAGAGGCATTTGGTGACCATCAGTGTGTGCGTGCGTGTGCCTGTGTGTATATGTGTGCGCGCGCGCACGCGTGTGTGCATGTGCGTGTGTGTGTCTTTATTTTCATTTATTTATTTATTTATTTATTTATTTATTTATTTATTTATTTGCACTTGTATACCGCCCTATTCCCACAATGGGGACTCAGGGCGGTTCACAACATTAAAATAAGAGCAGATAAAAACAAGCTAAAACAGTGGTGTCCAAGGATAGATAGGCGGGGGAAAAAACAAAAAAACACAAGCAGATTTTTATTAGTATTTGTCTTGTTTTGTTCTGTTTGTTGTACATTATTTTGGATTGTATGTTTTATATATAATCTTTTTTGATATAAATGTGTTTGCTGTGAACTGCCCAGAGTTCCCCTAGGAAGATGGGTGGTATATAGATATACAAAATAAATAAATAATAAATAAATACTGTTGCTGCTGTGAATAATGATGCTAATGACTCCAGGAGGTAAATCTACCAATATGTATTTTAATCCAGACAACTGTATTGTATTTCTGTAGGTGAAGAATGAATAATGCCAAGCAAACAGCTACCTGACCCTAATTGGGCAGTGACTGAGCAGTAGACTTTAAAGCTAATATTGGGTATCAGTTTATTTGTAATTCAAATTGTTGATCAGCATAGACATATTTGTGCTGCACTCTTCAGGAATCTAGTAATGAGCCACTTGGGTTATTGATTAACAAGGGCAGTAAACTATGGAAAGAATAAGCTTAAGTCATCTAAGAGACCAGCTCCAGTAGTAACTTTTCTCTTGTTGTTTCATACCGTTGGTGCAGATACTCCATTAACTCATTACATTGCTAGGGGGGGGAAGTACAGAAAAGGAAGCAAGGAGCCTTCAGTCTTTCAAAAGTCTTTAATGTACTGTTGTATAAAGGTACTTGAAAGCATGCACTATTGTGCCAGCAATTTAATTTGATTTGATTTGATATAATTTAATCCAACAGTGAATTTTGTTTTGATTTGATTGTTTTGAAGATTTGTACTGTGTACTACTCTTTATCCAGATATCTGGAGATCATTTACAGTAATTAAAACAATATGTTTGTGCTTTTTTGATAAAGAGCTAGAAAATATTATTTTTTTCCAATTACAAATCCCAGACTGCCTCAGTTGTTGCATAATGGCCTGTGCATGTACAGCTCTTTTAAAGGCTATAACTTCCATTGATAAGCCTTGGTCTGCCCTAGATGTATTCTTGGGCAGAGGTCATGTCTAATGTGGAGATGCTAGGTTATGTTATTGCTACATCTGTGTAGAGACAGTAATTGAGAAGTGCTTTCAGCTTTTAGGATAACATATCCACCTATTCCTTTATTCCACCCACCAGTGATTTTGCCTTAATAAGTTCAAGATGCAACACCCCACATATTAGAAGAGCCAGGAACAGCTTGCTTCAGTTTCACCAAAAAGGCAATTCATTGGGTGTCATTTTACTCACTCTCCAAGACAGACCTACATTTGCTGCTAGAGCCTCACATAGAGCTCACAGAATGTTATTTTTGAAAGGAACTTTCTCCATTACTAGCTACTTTGGGTGCAGATTGCTACAATTATAGTTAACCCGAGCTGCAAAAAGAAACTCATTCTTCTGCATTTCAGTCAGTGTTACTTGCAGAGTTGCTGGTTGTACCCTTTGGAGGTACCTGAAAATTCTCACCCTCAAGTGGCCATTTCTGTTTATTGCTTTTTAAAAAATGTTTGGTAAACACATTACAAGTCAAACCTCCCCCGACATGCCCTTCTCTGATCCCAGTACACAATTGAGTTGGAGGTAGGATGGGATTCATACATAGAGAACCTGGAATTCAACAGACAGGCATTTATTATTTAGTATACAAATTGAACTGTCATAATAATATGCCTTTCTACAGAACTCTGTTCACTGGCACTTTCTTAAGTGGACAAACACCAGGAATGTAAAATTATGTCCCTGTTGAGCTGGATGACAACTGCAGGACTTGCTGATGGTCATCCTAAATGAAATCTCAACGACCAAAAGTGGCATATCTCTGAATACCAGATATTTGGAACAAAGAGACTTAGAGATTTCACCATAAACGTAACTGTGCAGCAGAGTCACTGCTTCCCATTCGTAAATGCTAGACTTGGGTACAGAATACATCTCTGCAGGTTTTGCTGATTCTACTTACAAACACTGTTAGGCACCTACCTGCCTTCTCTCACACATATGCTTTTCTTTCACTGTCTTTGTCAGACATGCACGTGTGTTTGGAGAGAGAGAGAAAAGAGAGAGAGAGAGCTCCCCCAGAGCTTTTCTTTTGGCCACACATTTGCCCACACTCTGTTCTGGGCATGCTAGCATCTGCCTGCCCGCCTTCACGCATGCTTTCCTTTTTGCACATTCATGCACCCACTTGCTGACTCTTTTGCTCTCTCTCACCCACCCACCAGCACATACCCACCCTTCCGTTCTCTCACTCATGTTCTTGGTCCTTCACACACCTGCTCTTATTCCCTCTTGCATCTCCCCATCAGCTTTACTTGTGCACATGAACCTTCCCTCTCACTTTTTGCTTTCTCATATGCCCACTTTCTCACCCTCTCCTGGTCTTGCACAGACCCCCCCCCTCTCACACTGGTGCACATCCCTGACTTTTGCTCCCCTGGTCTCTTCCTCTGCTGTTTTTGTCTCTCTTTAGTTGACCATCTTCTGCAATGCCCACTCCACAAGAAAATTAAGAAGACTTAGCAATATAATTATGAACCAACCTTCTGATTTTTTTCCCTTCCTCTTTCAGTGATCAGGTCTCTACAAGTAACAGGCAAACACTCCTGTTAGTTTCTCAAAAACTGTAAATTACACTAAATAGTAACTTTGTTGTAACTCAGTAGCTTGTTCATTAGAAAACTGGGTTGCTTCCAACTCTGTATTCCTTGCAAATATTTTATATTAAAAAAAATTCCTCACAGAAGCTTGAAAAAGCCTCGGCATGCATCCAATTTCATATGTGCAGAGAGCTCTTTTAATTGTGTAGAATAATCTCTTTATTATTTTATACAATTATACATGTAACAGTCCTTTTCACTTTTATAGTTCATATATACAGGGATGAGACATGAATGGTCCAGCTCCCTTTCCCCCATTGGTATTAAAGTCTGAAAAGGACTCTGTGGGAAGGTAGATATTCATAAATTGGTGCAATTCACATTTCTATTCCAACAGTTGCTGGGTTCACATTTTAATATATGTGCATATAAAGCATATTAGGTGCTGAGCGTTGCTACACTGGCAGCGTTTGAGAGAAAAGCAGGGACCCCTCTGTTGCATCTGCTTTGATCTTGATTCCTGCATTGAACAGGGGGCTGGACTTGATGCCATTGTCGGCCCCCTTCTCATTTCAGTATTATGTAAATCTGTTATTAGTTTTATACCTAAATAAACAAATTTCAATGAAGAGAAACAGAAGTGTTTACTAGATCTAGAAAGGCCGCTTTCCTAAGGCAGGGTAAAATGTAGAAGCAGGTATTATTTCTTCAGGGGAATAAAAAGTTCCTGTTAACAATTTTAAATTTAAAAAAAAACAAAAACAGTTTGCCAAACTTAGGAACTCATGAAGAAACCAGTTCCCTGTTTCTTTAAAAAAAATCCCCTGCAGGGCCTAAATACAGGTGAGATGGGGAGCAATGATGTTGAATGACAAATTATGCCCCCCCACAGAGGGCACCAGGGGCACAATATCTGCCTTCTTCATTCTAAACCCTCTTTTCTTTGCATCTTCTGAGATCTACTGCTGAGATCCATGTGAACACATTTCACATCTGCATGTCTTGGCAAGAGGAAAAATACCACAGCTCTGCTTTGGAATTAGTATAATTAACCATTAACCACAGTTGCTCCCAGATCTCATTACTGAGTGTTTTAAGAGAACTGGTAAGGAAATGCAGTGGTGGACAAATGTGCGCCTGGGCCACTGGTTTCATATCACAGGGTGACCAAACAAAGTTGCCCCATAGTACTAAGGAAACTGTACAGTCAGATAATGAACCCATCAAGACTGGAATCTATTTAAATCAGAAAAGATATGAGAGTAAACTAAAAGGAGAAAAAGGTTGGAGCATGGGAGAAGCTGCCACCAGACATGCAGCCTTATTTCACCTGCTGTTTCTTTCCTACAATTGTTCTTCCAGCTTCTTTTCAACCATTTTGATGTAACCGGTCAGCTGTGACGTTTTTGCAAGTCATAGATGCTCCACCCGCTTTCCCAATTTCCCAACGGCCAAACAGTTAAAAGTCCTGTTCCTGTATCATGATTTCAAAGCTGGCTCGGTAACATCCCTATCCACCTCCCTCCCCCATTTTAGCTTTTTCTCTTTAAAAAATGAGACATCAGATGCTAAAAATGTTAATATTGCATATTGTTTGGCCCTGATCATAATGAACAAATATGGACTGGGGCCATTTAAAAAAAAATGGCAAATAAGTTTCCGAACTAAATTGAAACAACAACAACAAAGCAATCCATTCAAAGGCTATGTGGAGCTTGTTGCTATAATGCCAGGATCCTGCCTTCCTACACTTTTTCTACGCACTTCGAACATGTGCAGAAGGCTCACATATTGATAAGTATCGCCGTGCTTATGTCCTCTGTTAGGCCTTTTTTCCTCATAGGTCATGGCACACTATTTAGTTTCATGGTTCAAAGACTTCACAGTTTCCCAAAAACCTTTGGTCTGTCCTTCAGAGGCCATATACCCTAAGCCTTTCAATGCCAGTAGCAGATATATATCCAGATGTTCCTTTAGAGTGTCATTGTTTCTCTTGGGATGTTCTTATAGGAGACTGGGGAAAACAAAACAACCTATTACACAAAGCTCTACACAGGATCTCTTAAATGGGCTGGTTACAATACACCCGTAAAAGTGGCTGCAAATCAAGCTCCCTCTGA
>JAHTLZ010000010.1:63731218-63762984 GCA_023846285.1 Phrynocephalus versicolor | reverse complement strand
CATTAATTCGTAGCATGCTTTGTGCATAGCGCAGGAGCTGACTGAGAAAGTATGGTGTCACAAACATAAACTGTCTTCCTCCAAGTTGTGAAAAGGATCTGTTTGATATCTTTGTAGGTCTCCGTTTCAGACCATGGGAACCCAGCTCTTAAATCCACCAGTAGAGTAGTAATCCAGGTTGTGGATGTCAACGATAATGCTCCCAGCTTCTCCCAAAAATTCTTCATGGTTCAACTCCCAGAAAAATCAGCTTCCGGGACTCCTTTGCCAGTCTACAGGATGATTGCTGCGGATCGCGATGAGGGGCCAAACGGCCAAGTGGCATACAGCCTCGAAGAAAACAGCGAGGACTTCTTCAGCATCCATCCAGTGACAGGGATGGTGTTCTCCAAGAAGGCTTTCTCTGCCCAAGAATACAATATACTGACGGTGAGTGAAAGAGGGGAAGGTGGGGAAGTGAAAGAGAGATGAGTGTTTTTTCAACATGCTGGAAATAATATGGTAGGCATATTGTTAACTATGACAGAGGCACTCATTTTTCTACTGGCTACAGCAAAAGGGGATTGCAGGTTTTTGTACTGTTTTAGATGAGTGTCTTTTGACCACTGCAAGCTGTACACTGGCAAATAAACATTTAGCATTTTAAAAAAATTCTCTTAAATGCATTCTGTATTCATAATCTCATACTGGAGAATGATTAGATGGTAAGATGAAGAATGGCACCCACGCCCCTTGAAGGAAACAAAAGGAAAGTGGGAACCCTGGAGGTTCAGGGTAAGTCCAAAAGGTACTGCATCCACCATGTTGATTCTTCCACAGACTGGAAATGCTTTGCCAGAATCTATCCTCCCATTCTGTTTATTCAAAAAGAATCCTTTGAGCCAGAGGCTTGGTTTGCACTAGAACAACCTCACCTATTACAAAGGAAGAGAAGATTGATGTAGATCTTACTAACCACAAGATCCATTTCCTGGTATTGGCGTGTTTTTCCCTGTAGCTTCATAATTCTTTCAAAGCCTGAGAAATCCTAGTTGCAAATAAAGCCTCTGTTTACTTCTCAGTGATCAATAACAAAACAGCAGCAATTTAATTTGCAACATGTGGTGTGTGTCTTATTAATGAATTTAAATTTTTAATTATTAATTAATGTTTAATGAGTTATAATTTTATATCTAACCATCGAATGGTGTTTCCATTACTCTGGATGATTTGTAGCAATAAAATAAATATCAAGAAGACAGCCAAATCCCACCCAATTCAGGAATATAAAATAAAAGAATATAGCATATAAGGACAACAAATCTAAAAAGCAGTATGGTGGCAACAGACAAGATAAAGGTTAAGGATCAAAATAAGTCTCTCTGTGTGTGTTGTGTCGTTACAGTTGTAACCGACTCTCCGTGACCCCATGTCCATGGAGTTTTCTTGGCAGGAATACTGGAGCAGCTTGCCAGTTCCTACTCCAGGTGCCTACAGCACCTGGTACAGTATTCCCTGGTGTTCACCCATCCAAGTACTAACCAGGGCTGACCGTGCTTAGCTTTCAAAATCAGGCAAGATCAGATGTGCTTAGGGTATCTAGGCAGCTCAAAATAAGACTACATGACCAAAAATTATAAGGGGAGGATATCCTGTTTGGGTAAATGGACATGATTTCTGTTACTGAGGCATTCTGACCCTAGCTACGGATGTGCTATCCATATATCATCTACTTCTGCCTTCATAAATCTGTGCTGTCATGGTGTCATTCTCTCACCAGGTGAAAGCTACTGACCGTGGGAATCCTCCACTTTCCTCCAGCGTGAGACTCCACGTCAATTGGATCACTAAGCCTCTTCCTTCCTCAGAGCCCCTAGCTTTTGATGAGCTTCATTTCAACTTTGCAGTCATGGAGACAGACCCAGTAAACCACATGGTAGGCGTGATCAGCGTGGAGGCTGGGCTCAGCCCACTCTGGTTTAACATCACAGGTGAGTGACACATGACCAGGAAATTTGCTTTTCAGGGACTCTTTTTCGAGAGAGTGCTGTCCCAGTTCCCTGGCATCTGGTATACCCATGACTCAAGCTGACAAAGGCTGTTGATTGTATGTGGCAGGTATATTAGAGTCAAAGCCTCAGCAATGGAACTAAGCAGTTTTTCAGGCTGGTGCAAGCAAGTATCCTACCTAAGCCTCTCTGCAGTTCTTGTATTACCCACCACAAGTCACAAAATTGTGTTTCTGGCACTCTTCCAATTGTAATGAAAATTCTTCTACAGCAAACGGGCAAAAACACATCTTTGTGGCTCACAGAAAATATGTGGTAATCATACCTTTTCCCCACCGCAATAAAAACATGCTCATGGGAGAGGGAACAAAGTGAAGGGATTTTATTTAAATCCTTAAATATTGAGTTGGAAAGTATTAACCATCCATGGTTGACACTGCTTCTGCTAAATCTGTTTCATTCTATTTCTTTTCTTGTATGCTGCTTTTATTCCACTAATACTTTTAGGTCTGTCACTGATCATAGAAACAGGCTGCATATAAATTAATTAAAGAAGTAAATAAATATATAATAGATGTACAGCCATAGAAAATACACTTTATATGCTTGTATGTGTACTACGGTATATACTTGTATATAGGTCAAAACCTTATCGAGTTTTTATACTACAATAATGCAATTAGCATAAATATTGGTGGGCAACTATCACAAGAGGTTAATATAAGCATGAGCTATTGCGTGGCAAGTTGTGTAATTTGGCACAGAAGCGCAAATGCTTATGCTAACTTTGTTACCTGTAGTAAATCACAATATGATTTGTAAATCAAGATTTAACCCAAGTGCATTATACGGCCGGCATAATTGACAGGATTTTAGCCAGCAATAAAAGAGATCTGTATGAGTTCAGATCTTCTGGTGGGATAAGCTAAGTCTATTTACTGGGAACAGGATTCCTATTGGCAAAACATAGCAACTAATAATTAGCACATTAAAAAAGAAAACAAAAATCAAAGTGTGCTGCTTATAGACCGCTCCGTGGCACTTAAAGCACTCACTGGGTGGTTTAAAATTTAGTTATGCAGGCTACACATTGTCTCGCCCACCCCAGTGAGCTGGGTATTCGTTTTGCCAACATTGGAAGAATGGAAGCCTGAGGGAACCTCGAGCCAGCTATCTGGGATTGAACCCTGGTTCATGAGCACAGTTTTGGCTATGGTTCCATATATTAGGCAGTATTCTCATTTGTAATATTCACAAAAATAGATTTCTAGACTTATTCATGAGATTTCTTATAGGATTAAATAAATAGCTGCCTGTGAGATCATTGTAGTTGCAGTTCAGGGTTCTGGTGGGGATTCTCTTTTCTTCTTTTGGCCACTTTCCCTATGAGGAGAGCTACAGTGGGACAAGAGACAGAGTTTGCAGCCTCCTTTCTTGTCATGCTAATTTAATCCTTATGTGTAACATCTGGATAAAGAACTGTTATTTTAAAGGTGAACTTAAAATAAGGGCTCTTATTTTTAAAGCAAAGGGGAAAATGTGCCTGCTGCAGTGGACATCCTACCTAACCCGTATTTAATATATTGCAATAATGGTGGCTGGCTGGTGTGGTGATGGGGTCCCTATACACATGAGATCGGTGCTATCAGAGCAGGGCTGCAGAATGCACAGTTCTCGAAACATTCAGGATTGCAGCTCTCAGAGGCCCCATGCAGCACTGTCAGTGGTACGAGATAATGGGAATTGTAGTCAAAGATGTCTGGAATTCATTCCCACCCGGGAACTAACTGTAGAGTAAGAACAGACAAAAGAAAATATTTTTTTCACCCAGCGCTAGAGATGGGCACGACTCAGGAAAAAAACTTCGTTTTCGTTTTCTTTTTCGGCTAGGGTCCGAGTCGTTTCGTTTCCGTTTTCGCGAAAAATCAGAAAAAATTAGTCGTTTCGTTTTTCGTTTTTTCGTTATCGTTATACTGGTTTTTTTGGGGGGGGTAGCGGGCTCCTGGAGGCACCTCTGTGGGGTGGGTGCCTCCGCCGGCCCGCTATAAAGGAAGGGACAGCAGCAGCAGGCTCCAAGAGACCCCTCAACATGGGGGTCTCCCATCCTCACCTGCTGCTGCTGCAAAATGGCATGCACAACCATATGGTTATGCATACCATTTGCAGGCAGAGTGAGACCTGCTCGAGTACTTGATACCCTGGTACGAGCATGTCGCCAGCCATTTGCAGGCCAGGCAGTGCCACTGCACCTGCTCAAGCACCTTGTCCCACGAGCGGGTCGCACCTGCCATGTCCCACAAAGAAGGGAATCGTACTTGCGTGTGTAGTGCAATGCAAGTCGATCTGGCTATGGGCTAAGGTGGATTAGGGTTAGGGCTAGGGTTAGGCTAATGACGGGTAAGGTTATGGTGGGCTATTGGGTTGCACCTCTGGGTGCCTCTCTGACCCACTAAGAAGACAGTCTGTGACGTATGGGTAAGGAGTCAAGGATTAGGGTTAGCGGGTTAGGGGGCTAGGGCAAGTTTTAGGGGGCTTTTTGGCACATCCCAGAAGTCTCAGTGGCCAAGTGGCCATGCGATTGGTGAGATGGCTCCAAAAATTTGCATGGTCGTCCCCTCCCACATGGCTGGCCAGGCCACTGGGCCAGCCCATCATTGCACACTGCGCAGGTGTAAAAAAAATAAAATAAAATAAAATCAATGGAGGACACAGGAGGAGAGGAGAGACATTTTGTTGCAAGAAAAAAAACCACTGCTACTGTGAAAAATCTGGCAGTTCACATTTCCGCGTGTTTCTGTTGTGCTTGTGTGTTTTTGGAGCACGATTTCAAAAACAATATTGCATTCGCCGCCCCATTTTCGATCCCCCGCCCGCACCGCATGGCATGGCGACGAGGCGACTCGAGTCCGGCTGCCCAGGACGGGGGAAGCCGGGACACCCCCCTCCATACCAGAAACCCCCCTCCGGTAGGTGCCCTACTGAGTGAGTGCCCTTAGTCAAGCGGGCATTTTCCGCCTGCTTTTTGGCCCGGGAATGGGTGGGGGGGAGACCCGGGGGAGAGTTTAAAAAAGTTTTTTCCTGTGCCGCCCGTGCCGCTTGGTTGCACTTTGGCGGCCGGCGGCGAGACTGGGCTTTTTGCGGCGGGCGAGTCCCACCACCACACCAGAGCATCCCAGGACGGAGGAGGGGGGGAGGCCGGGCGGGGACCTCCAGAAACCACCCCTCTGGTAGGTGCCCTGAGGCACGGCAGGCATTTTTCCGCCTGCTTTTTGGCCGGGAACCGGGCTTTTTAACTTTTAAAAACTTTTTTTTTCTGTGCTGCTTGGCATCGCGCGCGATCGCGCGATGCAAGTAACGAGCACGACAAATCAGACCAAATTGTTCGTTCGTCGGTTCGAGCTCGAAGTCTGGCGGAGTAATTCCCGTTTCCGTTTCCGTAGAGTAACGGAAACGAGTAACGGAAACGGAAACGGAAATACCGCTAAGTCGTGCCCATCTCTACCCAGCGCGTTGTTAGTCTATGAAACTCCCTGCCACAGGATGTGGTGATAGCATCTGGCTTGGATGCCTTCAAAAGGGGATTGGACAGATTCCTGGAGGAAAAGTCCATCACAGGTGACAAACCATGATGGAGATGTGTAATCTCCAGGCTTAAAACCAGGGTACTTCAAGCGCCAGATGCAGGGGAGTGGTATCAGGAGACAGAGATCTAGTCTCATGCGCTCCCAGAGGTATCTGGTGGGCCCACTGTGAGATACAGGAAGCTGGACTAGATGGGCCTTTGGCCTGATCCAGCATGGCTCTTCTTATGTTCTTATGTAGGTAGGGAAAGATTTAGAAATTGGGGTAAAACCTCCATGTTGGCTTAATGGCTTTGGTTTACAAAGCACAACAGCAAAGCTAAAACTGCTAAAAGGAATTGTGTTTCCTCAGTAAAACAGTCCAAAGTTGCAGTCCAAAACATACAGATAGCCACTTATGAAATAAACTGCCCCCACCTTGTCAGCCTTTGGGTTGAGAAAATGATCTGAGGAATCACAGTGTTACTGTTGAAGCTAAATGGGGGAACCATTAACATAGCTAACAGTGAGTACTGGAGAAGAAGCTGATTAGTTGTAAGATTACAATGGAGTTAATATATAAAATGCACCTCTGCCTCCTTGAAAGCAGGGTGAGGAACAGACAGATTTTTGTGTCTATTTAATGATAGAATGTCAAAAACATAGATTTTCAAATCACTGCATATGTATTGGATGCTATAATGTTAGAAAAAATGAGATTTTTAAGTTGTGGTCAGGCACTAAGGAATACTCTTTCTGCTTCCTACTGTTTCTCCACAATCACGAGGTCCACTTTTCAGATTCTGAAACACCCCGTTGTCGATTGACTATGTCTTCAGTGTGCAGGTCATCAATTTGCTTGTCCTTAGAACTAAGGAAATTAAACTACCATACATCTGTGTTTTGCTCCCCTAGATACAACATTGTAGCGTTGTAGATATAACAGAATGTTTTTGGAGACTACTGTATATAAAACCCAGTGGGATTGCTTTTAGTTTTAGAATGGAGCTAAAGTAAGTTTAAGCCAATGGTTTACCCTAATTGTGACAAATAATAAACTAACAATGGAGTAGAAAAGGATCATGCCATTTTAAAGAAATTATACATGAATCTAGCATGGAAAACAAAGCATTCATTATGACTTTTCGTCCCTGGTTCTGATCCTTCTTAAACCCTGCTGTATGATATTATAACTTTATAAGATGGCTTTATTATAGACTGCATTGTTTCACTAAAGTGTTAATTTGTTAAAGGTAGTTCAATTAGACTGAATGTTGTCTCTATGCAGGGGGGTTGCTATATAATTGCTCCATAATTGTGGCTGTATCTTTGAGCAGTAATCTTTGATAAGTACTGCTTATTTCCTGGCATCATGTTGGAGACTACTTATTTTACCACAATAGTGTAAAGCCATCCCTGAAGGCACTTCGTCTGCAGGCATGCAAGGATTGCCCTTCAGAAGGCAGCTCCAAGAATACTTTTGTCTGGTGCAGTTGAGCATGGATAAGGAAGTGCAAATACAATTAAAGTAGAACAAGAATCAACACAGTTCCATGCTTGTGGGAAGTTTATGTTGTTTTGGGACTGTCTACAAGCATTGTGTCCCCTTGGAATTTAATCTTGGTATGAATCTTTTTTTTAAAGTCAGACTTTTCTTTGTTGTATGAGATACTAGCATACTAGCATCCCAGCATTTAATAATTACTCCTTTACTTGCTCCTCTACTATAGCAAATATTGCTTACAGACAGAGTGCACTCAAAATGACATCAACAATAACAAAGACACAAACAGAGTAGAATGCAGTCTTCTGCTTGAGAAACTCAAGAAGTAATGAAGTAATATGGATGTCGTTTAGAATAGAATCACAGAATAATAAACTGTAGAGCTGGAATGAATTCCAAGGAGCATGGAATCCAGTCTTTGACAAAGTAGGAAATCTAGCCTTTGTTTTAAAAACTCTGATGAATAAAAGGCCACCATATTTTGCAGTGTCAAAAAACTCTTAATGGCAGGCAGTTCATCCTGTTGTTTAGCCAATGTGTAGCCTGCATACTGTAATTAAAAACTGTAAACGGCCCAGAGGCTACTTGAAGTGGTATGGGGCGGTATATAAGCAGAACACTTTGCTTTCTTTAGAGGAAATCACCCTTCCAGTCATTTGAATCCTTTAGTTTGCATCTTCTTTTCTGGAGCTGCAAAAACCAAGCTTCATCCATCTTCCATAAGACAGCCTTCAAATACTTTATGATAGCTGACATTCCACCTCTCATCTTCTGTTTCTCAAGCAAATCATACACAGTCATCATTCATAGAGCTTGGTTTGAAGACCTTGCGCTGTGTTGGGCATTCTTCTCTAGACATGGTCTCAATAGATCCTTCTTAAGCCCAGAACTATACACTGTATTCCAGACAGGGATGGATTAATGTATAGACTAAGTAGGATGAAGCCTAGGGCCTCACCTCTAAATCTAGGGGAGGGGGCTCCACAGCCCTGCCCCTCCCCATGGTCAGTCTCCCCTCTCCCAAAATTGCAAACTCAAGACCTAATGTGAGGAGATGCCAACTGAGGCCCAGCAACTTTATGAGACTCGGGGCATTTGGCTCTTTTTTGGCAATTGGCCTTTTTAAATGGCTACTATTGATTGTTGCATGGGAGCTTGCTGCTGCTGGAATTATTAGATAAGAAATTATAGTTAATTATTAACCTATGTTTTCATATCATTTTCAAGCCTGCTGATTTCATGTGTTTTGGAGAAGATTATTTTAAACCTTTTTGGCAATCGTGGGAGTTTATATGTACTTTTAAAAAAATTAGATTGGAAAATGATGTTGTTTTACAGGGTTGGCTTGTTGGATGTGACAGAATAGATTCCATCTCGTGTTTGCTTTAGTTTAGGTTGTTTAGTTAAAATGGCCACCCCCACCCTGGGAAGTTGGGCAAAATTCCACTGTAGACATACACACCCCAAATGCCCCTGTGGCCACAAAGTGCCGGATAGCCAAGGGGCAAGTTCAGATGATATGAACACTCCAGCCAGCTTGGAAGTGGGGGGAAGTCATCGGGCAACCCTCCACGAGGCCAGGAGGTGCTTGCGACTGAGGCAAGGAGGGATCTCTTGAAATCTGGGGATTAGGCACTCTCCATCCCAATCCATGATATGCTACTGATATTGACTAATCATCTTGTAGTCTTCCATGGTGATTTGCCCCTCTCCTTAAATCTCATACCTGGAACCATCATATTCAGCCACTAGCCTATTTTTCTCAAGAGGACTGTTTGTGGTGTGTCTTCAATCCCCCACTTTCAAGAACTCATGCTGTCACCTCAGCATTGCCTTGAGTTTACTATAATCAACATTTGGCTTTTCCATTCACCAGTGCCCAAAGTTCCCAATATTCTAGCTGGTTGAATAATTCATCCTTGTTGGTGAGAACCAGGTCCAGGAAAATGGATCCCCTTGTCGCATCTTCAACTTTCTGGAAGATGAAGTTGTCAACAAAGGAAATGAGGAATTTTTGGACCTTCTATTCTTGGATTTCCAAGATTACTTGAAATTTTCAGTTATTACTGCATCTCTCCTCTATGAGTGTTTGGTGATCTGACAGAAAAGAGAATAAAAATTAAAGAAGAGAGAAATAATCTCAACTTCACTGTGGCAGGTCTGCAACAGACTTCAAAGCCAAACTATCCAAGTGTTCAGTTTGTCTTCCAGATGCACCATATGAATGTCACTGTTATTTCTCTCTCCTTTAGTTTTTCCCTCCTTTAATTTTACCTGCAAAGAAGTCATGGTATACACCTGCTTTTGCATGTAATGCTCTTCCTCTTCTCTTCCTGTTTAGTTTTTTAGTCCTTTTGAATAAGCTATATGCTTCAGTTACCACATTCCAATCATGAGTATCACCCCATCGGATTTTTGCCAATGCCTTTTAGATCGCATTTGCTTGCTTGTGTTGGCGAATTCCCAACACAGCTCATTGGGTTCCCTGATGCAAGCGTCACATTCTAACCATTACTCTACTCTGGTACTTTCTTTGACTGGCCTGGATGTAATGTGCCAGTTTACATATCATTCTCTTTTTAGGAAATGAGAAGGTTCTGGTGCTCTTTTACATGCTTTGGAGACAGCTGGCCACCTTTTTCAGCAGGTCTTTTTCAACCAGGAAATGGCTGAATAGCTTGATAGGTTCTCGTTTCTGAGCTTCAAAGAGTTCATGTGTTAAGCAGTGCTAAAGTGACCTCTTATTTACTTCAAACATTTCCCAGCCATAGAAAACAAGGCCTTTCCTTCCTTCCGTGAGTTTTGTTTTTTTGCTTTTCAGCACCTTTCCATTCTCATTATTTGGGTGGGAGTTATGCTGACCTTTTGCAGAATACCTCTTGACTCTTTTTCAAACACCTTAACACTGAAAGAACTGAGTCCAGGACAGAGAAACTGGGAGGAGAAAGTACATCATTTTTCACTTGCTAATATTTTCCCTTGAATGTTCTGCACATGGGCTGATTAACACAGGACATATACCAGCTGTGATTGCTCCGGTTCTGTTGCCTTTCCAAAAATGCCTTTATAGCTTCCAGAATTAATGGGGTAGAACTGTGTTATATATGGTACCTGGTCTGTACACCCCAGTTCTAGGTAGATGTGTTGGATATTGGAGGAAGGGGCTAATTGCTAGGAAAAGAGTCAAAGCGGTGTTGCAAAAATTGTTCCAGTAATTATCCTGCATTAAACAAGTAATAACATAAAACTAACTGCCTACAGGATACCTCTATATAGGAGATAGCTCTTCAGTTGTGACATCCTTTCCAGGTGTGCTGTGAATCCACTGCAAGTGTTACTCTGCTTTTTGCAATAATTATTTAATATGCTGAACTTATTTTGTGGATAGAGTTCAGCGCCTTACATAGCTTCTGTAAAATGACAAATGAAAACTCAGAGGGGATTTATATATCACAACTGAAATTGAAGTCAAAAGCCACTACAGGTTAAAGGAGGCTGAAAAGAAGCCACCAGAGCTGCGTAGATATTTCCATTGTGCTTGTCCCAGGTTTATTCTGCTTCTTTGCTTGAAACCTTCTGCAATCCCACCAAGTATTTTGCCTACATAAAAATGAGTCTCCGCAGAACATCTGGAACATGCATTTTTGCATATGAACTATGTTGCAACAGCTTGACTGTTAATAAAGTAGATCAGGTGCCAAATAGTGTAATCATGTGAAGGGGAAAGGAAGGACTTATAGTTGTTTGAACACCAGTCATGCCAAGAAAACGAAACAAAACCTTGCACAACATTTTATCCACTATAGCAGAGGAGAAGAACTGATGGCCATCCAGGTGTCAATGGACTCCAAATCCCATTTTCCCAGTCAGTCTAACCAGTGGGCCATGGGCTCTCTCCCTCTGCGCTAAAGTGCCTGTGCAGCTTTTCTTCCTTTTATGAAGGTTAATGTTCATGTAGAAAATTGTCATGTATGAAATAGTTTTTGGGAAATATGTGGCAAAACAATCCAACTTATTCAGAGAGGATAGCTTAGGTTTGTCTGCATGTGGACGAGGCTGTTTAATATTCCTGAAGTATTTTCCCACAATAGAGAGATAAGCAGAGCAAGAAATAAATCTCCGCATCCCTTTAGATTCGATAGAACTGACATAGCAATCCTCTGTGAGTACCCTTCTCTATTCTGCTCAGGCCATCTGGCTGGAGCCAAATCTTTAGTTCCTGCTGGGATCCAGTCTGTTTATGCAGCTGTCCAGCATTGCACGGTATCCCCGGTAAGTGTGGAGCTCCCGTAGAATTACAACAGCGGATGTGGCACAGGTACACACAGTGTTGACCTTGAATTCCAAGGTGAAATCTAACATAAGTGCTGTCACTCTTCCCTTTCATTGCTCTGCTCAAGGAATGGCTATATTGCAAGTGTGAGTTAGTATCCTTAAATGTCTGCTTGGAGAGCTCAGTTGCACAAACACTTCCTCTGACATTGTGTGGCTCCATTTTCCCATCCATCCCTTTTGCTCCTTTTTCTATAATTGTCCGCACTGCCATAGAAAAGTTTCTGTCTGGCTGTTATTTTTCCCTTTCCTTGTGTCTCAGTTTATTTCCTGAATTACAGCAGAACAGTCATCCCTCCTTCCTTCTTGAGACATACTTTCCCAACATTAAGAAGTAGACTATTTCTTCTACTAGTGTTTTCTTTCTCTGATCTTCTCCTTGCAGTGTGAAATAACTGGGAGGATTTTTGTTACCACTATGGAGTAGAATAGGAAAAAAAGATCCCTCGCTAAAATGGCATCCATTGTTAAGTACCCAGAAGCAGCATCATGCCTCCAAGCTGAGGAGACAAGAAAATAGATTGAGATAAAGACAGTACTTTTAAAAGGAAAATGTTAATATGGTATTTAATTTATTCATTCAGTTTATCTACCACCCCATTAATATAATGAATTGTTTATATCATTTCCTAGAGAGAATGAAGCAGTGCAGCCTGATTCAGCCATAACTGATACAGTGCAACACAGTAAAAGATTGGGAGTCATGTAATAGTTTTGTGGTGGATTATTTTCTACCAGTTATCTTGTCTATTCCATTGTTTAGTGGGAAACAGATGGACTTTTGAACTCTGAGGTAGTAAGTAAATAAGTTGGAAGGAACCAATAAAAGATGGCCTGTAGAAAGTGAGTTGAGACATGCCCACCGTGGAACCAGCCTTCTCTGCACAAGGTGTTGGTATATGCATTCACACAAAGATATGTCTTCATCTTTGAACTCTTGGTCAGGGTTTAGTAGTCTGTAACTGTATAGCATTATAGACAAACTTGCACAAAGTGAAACCCTCCAAGCCGAGACAGCTCACTGTTTCCTAAAACTGCCAGGATCTGTTTCCTTCCCATTTGTGTAGTTCAGGTTAGACTTGGTGATGTGGTGTTCTGCATTTTAACTCAGCATGTCATGGACTCTGCAAACTTAAACCTGGCTGTGTGGCTCTTGACCATATTTAACCACTGTACATGTGCCTGTCCTTATATTTTACCCTCTTCCTGTGCAGGGGTTGGCAGAAAATAAAGCTGCTTTCTGGTGTGATTGCAATTGCACTTCAATTGCTTTTTCCACAATGGCCAGTGATGGAAAAATGAAAAAGAGCTCCCCTCCACTGTGGGCAGATGTATAGACAGTTCATGATTAGAGATGAAAGCATGCTAGTGTTGGTGAGATGTGATTCAGGTAGATGTTCATATTAAGAAACCAGATCCACCCCCACCCCCAATCTTTAATATGCTTAAATTACGTGAGGTGACAAAAACCTCATACTATGTACTTAGATGCTTTCAGCAGTTAAATCCTAACAGCCAAGGAATTATTTCCTATAATTGTAGGGTATCCATAATGCCAGAAACGTGTTGGCCAATTTATTACTTCTTGTGGAGTACCTAGATTTCAATTATTTTGCTCAACATATTACAGAAATCTAAAGGAAGAAAGGAGGCTGGAAAACGGGAACGGGGCAAGTCTTAACAGGGCTGAGAGAAATAGGGGAAGGGGAATGGGTTATAAGTATCACACCCTGTGGTGAGGCCAACAGATTTACTTTCCCCTGCCAAATTGCCTTGATACTTCTTGTTTTATTTTGCAGGAGGACATGCCCTCCTGTTAATTTGAATTCCTTCTCTTTACCTTGAATGACATGGCATCAACGAACTAGGTATTATATCCTTAAGCCAATGCAAAAGTAGAGATAAATAAACAAAGATCAATTATGACAATAGAAGCCTTTCATAGAAGAATTCTCCACCCATTTTTATATTGCTCTACAGTGCTACCTCCCTCCAGGTATTTCTCAACAGATTTCATGAATTCATTTCAAATACGACCAGCTGCTACAAGGATTGTTTTTCCTTCTAGTTCCCTCGGGAGATGCTGTGTTCCTATCCCTGGCCTATATCACAAAGTTACCTACTTAAGCCTTCCCTCTTTTCTAAGGTGGTGATGATGAAATGGATTTTGACATTGAAACGAGCACTGGCAGCATAGTGATTGCAAGAGCCCTGGACGCAAAGAAAAGATCGAACTACAACCTCACAGTAGAAGTCAATGATGGATCACACATCATCAAGACACAGGTCAGCACCCACAAAGCCTCATCCAGAGCTTTCTACAATCTGATGATAATGCAAGAACGAGAATGGACCTTAGATACAAAGGTGGCATTCTCACATATTTTGATGGTGCCAGAATGCCGAACACAGTATGTTGGCTGAATTGCCTATCTCATCATATTTTGCAATTTAGATACTACTGCCATTTCAGATGTACTCAGTTCATACCCTATGGATGAGCAGCTACGAAACCACCCGGTGAAATCCTGTTGCTTAGCATAGCAAGTGGCACTAGAGCAGGGGTCCTCAAACTATGTCCCATTGGCTGGATCCGGCCCACCAGGGTTCTGAACCCAGCCCGCTAGGCAATTACACACACACACACACACACACACACACACACGGGTCACCCCTGGTCGCTCACCTTCTTCCCGGTCCCGAGGAGGGAAAGGCAGGAGGAACAGGTAGGGGACCATAGAGTCCGGGGGACAGAGTGGCACTCCCACTGGGCCCTCTCTATGGACACCCTCTGCTGAATGCTGGAAAGGGAAGGCAGGGGAAGGGGAAAAGGGTAAAGATAGGTGAATGGGGGGAAGCAAGAGGCAGTGTCATTCCTATAGCATCTCCTGCAGAGGAGGGAGGAGGAGAGAGATAAAGGCAGCGTCATTCCTAGAGACTCCTCTCTCTCTCTCTCTCTCTCTCTCTCTCTCTCTCTCTCTGGGTTCTGTCTCTCTCTGCGGTGCCTCCTCTTTTTCCTCCCCTCGAACCTCCAGCAGGGATGGGGCTGCACTGTGGTGTGGGTGGGTGTGAGTGAGTGATTTGGCTTGGCTTTGCAGAGAGGGGTGCCAGAAGACCCCAAAGGGGAGGGAGGGAGGGAGGAAGCCTTCCTCCTCCTCCTCCTCCTCCTCCTCCTCCTCCTCCTCCTCCTCCAAGGCAGTTGAAGGTTGTGGAGGTGGCTTCAGGGCTTGAGTGCAGTGGGGGGGGATTGGGGAGGGAGGGATGAGGAGGAGGGTGTCCCAAGCAGTAGTGGTGGCTTCTTTGGAGAACTACTTATTCCGAGGAGCTGCCACTACTGCTTGGGACAGCCTCCTCTCCTCTTCCTCCTTCTCTCCTGCACACATCTGAAGAGCCGCTGCTCTGATCAAGCCCCGAAGCTGCCTCTAGCAACAGGGGAGCCCCATTGCTGGCCAACAAGTCAAGCTAGAAGGCAAACAGGCAAGGAAGTGCAGTGGGCAGGGCTATTTGGCTGGGTGGACTCTTTTCAGAGCCTCTTCTTCCTCTTCCTCTGTCCAGGTGGCAGAAGGGCCCACCACCACCCTGCCAAACTCCACCATGGTGCTGCGCCTTGCCTCTGCCTCCTCTACTGACAATCTCGCAGGCAGGTGCTCCTGGGCCCACCTCTGATGTCCCGGGTGGGCACCCCTGTGCCACATGGCCTCTGTAGCCGCCACTGTTGTGCTGCCTGGATTGCTCACTCTGGCGTGGAAAGAGATGGCCTCGGTGGTCTAGGTCTCCCTCACTGCCCCCCATAGCCCAGGTCTTAGGCCAACGATAGAGGCGGTGGCAGAGGCGGATCCAACTCTCCCCCCTTTCTGCCCCTTCATATTTGTTTCAAACTATAGTCCAGCTTCCAACAGTATCTGAGGGACAGTGAACCAGCCCCCTGTTTAAAAAGTTTGAGGACCCCTGCACTAGAGTAATGGGGACTTGATGAGTCAAGTCTTCTATAAGTTCCATTGATACACTAACAGGACTGATGTGAGCATTTTGGCAGAAGAATGACCAGAACTCAATACTCAGTTTCTTTGTTCCTTTGTCAATTCATTCTTTTAGTCAGGGTCAAAGCCCTGTTTTGGAGTACATCAGGAAAGAATTTATTTTAAAAGGGGGAGGAGCACTCTTTGCTATAAGATGTCAACCTTGCTTAAATCGTTTCTGTATCAGGGTCAAAGCCCTGTTTTGGAGTACATCAGGAAAGAATTTATTTTAAAAGGGAGAGGAGCACTTTTTTCTATAGATGTCATCCTTGCTTAAATCGTTTCTGTATCAGATGTTGGTGGACTTTGATAACTGATGAGTCAAAGACTTTGCAGATACATTTCCTCTCTACATCTAGCCTAGTGATGGCGAACCTTTTAGAGACCAAGTGCCCAAATTGCAATTCAAAACCCACTAATTTCTTTGCAAAGTTCCAATACAGTAGTTTAACTTGTATACAGGTGGCTATAAAGGGGGATGTCGGGTGCCCACAGAAAGGGCTCCGAGTGCCACCTTTGGCACCTGTGCCATAGGTTCGCCATCACTGATCTAGCCTATCTGCTTACTGCACATATCTGGGAGAATTTATAAAGTCCTGCTGATAGTCAAAACCGGAGGGGGGGGGAGATGAGGGATCAAATGGGTACTCTTTCCCTAGTACACAATCAAATAGCTTCCAAGGAAACCATTTTGTCTCTTCAGAATTGATGTACTGTAGCTGCCATAGTCATCATTAATTCTGTTAGCACATAGAGAATAATATTAAACCCTGGTAGAGGTGGTAGAACTGACTTGACGGCACACAATTATTAATCATTAGCTAGTAGTTATGGGAATTAAAGAGATTAAGAAAAAGCTAATATTTATGTGACAGACATAAATATTAGCAAGGTACTACCACCTCTATCTAGTGCCGGGGAGGGTATAGGGAAAGGTTCACCAAGAAAATACTATTCTAGCATTTGTTTGTTTGTTTAAAATATTTTTATCACGCCTTTCTCCTTAAAAAAGACACAAGGCAGTTCAGTGTCTTAGAAATATATTTTAACACCAGGAGTCATCTTCTCTCACCCCGGCCGACATGCAGCTCCCAGCCCCCAGTAACTTCTTTCTCTGTTTTCCTTGGCACTGGTGATGCCTGTTGTGTGTGTCAGTGAACTTGCTATTGCAAAATCACAGGGAGCTGGATTTCACCAAAGAAAGAAAGTTATTACATCATATTATTCCTTTTTTTCTCAAGATGTGGTGACACAGTGGAAAACAGTCAGAATAAATAGAAGAAAACTGTCAGATCTGTTTTGCCACGTATGACAGCAAGCTGTTTTTCCATTTATAAAAGAAAACTTTTTCAGATATGTTTCCATGTTGTTTCTGATATATGTGTATGTTTTCTACTATTCCATTTCAGTCTGTATTCTGATTGTTCCTTGGAATAAAATGAATAGGCATTTATATACGCAACAGAGACTACAGTTCTAAAAATTGCCCCAGGGTAACCAGTGCAACTAATCTAAATACCCCCAAACATTGCTCCCCTAACCGCTGTTTCTCCATACAGCTTTTTTTCTTCACCTTGCTCTTTGCCCTTGGAGACCTGAGATATTTTCCACACTTCCATCTAATCTGATTGGCTGTTGTGTCCCATGTGATTTTATGAGAGAATACTCCCGTGAAATGTAATGTCGTTGCATCAGAGCTGACATCTTCACCTAAGATCCTTAACACCTGCCCTGGCTCCCTTTGTGTACTTACTTCCACTCCAGTACTCTAAGCAGCACACAACAGCTAGACTTTAATTGTCATTTTAATTTATCATGATGTTCTAAATATATAGGAATATTGTGGATATTTGAAATGATGGCACCAGCCTCCCAGTGCTGCTTGTAGCTCTGCTGTTGCCTGTCACTGATGCCAGGCAAGCCAAGTTGGGTCCATCAACAGTGCAGGGAACCTGTCGTCGGCCACTTTACCTTCCTGCCTGCCAGGACTGGAAGCCAGCTTTGCAATCAGTCATTAAGAAAAGTCACATAGGTCACTGCAGCAAACCTGTTTAAATGCAAAGCTTGGGAAAGTGTTGTTTTGAATGACAGCTCTCCAAATTTCCATAGAGCATGGGGTTATAGCCATGGGGTCCTAGGTATTCCGACGGTTTTAGTCTTAGGCTATGTTTAAATGGCAGTGGGACAAATGAAAGCGAGTAGGAAAAAGGAAAAGAGCATCCAAAAAAATCTAGAAGTGTTCACAGATGAGGTATTGTTTGCAGAAAGCATGATATACATTTGAAGTGAGTAGCTCAAGAGAACACACAATGAGAATAGAACATAAAGGTTCCTTGGTGTCTGCTGGAAGGTCTGTGTTTGTATGTTTGTATGTTTCTATGGCCAGGCATACACATCCAAGCCCTTGCAGCCTTTGGAATGCTAAAGATGCATCCACAGCTACCCTAAGGCTGACATATCTACAAAGGCCTTTCTGGAAAAGGTGCAGAAGAGAGCGACTAAAATGATTACTGGCCTGGGGCACCTCCCCTATGAAGAAAGGCTAAAACATTTGGGCCTCTTTAGTCTGGAAAAAGGCGCTTGAGGGGGGATATGATTGAGCCATACAAAATAATGCAGGGTATGAGTAAAGTGGATAGAGGGAAGCTCTTCTCTCTCTCCCAAAATACCAGAACTAGGGGACATACACTCAAATTGAGGGCTGGGAGAGTAAGAACTGACAAAAGAAAATATTTTTTCACCCAGCGCGTTGTTAGTCTATGGAACTCCCTGCCACAGGATGTGGTGATGGCATCTGGCCTGGATGCCTTCAAAAGGGGATTGGATAGATTCCTGGAGGAAAAGTCCATCACAGGTTACAAACCATGATGGAGATGTGTAATCTCCAGGCTTAAAACCAGGGTACTTCAAGCGCCAGATGCAGAGGAGTGGTATCAGGAGACAGATATCTAGTCTCATGCGCTCCCAAATGCATCTGGTGGAGCCGCTGTGAGATACAGGAAGCTGGACTAGATGGGTCTTTGGCCTGATCCAGCATGGCTCTTCTTATGTTCTTATGTTCTTATGTAGAATAAATGGCATGCTTGTCTGCGAATTACAGTACTTTCATACCAGGCTTCCCCCTATCTTCTCTACTCCACACTTTCTCTCAACTCTCCCGCAGGCCTTTATCCGTGTGATTGATATTAACCAGCATGGTCCCCGGTTTTTGAAACAACAATATGAGAAACCCATTCCAGAAGACACACGTCCTGGGACTGAAATCCTTCGAGTCAGTGCAAAAGACAAAGACCATGGGAAAGGGCTGATCTACACCCTTCAGAGTGCTGTAGATCCCAGAAGTATGAAGGTTTTCCAAATGGATCCAAGCAGTGGGGCACTCATAACCGTGGCAGGTCTCAATTCCTTATCCATGCCACTGCATACCTTGATAGTAATGGTACGTGAGTCACAGAAAGACATCAACGTGTGTGTGTATTTTATATATATCCTTTGTGGTCAAAGTGGCTTGCAGCTAATGAAACCAAATGGTTTGGAGGATCAACGAGTTCAAATGAAGTAAATATAGCATTATAAGCATAAAGTTTACGTTTAACAGTCTAAAAAATATCCAGATCACTAAACCACCCAAAGGATTGTGATATTTTGCAGGCAGAAACCTGCAAAATACTTATGTTGAGGTTTATTCTATGAATGAACATGTTGCCTATAGGTGCCAAATTAGATCAGACTCTCTTCTTTTGGAAATACAGTCAGCTTACTTTAATATGTATGCTTCACCAATTATTATAGTCTATGCATCTGCCAACCCTCTTTTCACTTTTTTCTCCTTTTAATTTCTTTTTCATCTTCTCTTATTATTTATTTGAACCTAAAAACTGAATTAATTAAGCACATAAAAGAAGAAGGTATTTCAAAGTAGGCTGGTCTGGATGAACTATAGAGTTCATGTCAAAGAGTGTTGGCAGTAGCATGCCAGGTGTTCTACTTGAGAAATACAGTGGTACCTCTTCTTACGAGCGGCTTGACTTAAGAGTGAAAAGCCATTGGCGTTTTAACTGCTGCCTTACAAATTTTAGATGCGGTCTACTGTACTTACATTTTTATTTATTTAGTTATTTAGTTATTAGATAGGGCTGCTCTACCTAAGAGTTGTTCAGCTTAAGAGCATGCATTTGGACTGGATTAAACTCGTAAGTAGAGGTACCACTTTATATAGATCTTAGAATGCTAGGGCCAGAAGCAGCCCAAAAAAGTCATACACTTCAATCCTCTGTGAGTCCAGGAAACTGATCTTAAAGACTGTTATTCCTAAGACCCTGGATTCTGTAGTGCTCTGTGTCTCTAGCAGAACTACTGCTGTCCAGCTCATATGCTGCATGCTTGAAAGGGATTCACATGCTGAACGATGTGTAGGAATGTGCCTCTGGACCTGCTGTTGATGATATTGGGTGGCCAGGCTAACTTTGCCTTCCCAAGTGAGCAAAGGGATTTGCAAAGCAGCTCCTACACGTGCTCATCTTGATGTGTGCCTATTAAGACAAGACTTGTTCAGCTATGTGGATACTTGTGTAACTCAGTGTTTAGCTACCTGGCTACACAATCCCAGGATGACCACAGAAGAAGGGAACAATAAATCAGTTCTGAGTCCTCTGTATCTGGAAAACCCTAAAAAGGATTGCCATAAGTCAGAATTGATTTGGTGCCATATTAATGATTAAAAAGGCAGAAGATTATCTCAACTGTTAGTGCTAAGTAACCCCTGGAAAAAAGGGCTCAGGTAGAGAGCAACATTCAGTTTCATATGTGGTAGTGAAGGTCTCTGGATGTCTGGCCAGGAAGTAGTTCTCTATTGAATTTCAAAGCATTCCAAGCAGCAGTTGATGTTTCCATCCAATGCTTTATAGGCATCAGTCTGTGGTTCTTATGTGAGTTGGGTTGAGTGTTACATAAATGAGCATGCTACGGGCATTTCATCTGACTGGTATCCTACTTTCCAGTGTGACGATGACTGATGCTGACAGCAATAGTGGTGGGTGTTTTTCTTGGTCCTCCTTCAGCTCAGGAGGCTGTCTTTGAGAGTACAGTAGGACCCCGGTATCTGCTGGGGATTCGTTCCAGGCCTTCCTGTGGATAATGAAAACCATGGATAAGAGAGAACGCCTGCCTACCCACCCCCAAACTGCTCTTTCCTGACAGTAGCCTGCTTTATGACTGCTGTTTTGAGATAGTAGCTTGCTTTATGGCCACTGTTTGTGACAGTAGCTTGCTTTACAGATGCTATTTATGACAATAGCTTGATTTACAGCTGCTGTTTGTGACAACAGCTTGTTTTACAGCTTGCTTTGTGGCTGCTGAATTATTTAATTTTTTCCTCTGCCAACTGTGGATAACTGAATCAGTGGATAATAAATCAGTGGATACAGGAGTCCTACTGTATCAGTTATTTAAATTTACCTTTCAGTAGTTGAACAGTATCACAGTTAAATGGGTCAGAGAGGTCCATGCTAACCACACTAGCCAAATTATCTTGGTGTGGGTGAACCCCAGAAGGGCCAAAATGTTCTGATGGTTTGGGGGAAATCACGTGCCTTTCTCTTCCGATTGCTACTCAGGTACGAGATCAGGAGGGCCCAATCAAGCGAGACTTTGCCAGAGTGGTTATTCATGTAGAGGACTGTAACAGCCATCCTCCCCAGTTCACGAGCCTCCACTATAATGCAGAAGTTGTGGATGAAGCTCCAGTAGGCACGGAGGTTCTTCAAGTCCGAGCCCTCGATCAAGATCAAGGCACTAATGCTGAAGTCCACTACTACCTTGAGGCAGGTGAGGGACTTGAAGTCATCTTTCATTCTGTGTGCTTACAATTGCTTTCCTCAGTAATGAGTACAGTTGTGTGTGTTAGCTATTCCTCAAGAATCTATGTGTGCTAGATAGGCATAAGAAAGCGACAGGAATGCAAATGGCCCTGTGTTTTTTCCCACCCCCATGCTTTTATCAGTCTTAAAGACTATGTGCGAAGAAGGGCTTCTCAGCTACCATCACAGTCTCATCAAAGTCATGAGCCTTTTTCTTTTTTGCTTTCTGTGTTTGTGATCTTCTGGTATCACAAACTTATCTACAATGGCTGAGTCACATCATCCATAGACACTTAGTCATTCCTGTATTGCACACCAGCTGTTTGCTTCAGACTCTCTGAAGCTTGTAATTAGTTATCTTAGGATCAAATGTACAGAAAGGTTGTCTTTTGTCTGCTGTATTTACGAGCAACATATTTCAGTTTGTGATACGATAACTTCAGTCTGTCCCTCCAAGAACAGAAGTAAAGCCAGGGTGTGTGTGTGTGTGTGTTCCTGAGCATTTATTTGTTTAGTAGTAGCAGCCGATCTAGCACTGTCTTCTCTTTCTCTCCCCCAAGTACTGTAATATACTGCACTACACGGAGCATATTGTGTTCAGCAGACCCATTCACTATCCCTAGTGTTAGTGACTTCTAAATGAGAGTGACTTGTAAAAGAGAGAACAAAACTTGCTTTAGACATCTTGTTGAACAAATTGCAGACACAGGTTCAGGAATATGAGCATATTTCTTGGATGAGTTTAGGGTTAGGGTTAGGACTGCTATGCATGACAAAGACTTTGTTTCTTGACAATTTCTGGTGCCTCTTTACCTTCACACCGTCAGAACTGAACTGTAGCAGAGATGTCTGTTAACCTTTCTTAACTGATGGTTGCACATGGCATATCCAATTTCACATTTTGAGGGATTGTTACTGTTTTATTGAGTAGAATGTTTTGACACCAGTCATTGATCAGACATAAGTGAAATTAATGGGACTTGCCTGTGAGTGATTTAAGTCGGAAGCAACTCCCTTATTATCCCCTTTAATTTGCCATCTGCCTATAGAATGGCTGTAATACTGTTGATGTATGGTATAGACCAGGGGAGGGGAACCTTTGGCCCTCCAGATGTTTTGGACCACAACTGCCACATTCCTTTATCATTGGCAATATAGGCTTGGAATTCTGGAAGCTGCCATTCAAAACATCTGGAGCGCCAAAGATTCCCCACCCCTGGTTTAGGCAGGCACCCCCAGTGTACATCACAGAGTACAGAATGATTGTGCTTATAATGATTTACTGTCTCGCATGCTGCCTGAAGAAGATGTGGCTGTGAGGGATTTTTTTGAGCAGGGGTGACTATCAACCTACCCAGCAGTAACCAATCATCCCTTCCCTGCCTCTTCAAAGAGAGACCTGGCTGTCTGCTCTCAAGAATGAAGGAATGGAGAGCAGATTACAACAGTCTGTTGTAGTCAGTTGTTTTCTGAAAGTAATCATGTTTGTCAGTGGGCTGTTGGGCTGTTTGTAAATCTCTCTCTCTCTCTCTCTCTCTCTCTCTTTCTCTCTCTCTCTCCACTGCAGCTAACGGGATTTCAGCAAAAATTCAAAAATCTCCAACAATTTCATCATCAGATGTTTTTAACAACTATTTCCCACACACACTTTCTTAGCGATTAAAATGTCTACCTCAGGCATGTCCAAACTTCGCCCCCCCTGTTGTTTTGGACCACAACTCCCAGAATTCTAAGTTTAGATTGCCAATGGCAAAGGACTGTGGGAGTTGTGGTCCAAAACATCTGGAGGACCGAAGTTTGGACATGCCTGGTCTACCTTGTTATCTCCCACACTTGTTGCTAAGATGGAAACCAGTGACTGTAACAGTGATTCAAATGTTGATTTTCTGCCTACATTTAACTTCTCTCTATTTTTTTCAGGGAACAATGGAGACATTTTCACTGTCAATGAGTTCTCTGGAGTTATTACAGTTTCTAAGAAGCTCCGTCAGTCCAAGCAAGAGAAATTCACGCTCACGGTAAAAGCAGAAGATCAAGGATTTCCCCAAATGAAGGATTCAGCTACTGTGAACATTCATGTAAAGCCCTCTGACAGCACACCTCCACAATTTACAAAGGAGGAATATGTCACAGAGATCAGCGAGTCTGCTATCACGGGCTCTTCTGTCATTCTTCTTTCAGCCACAAGCCTTTCATGTGTTACTTATGAAGTAAAAGAAGGAGATGAGGATGGCGTATTTTCCATCAACTACCAATCTGGCCTTATTTCTACAAGAAAACATTTGGATTTTGAGCAGTCGTCATCTTATCAGCTGAAAATTCGTGGTACCAACATGGCAGGATCCTTTGTACATGTTCCAGTGTTTATTTACATCACAGATGAGAATGACAATGTTCCTGTCTTTGACAAGCCTTCCTTTGTTGGTTGGATCAGTGAGAACAGTCCGCTGGGAAGCATGGTTATGGATGAGTACAATACCCCACTAGTAATACATGCGTCGGATGCTGACCAAGATGCTAATGCTCTGTTGGTCTATGAAATTTTACAGCCAGAGACACTGAATTTTTTCAAAATAGATCCAAGCATGGGTACCCTTACTACATGTGCTGATATTGATTATGAGCACACCCCAGTTTTCCACTTCACTGTTCATGTCCATGATAGCGGTGACCCTGTTTTATTTGCTTCAAAACCCACTGAGGTGACCATCTATATCAAGGATGTAAATGATTGTCCTCCAGTATTTACCAAAGATGTTTATGAGCTATCCGCAGAGCTTCCTATCCATCATGGTATGGAGCTTTTTTCAGTACATGCAGACGATTTGGACTCCAGGATAATTTACAGTATCATAGAAGGGAATCGTGGCAATATCTTCTACATCCACCCTCAAACTGGTGCCATCTCTGTGCTGAACGCGACTGCCTTGGCCAGCTTTCATGAACTCACCGTTCGAGCTGGGGATGGCTTATATGTGACTAGCGCATTGGTTAGAATTAATTTTATTCAGCCACAAGACAGCCCTTTAAGATTTGATCAAGATTTATATATCGCAACAGTGAAGGAAAACTCGACAGATGTTCAAACGCTTGTTGTACTTGGTGTCATTGGGAATCAGCTGAATGAACCTCTCCTTTACTCTGTTTTGAATGGCACCGAGAGGTTCAGGATGATTCAGACATCAGGGGTACTCCAAACCAAGGGCCTGGCATTTGATCGTGAAACTCAGGCGATGCATGAGATTGCAGTGGAGGTAAAGGACATGAGAAATCCACCTAGGGTAGCTCAAGCAATAGTAAAAATATATGTGGATGATGTTAATGATAACTCCCCTCACTTTGAACACGTGCCTTATTACACCACAATACAGGAAGGTACGGAGCCAGGCGATGTTGTCTTTCAGGTTTCAGCAACCGACAAGGACCTAGGAAATAATGGAATCATTTTTTACTCCTTTGCAGAAGATTACAAATATTTTTGGATTGACCCCTACTTAGGGGACATCTCACTCAAGAAGCCCCTTGATTATCAGACCCTTAATAAATACACACTCCTGGTGATTGCCAGAGATGCCGGTGAGCCTCCTTTGTATGCTGAAGAAGAGGTTCTAATCACAGTGAGGAACAAATCCAACCCTCTGTTCCAAAGCCTTTTCTATACTGTGAGAGTGCCTGAAAACATTCCTCTCAACACACCAATCCTCCATATCCAGGCTCGGAGTCCTGAGGGTCTGCGCTTAATATACAACATTGTGGAAGAAGCGGCCCTGAAACTATTCAGCATAGACTTCAAGACTGGGGTACTTATGGTCACTAGCCATCTGGACTATGAATCAAGTACAAAACACATCTTGACTGTCAGAGCCACAGAAACAGCAATGGGTGCTTTTTCAGAGGCAGTGGTAGAAGTAGAGGTTGAGGATGTCAATGACAATTTGCCTGTATTTTCTCAGGGAGTTTACACTGCTTCTGTCTTTGAAGGGATGCCAGCAAGGACTCCTGTTGTGCAGCTTTTTGCTACTGACAGAGATTCAGGGAGGAACAAGCTTGTTTCATATCAAATCTTGGAGGATCGTTCAGACATGTCAACGTTCTTTAGCATTGATTCCAGCACAGGGGAAATAACAACAGCTCAGCCTCTGGATTATGAAGCCAACCAAGAATTTCGCATTAAAGTACGAGCCACAGACCATGGGGTGCCTGCTCTCACTAGTGAAGCCCTTATAATAATCAGTGTATTGGACATCAATGACAACCCACCTGAGTTCAGTCAGCTTCACTATCAGGTTAATGTGAGTGAAATGGTGACCTGTGGCCATACTGTGATCAAAGTCCAAGCTTTTGACCCTGATAGTAGAGATACACTTAGACTGGAATATCTGATTCTTTCAGGGAATGAGGGAAGGCATTTCACCATCAACAGCACCTCTGGAATAATTTCTACCTTGAATCGTTGCAGAAGGGACCTGGAGCCTTTTTACAATCTCAGGGTTTCAGCTTCAGACGGAGTATTTAAGACCACTGTGCCAGTGCACATCAATACCACAAATGAAAATAAACATAGTCCATCATTTCAACGGGATGTTTATGAAGCCGTATTGGCTGAAAATGCTAAGGTGGGGACCCGGGTGATCGAATTATCTGCTACTGACCCAGATGATGGTTCTTATGGCACCGTAGATTATACCATCATAAACAAACTTGGTCAAGAGAAATTTGCAATTGATGAAAAGGGGCACATTGTAACTCGACAGAAACTGGACAGAGAAAATTCCACCGAGAGGGTGGTTGCTATTAAAATCATGGCCAAAGATGGGGGAGGAAAAGTGGCCTTCTGCACTGTTAAAATCATACTGACAGATGAAAATGACAACCCACCTCTGTTCAAAGCTTCTGAATACATCCTGTCTATCCAGTCCAATGTGAGCAAAGGGTCCCCGGTCATGCAGGTGGTAGCCTATGATGCCGATGAAGGGCTGAATGCCGATGTCATCTACTCTGTTGATTCCATGGAGGAGGTTGTTGCAGAAGATGTGATTGAGATTAATACTGTCACAGGGGTTGTTAAAGTGAAAGAAACACTCAGTGGACTAGAAAACAGTACCGTGAATTTTAAAGTCAGAGCTGAAGATGCCAGACCTCCCCACTGGAATTCTCTTGTGCCAGTAAACCTCCAAGTGGTTCCAAAAGAAGTGTCTTTGCCAAGGTTCTCTGAACCACTGTACACCTTTTCAGCATCTGAAGATCTCCCAGAGGGGTCAGAAATAGGGTCAGTTAGAGCTGTGGCAAAAGACCCCATCATCTACAGCCTGGTGAAGGGGGCAACTGCTGAGAGCAATAAAGAAGGGACATTTGCTCTGGATAAGCAAACAGGGACCTTAACTATCCAAAAGGCGGTGGACCACGAGAAGATGAAATGGTACCAAGTTGATGTTTTGGCTCATTGCTCACATCAAGATACTGACCTGGTCTCTTTGGTATCCATAAACATCCATGTCAAAGACATCAATGACAACAAACCCATTTTTGAAGCGAATCCCTACAGGGCTTTTGTCATGGAGAACATGCCAGCAGGAACTACTGTGATCCAGGTCACTGCCATTGACCAAGATACTGGAAGTGATGGGCAAGTGACCTACAGCCTAGGATCAGAAGCAAGCAACATCAGAGAACTCTTCACCATTGACAGTGAAAGTGGCTGGATTATGACACTTAAACAGCTGGATTGTGAGCTTCAGGAAACCTACAAGTTTTTCGTTGTAGCGTCAGACCATGGCAGGGAAGTCCAGCTTTCTTCTCAAGCCCTAGTAGAGGTGACAGTCACTGATGAAAATGACAATGCTCCACAGTTCACCTCCAAAATATATAAAGGTTCAGTGGTTGAAAATGCTCCTGCAGGACAGGTTATTACCACTCTTGGAGCTATCGACAATGATATTTCAGAGCAAAACAGACAAATCACGTGTTACATCACGGGTAAGAGTTTACCTTTCTTGACATTTTGATGAATTGGATGATCTACTTGTTTCAGATAGATTCCTTTTGGCACTAAGAGGTGTCATGTTATATTAATTAGCCTTTTTGAAGTTTCTGTAATTTTCAATGTAAGATGGTGCTCATTATCAAAGAAGGGCCACTTGATACAACCTGTTTTTAATTGAGAGCTATTGTGGGAATCATGGACATGAATACTGCATGCCATGATCCCTGAGGAAAGATTGCTCTTTGAAAGCAGAGACCTGCAGAACAGATCTAGTACTTAGCCTACTCTTGTGCCACATTATGTTCCATAGTTAGTCACTACTGCTCTCAATCAAATGTAGCCAATTTCTTTTACAACTATATTATGAATATCATTCCTAGGAAATATTCCAAAAGGCAAGGAATCAAATGCTTATTATGCATAAATATTTACACCCATGTGTTCAGCTATCCAGAAATTAAGTGGCCATGTCTATTTCTCCATGGAAGATATAAAATGCAGAGGCATACTATATCACCTACCATCTAACCTTTGCAGATGCCTCGTATCAAAGAGAGGGGAGACTTATATGTCACAATAACCAGTGCCAAATAAACCAGTTGGTAGATCAGCCATGTGGATAGCACTGTGTCTGGATACTGTTGAGTGTTTGCATGATTGCTTCCAAACATGTCCCACTCACAGCTCAACTACTTTATTGTCATTTCAAGCATAGGTCATCATTGTTAGATATTCAAAAATAAAATAAAATACAAATCATATGGTATTTATAAGCAATGCAAAGCAGACTGAAATTCAGAATTCAGTTAAATGTAAGTTTCTAATCCGATTACTGCAGTGGTTCAATCATCTGTGTTCTTATTATGCAAACTGGTGCACAGAATTATGCAAGTTGAGCTGTACATTTCACTTGAGGAATTCGAGAAGAGAAAAGAGATGTAAAATTTATTGGGTCCATCTGGGTAATATATAGATTGCATGAATCTTTATAAAATGTGCAGTACAGCAGGACATGTTCCATAGAGTCCACCATAGCAGATTGGCAAGGGCAAAGATGACAATCATAAGGGACACATGAATATCTTTCGTCTAGAATGGCTGAAGGCAGAGCATTGAAACAGGCCAGGGTGAAAGCTCTCAGGCGTCTTCCAAGTTCTAAATTGTAAAAATAATCTGCAAGGATAAAAATCTTAACTGTGATTTCCAGCCACTGAGTAATATGTGACGTGTGCTCTATCCAGTTGGAGGGCTATATGCCAGATCTATTACTAATATTCATTTTGGGTTCATAAATCCCAAATGTAACAAAGTCAATGGGAATATTCCATGAGATAACAATTTTATCTCCACTGCTCTTGCCCAGACTGAGAGGAAGCTCAACTACTGTATGCCCCAAACCGATTGAGAGGGAGAGATAAATGTATAATTCTGAATTAAAGTGTATAGTGGAATAACTGCTTCATAAAGTTCAGTCTCTCTAATGTGTAATCTCCATGAAGTAATAAAATGTTGTGAATTGCCTCAGTCAAGAAGCTAGGTGAAGTCAATGAGACAATGTTTCTCATGCTTTTTACCATATATTTCATCTAGGGCAGACATCTTTTCTAGTTTCCCTGCATATCATTTGTACTGAATAGCACATAGTAGGGTTTTTCCCCTCTTTTATATAAGCTTTCTCCTTCAAACTCTTAAACGTATTTCCCTTTCATATCCTGCCTTTTTTGTCTTATTAGAAGGAGACATTCTGGGACAGTTCAGTGTTAATGAGGTGGATGGAGAATGGAGAATTTTTTCTAAGAAGCTTCTGAACAGGGAAGATACAGAAAAATACCTGCTCAAAGTCATGGCATCTGATGGAAAGTTTCAGGCCGCAACAGAAGTGGAGATCTCAGTCCTTGATGTCAATGATAACAGCCCTGAATGCGAGCAGGTGATTGTGTATGTCTTCTACACTTTGTAGTGATTTGACCTGAAAGCAGACCAGGAGTGGATACACTGCATTGTAGGCCAGCTACTTGAGACACTGAGTATGTAGAACATTAGCTTTGGCACAACTGCATATTGTAATGACTGTAAATATAAAATGCATGTGGAAAAACCACCAAGAGGAAAACTTGCCAGTTAGTAATATCTGAAATGAAGACCTATAAAAAAGACCTGTTTGGCTTCCTTAAATCACTTGACATAGTCTGAGGTATTTTCTCTGTAATGGCATTTTCTATGGAGTTGTTACTTATGGAGACTAGAATAGTCCAAAGGGGGCAAAGAAGAACTTAAATTAGGTCCATGAGCATAGACATATGTTGAACTGCAATTAGGTATTATGTGCTCCCAGACAGCCTGCTCTTTGTCAAAATGTGGTGTAGGGCCAATCTTGGATAACTAAGGAAGCTTATTTGGGCCTTCCAGAGGCTTATCAAGCACTTATTAGATTCACATTTCCCTAGCCTCACCTTTCATCTTGGATTAGTATATAAATATTACACCCATAGTCAACTAGAGCAATATGTAGCCGGAGGGAATAGATGGTCTTGACTCTGAGCATCTGAGTTAGACTCGTTCTTTATGACTCATTGCTTCCTTTCCACATTTTGATTCTTTGATTTTAGAAAAATGAGGATTTACCTGATAAATGGGAAGTTCATCTTTGTTTGGATTCACATCTGTGAACAAATCTGGGGTAGGGCACTAGGCATTCCATGACACTGGGATAAAATTAGACATTCTGCATTATGAGATCCCCGCTCCTTCTTTGTTTTCCAGACACCATACCAAGGGAAAGTTTCAGAAGATGCACCACAAGGGTTTTCTGTTCTGAAAGTGTCAGCCAGAGATGCAGATGCTGGCAGCAATGGCCAAATTACATATAGTCTCCACGGACATGGTGCTGAAGAGTTCAGGTTGGATCCCCATACAGGTAGGAAGGGACTATTTCTCTCTCTCTCTCTCTCTCTCTGTGTGTGTGTGTGTGTGTGTGTGTGTGTGTGTGTGTGTGTGTGGTGTCGTCACAGTCGTGACCGACCCTTCGTGACCCCACGTCCATGGAGTTTTCTTGGCAGGAATACTGGAGTGGTTTGCCTGTTCCTACTCCAGGCGCCTGCAGCACCTGGTATACCCTGGTGGTCTCCCATCCAAGTACTAACCAGGGGCGACCCTGCTTAGCTTCCAAAATCAGGCAAGATCGGATGTGCTGGGACTCTACCAACACATAAAAGGAAGGTTGACTCTCATTTTTCTGGAGGCTATGCAAAGAACTTTTGGGGGATGACAGACCTCTGGGTTCTTCATCTTTATTGCATTTCCAGCATAAGTTAATAAATTCAGCCTTCCCTTAAGGACTGAGTTGCTGCGTCTTAGGAGGTAGAGAATATGTAATCTCTTGTCTCAAGATCAACATTTATTTATTTATCATTTTTTCTATACAACTGAAGCCATTTCTTAAACGTTCCAAGAAACTACATAAATGAGGGTCTATGACCCAGTGAAATCTCTATGCTAATTTTCTGTATTTAAATATTTCTCTAGGGGAGCTGACCACTTTTGCATCTCTGGATCGGGAGCTCATACCTAAGTACCAGCTCGTTGCCAAGGCAACAGACGGAGGAGGGTGTTTTTGCCAGGTGGACATAATTGTGGACATTGAAGATACAAATGACAATCCTCCACGGTTCTTTCCCAGTCAGTGTACGGTAGCCATCTTTGATAATACCACCATAAAGACGCCAGTTGCAGTGGTCTTCGCAAGGGATCCTGATAAAGGTAAACAAGAATGTAATGTTTGGAGCAAGTGCTTTTAAAAACGTTTTGGATGGATTGGTTCCCCAAGCCAAAGTTTAGCTTGCTTGTTGGTGTGACTGCTATTTTTAGAAGCATGTGGGTTTTGAGTATGTTGTGTAACGTAGCTTAGGTGGCTTTTTTTTTAAAAAAAAGTAAATTTGCAGTATTTCCAAAACACCCTTTGTATTTACAGTATAGTGAATATTGAACAAAGGGAGAAAGGGGCTAATCTAAAAGCTCTAAGCTCTAAAAAAGAGAAGAAATAATTTATGAGAGTATGGAAATATGTTCTGGAAGTTACATACTTCTGAAAAGTAGCTGTCCAGTTGTGTGAGTGGTTGTGGCTAGACAGAAATATTCAAGATTTGTAGGGAAAGTCACATTTCTTCTTGGGTTGAGAAGGAGTCTGCCCCATTCTCCTGATGGTAGCATTTAAATGGGTGCCTACCCTTATGCAGTATCACACTTCAGCTTCATAATCCAAAATGCATCTCACTTCAGCAATCCATTTGATATGGAAAACAACTATCTTTTCTCATTGTTTCTGATAATAACTATAGACCATAAAACCATATTGTTTTATAGATTTGATATAGCCACCCTGTTCCGGAAGACTGGATGTCTAATGTAAATAATTCTGGGTATAAAAATGACATTGAAAATGCATAAAGAATGTATGCATGAAGCATGCTCCTTGATATCTATCTATCTATCTATCTATCTATCTATCTATCTATCTATCTAT
>JAHTLZ010000010.1:63705039-63731208 GCA_023846285.1 Phrynocephalus versicolor | reverse complement strand
TATCTATCTATCTATCTATCTATCTATCTATCTATCTATCTATCTATCTATCTATCTATCTATCTATCTATCTATCTATCTATCTATCTATCTATCTATCTATCATTAGATTTGTATATCGCACCATCTACCTACAAGGCTAGTCTTTAATTTAAAGATGTAGGGTCATAAGGTATCCTTATTCAAGATATCCTTAGAAGTTAATCAACATTTTCCAAAAAATTCCCTTTTGTCCTAGGTTAAATCCCGGTCTCTTGTTTCTGAGACTGGGATGTTTCAGTGTCAGATAGTCTGCCCTCTCTGTTAAATAATATTTCCCAAATAAATTGTCTATCCATTAATTCTTCTGTCCCTTACATGTTCTGTTTTTCCCCGCAGGCCATAATTCAGAAGTATTCTACTCTCTTGCTGAGTCAGCTGACGGCCACTTTTCAATTGAGGAAACAACTGGTGTGATCCGATTGGAGAAGCCCTTAAGGGAGCTGCAGGCATCTGCACTAGAACTAACTGTGTGTGCCACAGACAAGGGTTCCCCACATACTCTCTCCAGTTTTTCTACTGTCTCCGTCTCAATAGTGGACCTGGAGGAATATCTGCCAGTGTTTCTAGACACAGAATATGTGGTTGTGGTACGAGAAGATGTGGCTGTTGGCACAGAGATTCTGAATCTATCATTATTGACTAGGGACAACACTCACGGTTCCGAGATCAAGTATGAAATTACAAATGGAAATGACAATGGGATATTCAGGCTGCACTCAAATACAGGTAAGAATGTGACACAGTAATCCAAATACGATGTACTGTAATTAAGGCGTCTAGCACTATGACCAGATCAGACATCATAATGTATAGGCATAGCTGCATGGATTTTATCTGTGCAAATGCACTCCTGGACACCATGGAGAACTAGGCATCAAGGGTCATGAGCAAACCCAGGAGCACATCCAAACTGTACACCTGTGTTTTCATGGGGAGTGTAGCCCCATCAAGCACAGGGAGAATCTCTATTCTTTGATTTGCCTTTCATCTGATGAGGAGCACTTCTGTCTTGTCTGGATTAAATTTGTAGATTATTCACATGCACCCATTCAATCCTTGACTGAAACCAGATGGCAATTTAAAATCTAAAGAGCTGTCTTGGTTTCAATGGAGATGAGTGGTAAACTTGGGTGTCATCTACATGCTGGTGATACCAAACCCCCAAACATCTGACAGCTTCTCCCATTGTATATGTCAAATAGCATGGGGAACAAAACAGAACCCTGAAGGATGCAACAAGCCAACAGGAGGCCTCCCAGCACCACTTTTTGAGTTCTCCCATTTGGAAGGGACCAGAGCCAATGCAAAACCATGCCTTCTACTATCATCATCCCAGAGAGATAGCCCAGAGGAATTCTAAGTATCCTTTCAATACCTACTAGTAATCTGCCTACTAGGTCCAGGAGAATTAAGAGGGGCACAGTCTTCCAATTCAGTTCATGGCATAAGTCACTCACCAAGGTGGCCAAAGCAGCTTCTGTCTCATAGCCAAGTCTGAAGCCAGACTGAGATGGATCTAGATAATCTGTCTCATCTGGAAATCCTTAGGGTTATGAAACCCCTGCATGCTTCAGTACTTTGTCCAGAAATGCCATCTTACTACGTCCCCCAATCCCCACAGAGGGTCTGAGTTCCAGTAAGTCTAGATTGAACCAGGTAGTGATCTGCTTATGATGACGAGACAATAGAGAGTTCCTGTGCACTTTTTCTCTGGGTCTCTAAAATCATACAGGATATTTCCCATGTTTAGAACATTGCTTATTATTGTGTCTCTGTGTCTCTCTGCAGGTATCCTGTATGTTAATAGAAGTCTGGACTTTGAAGTTAACCATGAATATTACTTGTCTGTTGAGGGTATACGAAAAGGCTCAACTTCTCTCAGTGACATAACCATGGTTGTGATCAACATCACAGATGTAAATGACCATGCACCAATATTCAGCCAAGACCTCTATACTTCTGACATCCGTGAGGATGCTGCCATCGGTGAAATGGTGCTCACGGCAAGTTGAAAATTTCATTGTTGCTTAACCAGCCACAGGCAGAGCTGTATTACTGTATTCCAGTGGCTTCTTTGAAGCCCAATGCATTGGGCATTATTTATCATTAAACAATGGGGCCTTGCCTTAGGTGGTAAAATCAGTTTATTATGTATTTGTTGTTTTCTGTTGGATGAAGGAAATAGGGGAGGCGGAAAAGAATACAGTAGAACAAAGAACAATTATGTAGGGTGTAGTGGATAGAGCTCTGGAGAACAGGGTTCAAATTCTTGTTCAGCCACAGAATCTCACTGGGGAATTAGAACTGATAAAACTACTCCCTTAATATCTCACTTACCCTGAACACTGCCTATAAGTTGGTTCATATTTGACAGCATAAAACACACACACGGAAAAGAGGGTGGTGCTGCAGCATATTTTAGATTGCAGTTCCCTAAGATTCTAATATTTGTAAAAATATTTCCCTTGAACTTTTTATTTAAAGTTCTGCTTGCTCTAGAATGACAGCCACCCACCCATTAATCATTTCCTGTGAAAGCATGCTTGTAATTATAATCCAGGTCTTTTCTTCTCAACAGGTTTTTGCTGATGACAAAGATGGGATGATGAACAACCAGATCACATATTCAATTGTGGCTGGAAATTCACTGGGCCATTTTACCATTGACCCCAAAGCAGGAGAGATACGTACTGCTAAGTATTTGGACAGGGAGGAAGTAAGTAGCAGGACTCAAGAATGAGATCTGGGTGGTTGAGGATGAGGCTGAAAAATGGAATCTTTTATCCACATATTTGCAAGGCAATAAAGGAAATGCCCAAAATTATAAGAGATGCTCATGGTGTTGTTCAGCCCCAACAATCATAGCTCATAAAAAAGAGTAATTTGCCATTCACAAGAACTTAAAAATCACCCAAAATATGAGCACAATGTTGAAGAGAAAATAAGAGCTGCATTATAGATGGGACAACTGTAGAATCCAATGATTAGAATACAGACTTGCGCATGAAAGTATACAGCATGTACTTTCCAGGTTCAGTGGGGGAAAAACCCTGTCTACCTTCTGTGAATCATGGTATTCACTTAGGAAAAAAGGAATAATGCAATGTGCATAATCTGTCATCCTCTAAACTTTATCCCATTTGATTCATTAGCTATAGATAGAAAGAATTGTCAAGACATAAAGCACTTTATTGACCTGTTTCTGTGACAGTGGTCCTTTTACAATCCTCTTGTGCCAAGAAAAGCCTCTAAATGAAATGGAGGTCTATTGATGAAGATACAGATACCAGTGATTGACAATTGCATAGCCATCAGGACCTTAAAACTGATCAGTGTAATAAGTCCAGTGAAATAATAGAGACTAATAATGAGAAGAGTGTAAAACTTTATTTCTTCCTTATGATTTTGGTTAATGTTTGTTGGAATAGCCCAGCTGTCTTAGTACATGCGGTTTTTTTTTTAAAGGTATGTAGCTATTCTCTGCAAGTTCGAGCAACAGACAACGGACAGACAGCTTTTTCCAGTGACTCTGCTGTACTCATTCGTGTATCTGATGTCAACGACAATCCACCAAGGTTCTTTCAGCTCAATTACAGTGTGGCAGTTCAGGTAAAGTAGTAGTAGTTCAGAGTCACCAGTCTGAGGGCCTTTTCACACGACCCCTAAAATCCACGGAAAATGGCTCCCAGATCTGGAGCTTTAAATTGTTTCCCCATCAGCTCCGGAGTATACAAAAAATTAAGCATGCCCACCTAAGCGCGTCCCAGCGCACTTTTCAAGTACCTGCTCTCCGGGGGTGAAAAGTTCCTGATGCGGATGTAATGTAGTGAGTGCCGGGCTCTCCTCGCTTCTGTTTGTTGTTGTTTTGCCCCCCGCCCCTTTAAGAGATACTAAGAGGCTGGAATGCAGAGCGAGACACCAGAACAGAGGTGAGCCGGCATTCTTTTCTTTCTTTTTTTCTCCCTCCCCTCACGCAGACAGCAGCCAGGAGTGCGGAGGGGGTGGGAACAAAGCAACAGCAACAAACCCCCAAGATCTCTGGTCCGATTTTATGTGGCCACCGGATCTTAGGGGTCATGTGAATAGGCTCTGACTTAGCTATACTAAGATACTACAAAAGCTTGGAAGGAGCAACACACTGACCTGCTGAAAATCAGAGACTGCTTGAGTTAAGTTAAATTGAATTCACAAACATCAATGACAAGGCAACATCTGGTCAGTAGATTTAGTATAAGAGAGAAGTATAGGAGAGTATAAAATAAACATATGTTTAAATATTAAATGTTTATCATATAGGTAGTTAAGGGGGAAATATTCTTTAAGGAAGCCAGGAGATTTTACTGCATTTGCTTCTTCTGAATGTGCATACCTCAACACTTCTGTTTTTGTTTTCATGTTATATGGATAAAGCCATATATCTTGCCCATTTTTCCTCAACCACCCTGTCCTCTAATCACAATAGCTGTTCTGCATCTAAAGGCCTCTCTTGAACTTCGTTTCAAAACATTTCAGGAGAATGCTCCAGTTGGCACCAGTGTCCTAGAACTGATCATGAGTGACAGGGACTCACCAAGCAATGGCCCACCGTACTCGTTCCAGATCACTGAGGGAAATGAAGGAAAGGCATTTCAGATCAACCAGGATGGGGTGTTGGTGACCTCAATCATCCTGAACAGAAGAGCAAAAGAACAATATCTTCTCCAAGTCCAGGTAAGTCCATTTGGGGTGGGGGGGAATCTAACCTTACACAACAGAACGCTCATTGGATCAGCATTTTCATTTGATGCTGTGAAGGTTCTAATCCTATCAAAGTAGTGGCTCTGGGGAGAGAATGTCTGGACTGTTTTCCCTGAATGTGCATGATTTAAACGTGGGATCTGTCCCCAAATACTGTCAAATCATAAGTCCCATTTGCTCCCCTTGAATACACCACAGAAATGAAGGGTGCCTCTGATCTAAGCATGGATCCTCATGGACCCACTTGGTTTTAACATGGGAGCCTATGATTGATATCGGCTTGAAGACGATGCTACAGAATAATCATGAGGATCTGTCCCTCTGATCCATTTTTTTTTTTTTGTGCAAAGCCAGCTCTTTGCTGCTCCAACCCTGCACTGGACTGGCTGAATCCTCCCTCTCAGGCTCTCTGTGCCTGACAGTCTTCCCTTCCTTTCCCCTCCTCTGTGACTCTTATTGCTGCTGCCACTTCTCCCACCACCTCTGCTGTTTATCAATTTGCAGTGACAAAGATGTTTAGATGTGCAGAAAGGATTGAAATAAATTAGTGGTTCAGATGCATATTAAATAGAGATGGGCACTTGGCGCTTCATAGAGGCATGGATGGTGGCCCATCCCCCACCACCTGGTCAATCCATTTATTGGGCTGTATGTGGTGCCAGGGTCCTTCTGCATCAATCATCCTCCAATCCAATTAGGACCCCAGCTGGCCCATTCCCACCTCCTCATGCCGCCAACCACTCATTGGCTTGGGGGAAGACCCCCTGTCCTGCCTCCACACTGGAGGAAGGCTGCCTGAAAAGGTTTGGATGGCCCAGCCAAAGCTATGTGATGTGCAAAGTGCTTATCTCTAGTGCAAAAAATAAGCAACACTTTGATGGAACAGTATTTTACATTGCTTTTCAACCAAAATCTAGTTACACATCTCTTTGCATCTAACATGATTTGGCTGTTACTTTGCAAACATATCTAGTACAGCATGACCCCGGTATTCGCTGGGGATTGGTTTCAGGGCTTCCCATGGATAACAAAACTCGTGGATAAAACAGAATGCCAGAAACCCCTAAAACTGCTTTTTTGTGACAGTAGCTTGCTTAAAGGCTGCTGTTTTGCAACAGTAGCTTGCTTTACAGCTGCTGTTTGTGACAGTAGCTTGCTTTGCAGCTGCTGAATTATTTAATTTTTTTTCCTCTGCCAACCATGGATAACTGAATCATTAGATACAGGGGTTCCACTCTACTGTCACAGTATCTAAAGGAATTACATGCATGGTGCATGTGCAGGCAACCAAATCTGATGTGAAGAAGCTGCCAAGAACATGCAGTTCATCATAGGTGTTTTTGTGCATTTACATTTTTTTTCAGTTTAGATATTTTAGATGTTTCCTGGTTAAATTAGTAGCTTTGTTTGCTGATGGCAGAAACTTATTCCGGAGGACAAAAACCAAGCAGATTATTAAAACTCGGATTCATATGATGAAGCTGAATTGTGAGAAATTTAGGATTTAAAAAGCAGATAGAAATGTGTCCTTATACAGCGCATTGTTAGCCATTTGCAGCTGCCAGATATGGTGATTACTATTGCTAGTGGATAGGTGGCTTTAATGCTGAATGTACAAATTTAAAAGAGGAAGCACCTACCAGAGGCCCCCAGTCACTGTGGAATGCCTCAAGTCAGAGGGAGAACGATGCCTCATGGTAGGGTTGTATGGATGTGTGCTTTTTGAAGGCTCAAAGCAAAAAAAGAATTTTATTCAGAATTTGAGAAAAAAATAGGGGAGAATTGGGGGTGATAATTCACACCCCATTTGCAACATCCCATATATTCCAATTCTCCAGTCTCTATATTTTTGATGCATAGATTTGTAGGTGGAGGTTCAATGGAAACATGCTATTTGGAGAAGAATTTTTTTTCGTCAGAAAAAGCAAAGGTTTCTTTCTCGTGGGCTCAGAAAGAGAAGGAAGAAGCCTTCAAGAAACAGGATGGGTGCAAGTGCTAATGCAATGGTTTGTCTCCTTTGGCTGCTCACAGGTCACAGATAGCGGTATTCCTCCTCTGTCTTCCTCGGCCTTCGTAAGCATCCAGGTGACACAGCAGAGCAGATACCCTCCTTCTGTGCTGCCACTAGAGATTTTAATCACTACCAATGAGAGAGCATTCCGAGGGGGAGTTCTTGGGAAGATCCATGCTACGGATCGAGATCCTCATGACACCCTGCAGTACACCTTGACATCAGAAGCACCAGCAAAGAAGAGGCACTTCTCAGTGGGGGCCACAGATGGGAAGATCATCGCTGGTGAGGGTCTCCCGCATGGCCACTACACTCTGAACATAACTGTCAGCGATGGGACATTTGAAGCCACGACCAACGTCCATATCCATGTGTGGTCCTTCAGCCAGGAGGCTTTGGATAAGGCCGTGGTGCTACATTTCCACCATCTTACCCCTGAGGAATTCATCGGTGACCATTGGCGCAACCTCCAAAGGTTTCTGGGAAACATCTTAGACACCCGGCGGCAGAACATTCACATGGCTAGTTTGCAACCGTCTGCTGCTTCTGACGGGGTGGATCTTCTGCTAGCAATCGGAGAACCTCACCATGCCTTCTATAAGCCCAATTACATTGTGGGCAGGATTTCTCAGTCAGCCGAAGAAATGGATCAGCGAGTAGGGCTGCAGGTGAAGAAAGTGGCTCACGTCCCATGCCAGGAGGCAGACTGTACCACTCCACGTGCCTGCAAAGAGACCATTCAGCTTGACCCGGGCATGGTGTTCACCTACAGTACTGCTCGTCTCAGTGTTCTTACTCCTCGGCATAACCTGGAACAGATATGTTCTTGCAATGGTGAGAAAAAAGGTCTTATGAATCACCTCCTTTTCACTTTGATAAAAATATTCCAGGGTTTCCTACTGGCTTCCTTCACCTTGGGATGGATGTTTTTGGCTTTCTTTCTAAAACATTGTTGGCATTTTCTTCGCTTTGTCTTCAGTGCATAGCCCAGAATGTATGTTCTTGTCTGTAATAATGAGAAGAACACACCCAACCAGGACTGGGTTTAGGTACACGTGAAAATCTAACCCTAGCTTACTATTGATGGTGTCATCAAACGGTCTAGTGCAGTGGTGGCATACCTCCAGCAATCCAGATGTTTTGGGCAACTCCCACAGTCCTTTGTCATTGGCAATACAGACTTGGAATTCTGGGAGTAGTGGTCCAAAACATCTGGAGTGCTGAAGGTTCGCCACCACTGGTCTAGTGTGAGCTCCCAACTTTATGAAGATCTAAGCTGCCTTCTACCTTCACTGCCTGGGTTGATTTTCCTCCCCACCCTATCACATCCCCTTTCCATCTGCCCTACACACCCATTTCCCTGGGTTGTTGCTCCTGGAAAGGAAGTCTCTTCTCTATCTGCTGTAGGTCTCCCAGTGCTACTGGGAGATATCAGGTTCACATCCAAATGTGCGGAGGAGGGGGGGGGAACCAGCTAGGCCAAGCACTGTAAGACATCCTCCACATCTGATATGGGAAAATTTAATCTTTGCAACAGATTAACCCCTCCTGTCCTTCTGAAGTGCAGATTTTGAGGGACCTTTTGGGAGTAATGCAGGAGTGCCCCCCTTGTGTATTTATATGGAGCTGCGTGGGAACCTTTCGGTTAATGTATGAGACAGTGATGGGATGGTTTAGTGGGTAAGTAAACTAAGCTATTAATTAGGAAGTTCCTGGTTCAAGTATTTCTTTGAAACCATGGGTTGGCCCTTATACAACACAATCTTTATGAGCACCAGTCATCCTCTGCCCTGGTCTGCAGTATGTGCTATAATAATTACTTGAATTAGTGCTTCCCCGCCTTGGGTCACCGAATGTTCTTGGACTTCAGCTCCTAGAAATCCTGGCCAGCATGGCTAGTGGTGAAGGCTTTGGGGAGTTTTAGCCCTAGAACATCTGGGGACCTGAATTTGGGAGTCACTTCCTTAAAGGGTTCTTCTAAAACTTGGGTGGGAAGCTTATAATTCTTCATCTCTGACTGTTCACTATGATGTTTGGGGTTGACTGAAGTGGAGATCAAATGAATATCCTCTAGCAAACTGCAGGTTGCCCACCACTCCTGTGTTGGCTAGATGTGGATCACTTTGAAAACTGCCACTAGGTTTGATGCAGAGAAAGCACAACATTGGCTTGTGCTTTGATTCTGTTTCTCCAGCATAGCTTCCTTTGCTTACATTTCCAGCCACAGCTCTGAGGTTCAGTGGGCACAGCTACGTGTGGTTCCATCACCAAGGCAAGAGGGACTGGCAGGTGCAGCTGTACTTGCAAACCCACCAGCTCCATGCCATCGTTCTCACTACCAATGGAAGCAATAGTGCCGTTCTGCAGGTAAGAGTCTTATTTTCTTACAACCAGCCACACTTCCCATTCATCATTTCTTGACACTTGAAAGCCACTATCAAAGGAAAACGTGTATACTACCTCCACCCACATAAAATATGAGGCCTGCATGTCTGCAGATGTACAATGTGCTAAAAGCAACATCTATACAGCAATCCTGGCTTCTGTTCCTGCCAAATTGGGCACAAGCCTCTGTCCTCCTGGCTTCCCAGAAAAGAGCATTCACTAGTCCTGGAGACCTGCCACCATTGCCTTTCAGGACCCCTCTGTGTCTTTCAGAAGAATAAGTGCAGAATGAATTGTCATGGGCCATGAAACTAATGTGGATGAATACATGCGTTCCTCACACTTTGGGTCAGCATATATGTGATGAGTGTGACATGCAAGTAACTCTCTCCGTGTGTTTCTTTCACAGCAATCTAATTTCATAAACAGAGGGCCACTCTCTGTACTTTGGACCTACAAATTGGGAATATCTCTAAAACTAGGGGAAAGGTCCATTTTCCTTAAGAAAGCAAATATAAACCAGCATACCGAAGCAGCAGAAAATGCGTGGACGAGGCAAAATAAATTGCCCTCACATTGTGAAAGATAAAGGCAGGAGGGGAGATGCTTAGATTTATGAAAAGCCCATCTTTTTATGAAAGCTTTTGTAGCATCATTAAAGCCCTGCCTGTTTGTAAACACCCATGAAAACAATATTTATTATTTATTTATTTATTTATTATTCACACTTGTATGCCGCCCCATTCCCACAATGGGGACTCTGGGCGGTTCACAACATCCAAATAAAACAGGTAAAAATCAATACAAACAACAATAACAATATCATAATTACAGCACAACAAATCAGACAGAAAATAAGAGTGTTCCCTTTTATGGAGCAAACAATGCTGGGGGAGGTTAGGGGATAATGGCATTCCATCATGTGACTGGTAATTGAATTTAGACCTGAGATCTGTGCAGATGACTCACTAATGGTAGGGCAATGTGATTCGAGCAATCAATTCTGATATTCAGGAAACTTTAGCTGTGCAACAGGATAGGGGAGGTTGATCAAAGTGAAGTTGGAGAGTGCACGTAGACTGTTTATTTATTGATTGATTTAATTTATATACCGCAACCATCTAGCAAAAAAGCTACTCTGGGCGGTTCACAAACATATACAAAATACAAAAACAGATTAAACAACTTAAAATAGTAAATAAAAACTAATCAATTGGACCAAATAATCAAATCATCATAATAAAAAGATAAGCAAATAAGCACATATACAATAAATCAAAATGATTTTTAACAATTCAAAATAAGAACAAATAGAAGAAAAATAAATAACTAATAGAAAATTACTCATAAGGCAGGGGAAAATAACAGCATCCTATTTATGTAAGTTGGTTGAAACAGAATGATCAAGGAAGGCCAACCTATAAAGCCAGGTTTTCAGTGATTTCTTGAAGGCTTGTAGTGAGGGCACCAGGCAGATCTCTTGCGGAACCTGGTTCCACAGGTGAAGTGTGACCACCAAGAAGGCTCGTTTCCTTCTTGATGCTTTCTGGGCCTCCCTCGCGGTCGGTACCTGCAGATAGCCCGCCTGGCTTGAAAGAGTGATCCTGGCAGTTCTTTTTGGGAGGAGCCGTTCTGTCAGATACTGAGGTCCCAAACTGTTTAGGGCTTTATATGTTAATACCAAAACCTTGAAGTCAAGACTACCACACCCTCTGGGTGTAATGCAAGTAGCAGCAACAGCAACATAGAATTTTACAGCTGAGATGCCAGTGGTTTGGCCAATACAGCTGGAATTTAGCATATCCCTACCTCTACTGCAGCTGCCTAGATGCCCTGAGCACATCCGATCTCACCTGCGCCTGATCTCGGAAGCTAAGCAGGGTTGGGCCTGGCTAATACTTGGATGGGAGACCACCAGGGAATACCAGGTACTGTAGGCACCTGGAGTAGGAATTGGCAAGCCACTCCAGTATTCCTGCCAAGAAAACTCCATGGACATGGGGTCACGAAGAGTCGGTCACGACTGTAACAACAACAACTCTACTGCAAGCATATTTATACATTTCCTTCCCCTTTCTCTTTGAGGCACAGGTTGGGAGAGGTGGCTCACCCCAGAATTCCAGAGAGGTGGTTTCCCACCTGGGTCACAAGCCTTCTGTGTCTTGAGCATGGACGGGCTTTGTTGTTTCCTTCTTCCCAGCGCTCGTCTTCCACTGACCACTTTGTGTCTGTATTCTGATCTGAGACCAGAAGAAGCCAAGGGAGCCCTGTCCAGGTTAGGCTCATGTGCCGGCGGTGCCATTTCCAGGGAAGATCCGCACTGCCTGCGGTAACTCTTGCTTAGATGCATCAGCACTTGATGATTAGGATACACTTTCTCTTCAAAGGATCTCCAGAACCTTCAGCTGGCACAAAATGTAACTGTAATTATGCTAATGGACAGTTGCCTACAAGCCCATATTATAACTATCTTACACAACCATTGAAATGGTTGCCATTTAGCTTCCAGGCACAAAGTATTATAACGGTCTTTAAACTCCAAAACAGCTTGGGACTGGGGGATTTAAAAGGCTATACCTGCCTGGCAGTCACTCACATTGTCCTGGAAAATCTCTTTCCCTTGCCCTTGTTAGCAGGAGTACGGCAAATTGGGACAGGAGGAATCAAAAGGATTCATCTCCTGGGCTACCCCTCTTATTGCTTTTTAGCACTTTATTTTATTTTATTTTATTTTATTTTATTTTGAACATTTTTGCCCCGCCATTCTCCTTTGAAAAGGACCCCAAGGCGGCTTACAATAATGAGGGACAATATACAACCCAGAACATTTAAGACATACTCAAGTTAGGAACAGGGAATTAGAAGAGGCATCTTACAACATTCAAAGGTAACATTAAAGCTACAAAGAGCATGTGAAAAGAAAAGAAAATCCCATTATTAGGGATGGAAACTAACATGGAAAACACTGGTGTTCATGCTTTGTAATCCATCTAAAAGTCATCTAAACAGGTTGTCCATCATTCAGGGAAATCTTGCCTGAAGAGGAAGGTCTTTGCCTACTTCAAATCTGCTTGTAGAGGATCTTTCAAATCTCCTCTACAAGCCCTTCAAGTTAAGTGAAGACTAGGTTTCAGATGTCTGGATTTGTTGGGGGTTATTGGGAGTGTCAACAAATTAGTAATTTTTAAAACAATGTTAGCAATTCATTTTGGAATTCATGCTCATCTTTATTCTATATATATTCAGTTAACTCCTTTTACATTATTCAATTTTTATGTATCTGAATATTTTATGTATTCTAGTAAGATGGCCTTTATATATTTACTTTAAGTATGTTTATTCCCTGATCTTCCTTTGAAAAGCTCATATATAGCTCTCCTTATCCCCACAACATCTGTGTGAAGTACATCATGCCAAAAGAAATGGACCAGCTGAAGATAACCAAGTAAATTGTGCTGCTCAGTTGAGATTTTGAGCTAGATTTCCTACTTCTTTATCCAACTCTCTAAGCCATAAACCATTATACCCTACTGGCTCTTTTAATTTATTAATTGTTAAATAGGTGTCATTGGTTTTGGTTTTGTTTACATTTTTTTTCAAATACCACCCAACAGTTGAAAGTACAGATCAGAAAATCAGAGAGTTTGTGTTCTGAAATGGTGGAGTTTCTGAATCCTGATCACAATAGTTACTCTCTTTGAAGAAATTTAGCCCAACCTACTGCTCTGTCCCATTCTGGGAACTGATTCTGACGAGGTCTTGAATGACAAACTGCAGCCTTGAATTGGAGTCTTATGTTACCCAGCCTCTGAGTCAAGGGGAATAGCTTTCATTTTCTTGAAGAAGGCTTCAGCAAACTAGACTTAAACTGAGATGGACCCAGTCCAGAGCCTGCAGAAGTCCATATGTGTGGAAAATGTGCTGGGTCAAGCAGTACAATTTTAAATGCCCTAAGCTTTCATTATCATGAATCTTTTTCCCCCCAAGGACAACATACATGACTTAACATCCCAAGGTGAATGTTGACAGATTAGGAAGAGAATGGAGACCAAGTCAAGCTCAAACATGTGCTCCCCTAGGTTTATGTTTCTCATGATGAGTTTCATCACTCAAGCCTTCTTGCCAGAAGCAGGAACATCTTAATCTGAGATCATCTGCTTTTGGCTGTACTTTTGGAATCTATACAGAATTAAAAAGACGAATACGCACCTCCTACTCCCTTGGCAACACAGGAGGAACATTGCCCTCCAGGCATCCTTTTCATTTTGTTTTGTTTTTTCTTACTTGCTCAGACCTCATTGGTTTTCATGCCATGTGAGGTAGAAATGAGAATCTATAAATTTGTTAGGGTCCAGGAATTTATTTTCCTGTTGCTGTAGTTCTCTCTTTTGTGTAAGTGAGAACATGATTAATTTAAAATAATGATTTCCTAAAATTTTGCTAGCGACTAAAGGAAGTACATTTAAATTTCACTTGGATCTTCTTACTGTATTTGTGTGAGTCTGAGTCATCAACTAAAATACTTACTTTAACGTTTGCATGTGAAATCCATCAAAGTTAAGCATATTGAAATCCCATTTATTTTAATCAGGGAATTCAGCCTTCTGACACATTGAAACCAATGGTATTTTCCAGTTCTTAGCTTTCGCTATATTATGACACTGCTAGTTTTGTTCTTTTCCTTGTTTTGTTCTTCTTTACCTTTTACTCCTTGTAACATATTGTCTCTAGCAGATTTCATTACAACTGTCCAGTAAACTGCCAGATATAAACAGTCTCTCTCATACACACACATACATGCAAGGTGGCTATACCGTTTTAAGATTTATTCATTTGTATCCCACTCTGTTAATACCTTAAAACAACTATAATGACAAGATGAGTTCTGTTATACAGAAGGTAAAATAGATGACAGAGCAAGTCTTAAACTCATAACTGTTGTTAAACAATTTATAACACATCTTGACTACTGCAATATGTGGGGCTTCCCTTTAGTTGGTGCAACACAGAGTACCCAGATAGCTCACTGCTACAGATTATCATGACCATGTGATACCAGTGGTGGGAAAAAAACCTTGCCACTTATGTTTGGAGGAGAATGGGGAAGTTTTTCATTTCTTTCTAATTGTTGCACTCTGACACAACATATCAGAAATTCTTTGAGAGGCCTTTTTTTAAAAGGCCATTTCAAAGCATTTCTGATATGTTAGTAACAATTTAAAAGAAATGCAATACTCCCTCTCCCTTCTGCTCCCAAGGCAAGCTGCAAGGAAGATGGATAAATGGCTCCAGAAAAGGAACAGCCAGTTAGATGCTTTCATTTCATCCCAGCCATCATACATGCTGGTATCAAACCAAAAACAGAGTGATCCTATCCACACCTAAAAGAGAATAGCCCTTAACAAGAAACCAGAAAGGTATGGGTTCTGAGGACTTGCTGGTTCACACAGGCACATTATGTAGCTGCTCTGAAAAGGAATGAACCAGTCCATTACCAAAGTCAACCATACTGTGGGATAAATCTCTGTATAGCATTATACTTCATGTCAGATGGGTTACAGTACAATAAGAGTGACCGTTGGTCAGATGGCGTGGTATAAAAATCAAATAAATACATCAATCCATAAAATAAATAAGCAGGGCTGGCTCGAGACATCTTGCATTTGAGAAGTTTAATTACATCACACTTTTTGCTTGGTGATAGGACCCAATGCCCTAGCAAGTTTTCCTGTGTGGTCACAATTAGAAACAACAACACTGCAGCTGCAGAGGTTCCATTAATATCCGCAGCATGGGCAGGAAATTTTCCTAATGCATTGGGATCCATGGGCCAGACCTGTCTATGTCCCAATCTGCCAGTTGACTAGGTTATTAATTCTGGATGTTTAAAAAGTCAATAAAACGTTATATTAAATCCTTTTGATCAACCTGGTGATTCATTTCACCCTTGGTGACCAATGCCAAAGTCTTATGCCGGACGTCTTCACTCGGAACTAAACTATTCAACTGTGGGTGGTGGCTGCAGTTTTGTTACTGAAAAATATTCCACTTACATGAGTATCTGGGAAACAGTGGATGAACTAATTTAAATAAACTATAGTAAAAGCATCACATAGGGAAAGTCAAATGGCCTTTCAGCTTAAATCTGTGGAACTCAAATGTCCAGGTGTTGCTGAAACTGCTTATCTGGAAGCAGACTGAGCTGCATGGAAGCTTCATTGACTTCATTGTAAAAAACTAATCTTGATCGAGGTCCCATTAACCTTAACAGCCAGACTCCTTTAGGTCCCATGCAGCATTAAATAGGCATTAAATGGGTAAGATTCTACCTATGCTGCTTGCATGTTGCCACAATCCTTCAATTCGAAGAAGGAGACAGATAACAGATGAAAAGCCGTGAGGGAGAGGGGAGCCGCATGATTGCCGTTATGAAGGACATTTCCCCTCATAAATATATGTTTCAACATATATTTAAAAAGAAGATTGTTTACATAGCCAGTGTGGGAAACCCTTCCATAGTTTTAAGAGGAAGGAAGGACATGTTTAAAGCATTGCCTGTTGGGTTTCTTTTGCAGCTTGTTAATGGAGTGCCTCACCTTGGGTACAGATGTCGGAGTGGTTTCCTTGGGAACCTTTCGTCCAATCACTTTGTGAGTGACAGAGCCTGGCATTCAGTCTTTCTGGAAGTAAGAAGACATTCCATCCACTTGCATGTCGATGGCTCGAGAAATGCGTCTCTACAGCTGCCCGAGGCCTGCAGTGTTTCTCATTCTAGGAGGGACCTGCTTATTGGAGGACTTGTGCAGCATCACCAGACCCAAAGGGTCACAAACGGGTTTAGAGGTTGCCTGGATGCCATCAGAGTGGACAGAACGGACATCATGGTTCTGCCAAAGGAGAAGAGATCTAGAGGGGTCGTTGAAGAAGCGGGCGTTCGCCAGTGCTGCCCTCACACAGGTGCCTGTAGCAGCAACCCCTGCCTTCATGATGGGCTGTGCATGGAGATGCAAAATGGCGGTGAGTGCCATGTTTGTATGGAAATGGGGAGGGGGTAGTGATATAGAAACCAACTGGCATCAGTTGCAACCTTGGGAAGCCTGTGGGAAAGTTGGGCGGTATACAAATGCAAATAATAAATACATTTATGGAAATGACAGGGGTTTGTCCAGTCTCCTTGTTAATGTGCTCTACTAGTGAAACATTGACTCAATTAATAGTAGTTTATGAAACCAGAAATTACTGTGGAGCCTATATGTATCTCCATCATTCTCTCTCTCTCTCTCTCTCTCTCTCATGGTTTGTCTTGTTAGTTAACCAGAATGAAACCCAAGTTGCCTGTTTGGTGTATAACAGGGAAGTCTGTCTTAAAACAGGCTGGGATCTCTGTACCAAAACCATCATGCAAAGGATAAAAATGGAATGGGGCAAAAGAGGAGGGTTGCTGGCTCATTGCTTATCAGAAGTTTGGAACTCAGCCAGTGAGAAGTCTGGTGCCAACAGCTCTTTCCTGGTGTTACTTGTGTATTTTGCATACACAAAGAGGATACCTGATCTATCAGAAGGATTACTAGTGGTAGAGAAATGTTACAGTAGGATTTGAAAATAATTGCCTGTTATTAGCTGCCCTCAGTGTTTGGTGGTATTCTCTAACAAAGCTAGAAAATAAATCAAGTAATAAAGTACTGTACTAGTCTGTTTCATTATGCACTGAGGCTATTTTCTTCTGTTGTTTCAATGTACCCTTCCTATTTACCCTTCCCTTATTTTATTTTATGTTTATTGAAGTGTTGGGAAGAATAATTTTTGCATTTACTACATTCATGCTACCAAGCAGCAGTGAAGAGTCTATCTATCTATACTTTACTTTATTTAGCATTTATATACCACCAGCTTGTACAAAATATTCCACTTACATGAATATCTGAGAAACAGTGGAATAAACTAATGTAAATAACTCAGTTTCATAACTCAGCCCCCCGTACCCCAAACCTTTCCAAATTTCAGGGGGTTACCTAGAATCACTTGAGGAAGCTCCCCTGCCATTTTGGTCTTTTAGGACCCAGGGGAGCATAGCATTTCCTGGTGTTACTTGTAAAGGCCTTACGCTTTACAAATTTACATCTCTTGAACCATAGAGAATAGAGATGGACAGGGAACAAAATGCTATTTTTCCCTGCCCATCTCTCTTCTCTGTGGTTCAAGAGATGTATATTTGTAAAGCGTAAGGCCTCAAGGAACCAGTGTGGTTTGCAACCCACACAATATTCCACTGCATGGACCCTAGAAAACAGTGCCCTAAGTGTGGGTGAATGGCCTGTAGCCAGATGAGAGTTACTGAATTTCACTTAAAGAAGCATCACTGGAAGCAAGAGTTATTTAGTATTTTGTTTAAAGAGGATTACAGATCACTTCATATTCATTTCCCTGGGAAAATAAATACAAACTGTGGCACCTGTGTAGGGAGTTGAGGAAGGGACTCCTTCCACAATGGATGCGATGACAAGGCCAATAAAGCTTCATGCCGCACAGAATCTGTAAGTGGCTCACCTGGTTCTGGGGTGAAGGACTAGGTGTTGCCATTCATATTCATTCCCCCTGGGAAATAGATATGGAAGTGCCCATTTCTAATGAGTACGTCTCTGTTGTTCAGAGTGTTCTGGTACAGAACATCCTATAAAAGGAAATAATAAGTAAATAATAGTAATACAAAAACAACATCATCTGAAATATATTCTGATTTTCTTTTGTGAGACGGACACCTCTTTTAAAAATAGTTTTGCTCCTGCCTTTTTCCTTCCCAGGTTATTCCTGCCTCTGCCCCATTCAGTTTTCTGGTGATCACTGCGAAGTGGCTGACAACCTTTGTGAAAATCAACCCTGTTTTCATGGAGGGACATGTGCCGTCTCTGAGAAAGGAGGTTACTCTTGCCATTGCCCCGAAGGGTACTGGGGAGAAAGGTAAGAATGCCCATGAGGCTCCACTTGTACCAATGGTGGTGTGATACACTGGAATAAGAGACTGGGGCCACAGTATTCTTATCTGTAGCACTAATATGTGACAAGTAATAAAGCATGTGTCTCCTGTTTGTTATGTGGGCTAAATATGCTCAGGTTTCATCCACAGAGAATGCCATATACACATGTCTTTACATTTGAAGATCATATTTGGAGATCATGAGTGTTTGCTGTTGGAAAGATGAGTAAGAAGAGACATGGTAGGCATGTACAGAATTGTACACTGTAGGGAAAACCTGTATAATTCACTACTAAAAGATGTAGAGGTGGTGGCCAACCTGGAAGCCTTGAAAAGGGACTTGATCAATACATGGAGGATAATGGTGTCAGTGAAAGGGGTGTGGTGGCTCAGTGGACTAAGGCTCTGAAAACTGTTGACTGCAAAGTCGGCAGCTCAGCGGTTCGAATCTTGGGTGCCACACAGTGGAGCGAGCTTCCGCTGATAACCCCAGCTCCTGCCAACCTAGCAGTTCGAAAGCATTTAAATGCAAGTAGATAAATAGGTACCGCCGTAAAAAGTGGGAAGGTAAAACAGTGCTTCCTTGCAGCCACGCCGGCCACATGGCCATGGACTTGCACAACAATGGCTCTTTCGGCTTGAATACGGAGATGAGCACTGCCCCTATAGTCAGACACGACTAGCACGCATGTGTGGGGGGAACCTTTACCTTTACCTTTTTTAATGGTGTCAGTGGCTACTAGTCAGACAGAAAGGTTATCAATTGCCTCCACCAGCAATGACAGTATACACTCGCATGTCTACTGCTGGGAGATGGAAGAGTTGCTCTTGCCGCACAGAATCTGTAAGTGGCTCAACTGGTTCTGGGGTGAAGGATTAGGTGTTGCCATTCATATTCATTTCCCCTGGGAAATAGATTTGGAAGGTGTGGCGCAGAAGGTGTTCATTGGCTTTCCATGGGCATCTGGTTGGCCACTGTGAGAATAGAATGATGGTCTAGAATTAGATAGACCTTTGATCTAAGCCAGCAGAGCTGTTCTTATGTCCATAGGAAAACAACAATGAAAATGGAGATCAATATCCTTGCTGTACTGCTGTCAGGAAACTACACAAATGGTCACCAGGTGGTGCTACTTCATCAGCTCCATAGGGTTTTTCATGTTCCTTTCGGGACACATGTCTCCTATGTGAAATAAAAATATAAACAGGGAAATGTGAAGCTTCCTGCATTTATTCCTGGCTGGGTGCAGACACCCACCTTTTGGACTAGGAGAATCCAATTATGGACCTCTCTGGCCTTAGAAGGAAACTATTTAGAACTCTCAATAGGACGGCATTTGCAAAAGAAAGCCTTTCCCAGCACTGGCATTCCAAGTGATAGTTTTAATATTTTGTCCTATGCATCAGACCAAACACATATACTGGATTCACACATAATAGTAAGTCCGGTTGTAGCTTGCTGAATTCTGACTTCTTGTTTACAGCTGTACCTATTGCTGAAAACCATAGTATAATATGTTGGCCAGCCACAAAAAGCTGGAAGCTATGGTTTGCTCTTCACTTACCAGGGCTGATGTAACCAGGCCAATGATGATGGCTAGTTCCTGGCTTACTTGCCCTGAAACAGAAGCTAATAGAGGCAGGAGAAAGAGAAAACTGTTTGTCCCAACATTTCTGGTCCGTTTGTTCATATGTTGGACAAGATGTGGGTAAAGCAATAAAGCATGGCAGGACATGGGTCATGGCTCAAGACCAGCATGTGATTGCCACTGCAGTGTTTCCACCTCACTGCAGTTGGTCACCGTTAGTGATAGAGTCACATTCTGGGGTTAAATGTTGGTCTGTCTTTTTAGGAAGTTGCTTGTCATTTTCCAAAGTTATCTGCAAGTCTTACTAATGGCATTCACCAAATTGTTTGCAATCTGTGAAAACTCTTTGGCTCTAGTTAATTTATTTTCTATATAAGCCTCACTTTAAAATATTTATACTCCGTGTTTCTACTCAAAAGAAGCCAAAATGAAGGATTTGCATTTTGAACTGGTGTTGTTTTCTTATATTGAAATGAAAATGGCTCGATTTTCCCAAAGTTTTATGCTTTCTAAAATAATTTTAACTCTTTGCATATTAATAGCAATCACTGTTGACTACAAAATAGCTACAACAGCAAAAGTAAAGTAATATTTATGGCATAATTTTAATACAACAATTTATCACATAAAATTTTAATAAGGCAGAATGTTTTATTAAAATAATAACTTTTAAAAATACTTGCATTTTTTTAAAAAAAACTCCATTTTTCATATCAGTTTCTTGCATTCTTTTGAATTGTTGTTTCTGAATAAGATTCCAGAACTTAGATTCACATATTTTAGTTGTTAGTTTCCAATACAGAGCAATGTTGCTATAAGGCAAGTGCATATAGGTATTATAAATTAATGTGCTGCTGGCTTCATTGAGATTTTGACACCCCTAACTTCAACTAAACCAGTTTTCTGGCAATCTGAAAACACTGCTGGTTTCACAAACAGAGCCTCATGTGTCATGCTATCTATTGATGTCTTCTGTCATTCTCATTCACAGATGTGAAAAGTTGGCTGAAAAGTGCTTGGAAAACCCATGCCTGAACTCTGGACGCTGTGTGAATTCTGATGGTTCCATTCACTGCATATGCACAGGCGACTTTCAGGGGACGTTGTGTACACACAAAGTTTTGACTCCCGATATTACTCCATCCAGTTGGATCTTGGCGCCTGAAGACATTGCCAAAATTTCTGCTGGGGTTCTTGGGCTAGTCATCTTGGTGGCTCTGCTTGTAGTAATCCGCAAAGGGTACTGTCGCAAAGCCAAGGTTCACAAACCGGTGGCCAAAGAGGACCCAGACCTGCTCTCCAAAAGTGAATTTTCCAAAAGTGTTGGGGTTGGTACTCAAGGCCTTCCTCCCATTGAACTCAATATCCTTGGTGATGTTCCACCCAACCATCTCAATGCAGTAGATCCAGGCAAGTCTACTGTGGCTTTAGAGTGTGTCACCTTCAACACAAACAACATCCAGAAACAACGGGGTGCCATCGTGTGCAGTGTGGCTCCCAATCTCCCCATTGTGGTGCCCTCATCAAATTCAGACAATGGATCCATCATCAAGAGCAACTGGGCTGGAGAAAAGATGGGTTTGTGTGACTTTTCCTCCTTTTTCTCTATAGCACCGGGGCATCTCTATTAATGTTCTTTTCATACAGAAAACTCTGCATGGTTATTATGTGTGATAAAGCATATCTCAATGGATGCCTGGAGTTGTCCATTGAAGCTGAATCATACAACATTCAGAATGGATCAAAGGAGATAGATCTTCCATAAATGCCTCATTGAACTTTGAGGACATGGTGAAGGTCACCAATGTAGCCATACCCAAAGGCATTTGATTACCCACTGTAGGAAAAGAGTATTGGTCTATATTAGCTTTTATTCTGATCCACCAAGGCTCTTCTGACATCATCTACTTCTTATGTTCTTATTCAGAATGGTTTTTTTAAAAAGATTCTTGTACTAGTAATCAAAGGATAATATTTTGTCATTGTGGGGCTGTTATTTCTCTTTCCTCCTCCTATTTATCTGATTTGAAATGTACTTGTGCAGACATCATGAATTTCTATATGAAATGGTAGCATTATATAAATAATCATGATACTGACCATCCCATTATAAGCAGTCATGCCATTTTGAAAAACCTATTTTTTCCCAGGCTGTATTCCGTCCTCTTCTGTTCCATGATTTTCTAGTCTTGTCACTGGAAAGGGTTGTAAGATATGCTTGTGATATCATGGGAGATGCACTGTCTCCCAGCCATCATGCAAACACTGGCTTTGGTCCTGATTGTGCTAGTCTGTTCTTTTCTCTTATCTGAGAACATCCCACAAGCCTGAATAAAGTCAATGCTGAGAGGAGCAAAGTAGTACCTTAGACATGAGACAAGAAGTGTGTTAGCAAGTATGTATTCCTTTCTAACACACATACACACCCCAGCTCCATTCTGTTCTCCAGAATCCTTAGCCAGGATCCTGTTCAGATGAAGTGTAATTTAAGTGGTTTGACACCTACACTACTTGGGCAAGGAATCACTGAGTGCTTCTGCAAGCATTTAGCCATTATCAGTGAAAAGCACCATTTGTGCAACACTGACACTCATGCAAAGTGATAACCGCCACCACTCCATGACTGGAGCTACATAGACAGAACACACAAGATATATCCTGGCACCCAGACCCACATATCAGGACTGTGCAAGGGCAGGAGAAGAAATACAGTTGATTTCTACCACATATCCCTATGCCTGGCTCTCCTAACCCTCCTGTAGGAGGCCCACTGTAGGGAGCTTCCCACCTTTGTGTAGGCAACCTGCATGGGTTAAAATTGTGATCATGCAAAATTCTAAAATTCCAAAGGAGATTGCATGGATGTAATACATTCTCCACTGTGTTGTGGGGTGGGGATAACAGCAGGGGCAGATATAGCAAACAAATCACTGCTTTCCCTTTTACAATTTTTTTCATCATCCCAGACTTAATGGTGACTACTAAAATATGGTTGCAGAGATTGCCAAACATCTAGATAGATTAATTAATATTTTGCTGATTCCAAATACAGTAGAGCCTTTTTAGATACCTTAGCCTGCTTCTTCAAGGAGGTGCACAAGATGTTTTGAAACATAATGGCTGACCTGCAGTAGTACGTCATAGCTAGAGTAGAGTCATTGAACCAATGGAACAACCATAGGTGTTGACTCACCAAATGTCTACTGATTCCATGGGCCCACTCTGCTAGTGACTTACCACTGGATTTCAGCCAATAAGGTGGTAACTGTGGTATTGGGAGATGCTCTTTCTTGAAATATATTAATCCACATCTGATTTTGTTTCAGTGTACCCAGCAGAGACAACCTACTGGCCACCAAGATACCAGCCAGCAGATATGCAGGACTATCATCAGTATGAAGTCATTGATGGCGCCCTTCCACCTTCTCCACGATGTGAGCTTCCTCCATCCTTGGACCCAGATACAACGGGCCTTTATGGGGGCTTTCCTTTCCCCCTTGACCAAAGTAACAAGCGGGCTCCTATCCCACCCCGTTACAGCAACCAGCATCTGGAAGACTTCTTGCCTCCTGGTTCTGCTGATTTGTCTAATTCCCAGTGTCAGAACGAATACACTGCCATTAGCTACTACCCTTCCCAGCTGGTGGGAAATGAAGGGCCACCAATACATCCAGAGAGTGGGTACAAGAGAGTAAGTATGCGGCTTAGTGTGGCCCAGCCTTCCTATGCAGACTGTGAGGTGAGGCCTACCTCCAATGTCAGAACTCAGCCAGTACCGCCTCCTAATTATGAGGGCTCTGACCTGGTGGAGAGTGACTACGGGAGCTGCGAAGAGGTGATGTTTTAATGAAACTCTTGCTTGAAATCACAAGGTGCTGTCTGTACCAAATATAAGTTGCATGAAGTGAAAGGAGAGGCCACTTTGAGCATCCCTTTCTTTGAACAAGTAGCTTCCTGATGTCTTCTTAAACAGCAGCATCTCTGCAAACAATGTTGCTGGAAACTAGCACTGGTGCTTCTACTTTCAAGTTGGATGAGACTCCAGATGGACCTTGTTGCTGCTTTGAATTGGACTGCTCCCGGAAAAGAACTAAGAGGACCCTTCAGGAAACGTAAAAGAAATTTTATTGACTGCTGTCTGGTGGCCAGCTCTTCTTTAAGCAGAAGTGGTTGCTTTATAGGCAGAGAGCTTCATTACCATCTCCCGGTCTTTTGCTTGGACCTATTCACCAACCAGTGTCACACTGAAACAGCTAGCACTTGTTGTAACCAAGGAACAGCAGACTTTCGTGGTTGTCAGCACCAGTCAAGGTCAAATATAGTGGGATTATAACCCCCACTTGTAAAATGGGTGAATTTGAAGTATTTTTAAATGACAACATGTTGTAAAGTCTGATTGAAATCAGTCCAGCCCCAATCCATCCTTTCCTCCCCTTCCAAAGAATCTTTCCCCCCCTCCCATTTAGGTTCTTCTACGTTTTGAAACTTGAATGACTGGAATGGGCTTTTCCCTGTGTGGTTAGATGTGATACATTCTTGTAAATACAGAGGGGGAAGTCTTTGGAGGTGGTGTTTCAATGGAACAAGCATTTGCAGTGAAATGTTCAGGACTGGGGAGAACATGCCCCCACAATCTTTCCTCCAATTGCCCTCTGTTGTTGTTGTTTTTCATATCTTTAAAAATGTGTTTCATTTATAGGATTAGCAGTAGATCACATTTATACCCCATAAAAGGATCAACAGAGGTATGACCAGAGGAAGGATGGGAAGAAGGGGATCTGGGTTCTGGAATGCAAATAATATCACATCCAGTAAAACGGTGAACTCCCAAATCAATCCACGGCCCCTGCGCGAACACTGATGATGATTTAAAATGTAATGAAGACTATGAAGCAAAACTGCAGCAAAGCCAAACTGCTCTGATTGCATTTTAAATTCCAGTGCTCACACAGAGGCTATGGATTGATTCAGGAGTTCATCATTCATATTGAATGGGATAACATTCCGATTCAGCTTTCCAGTGTAGTTGCACCCTTAGTGTAAATGACAGCCAGACTTCTATTGGTGGTGCCTTCCGATTCAAGATGAGCAGTTCCCATTGGACCAAAAGCTGCCAAAGTGAATGAGAGTAGATACGGGAGGAGGGAAATAGAGACAGAATGTCACACAGCTCTGTTTCTCCTGCCCCTTTCATACAGAGAGGTATCCTGTTGTCAGAGGCATTTGGTGGGGCCACTGTGAGACACAGGAAGCTGGACTAGATGGGCCTTTGGCCTGATTCAGCATGGCTCTTCTTATGTTCTTATGTTGTCATAATTGCAAAACAAAGAGATGTGCGGCCTTATGTCACAATTGAGTACAGGTCACTGATGGTGAATGGTAATGAACAGTAGTGACTGCATTACTGGTAGAATATGGAAGATCATGAAGTAATTACTCTGTGAACCTCAGACATTTTTTGTAAAAGGCACACTTTCTGTTAAGAAAGCAAGAGACAAAGGCTCTGCTTTAACCCATTCAAGGCATTAATGCATAGCAGTTGAGAGACACAATTGATTGGGTTTTTTTAATCCCATGATCGACTAGAGACCATGTGCCTCTTTATTCCTATGAGATCATGAGAAAAGAGGAGTATTGATTCCAACTGTTACTGTATTCCACACATTCCATGAACCACAATACCTAATTATATACTATAGAAAGTCAGGGAGAGATGTAGACAGTTGTACAAGATTCTGTGTGTACGAATTTGCGTGAGAGTGTTCATTTATGAGCAAAAATAGAAAAAGAGAACCAAAATCAGGTGTGCAGAGGATTATTTAATGCAAGGCTGGCCTGGACTGTTAATGCACAGCACACCTGCAAGAGTTTATTATTTTCATTTGTTTATCAAAAGCAATAAACAAGAGCTTTAAAAATGTTTTACTTGCAGATTATTTCAAGCAGCTTGATAACCATCATGTGATTGTCCGCATAGCTCAAGATAAAGGCAGGATGAGCTGGTTGTTGCATTTTTATTTAGATCTTGAAAATTCCAAGTACATTCCCATCGATTTTGGTTATTTGGCTCATTAGGAAGACAATGGCCATTAACCAGCTATAAATGCATGAGACTTATTATCAGGCCTAACATTTTGTTGTTGTTGTTCAGTCGTGTCCAACTCTTCGTGAGCCCATGGACCAGAGCACGCCAGGCCCTCCTGTCTTATCGATGATGACGTCCAACCATCTCATTCTCTGCTGTCTCCTTCTCCTTTTGCCTTTGATCTTTCCCCAGATCTGGTTACACATTCTACATTCACATCAAAAGAGGCATCTGTCCTGTTCATATGACTCAGATTTATATTGGAATGTGAATATGCCTCTGGATCGCTGTTTTTGGTCTCTCTCTCTCTCTCTCTCTCTCTCTCTCTCTCTCTCTCTCTCTCTCT
>JAHTLZ010000010.1:63671692-63705029 GCA_023846285.1 Phrynocephalus versicolor | reverse complement strand
TCTCTCTCTCTCTCTCTCTCTCTCTCTCTCTCTCTCTCTCTCTCTCTTTTGCTTTTGTGCAATATGATGATAATCAAAAGCCTTTTAAAAATAACTGATGTTTGGATTATTGATTTAGACTGCAGCATCCTACCAGGTATGATACAAGAGAGACTGTCAATAGTTTGTTGCCAGGTAACAAATTTGCATCCATGCTATGGCTACAAGTTATCTCACTGACTCCTATCTTATGAAAAAGAACTTCAGAGTATTTCATTCTGTTATATGCAGTATATTTTTTCCAGCAACAGCCTCACAGATCTATATATGTACTTAGTACAGTGTATGCAGCAAGCAATTCAAAATATATATTCCATCTTTCAGATATCACATCACTGTGTTTTCCTGCATGAGATAATCTCATTTTATGAGTAAAGATACTACAGTTTGGGTGGCATTACCAGCAATATATTGCCATGATTAAAACGTACTCAATTTGGTTAGATGAGTAAGACTACATCCACTTCTGCCAATAACTTGTTACCTACAAGAAAAGCAGCCATTTAATTAGGATACAGTATGGTACACGTTGATACCAATGATGTTGGGAAGGCAAAGCAGTCAGTCCTGGAAGCCAAATTCAGGTTGTTAGGAAGAAGATTGAAGTCCCGGACTTCCAAGGTAGCATTTTCAGAAGTGCTGCCTGTTCCTTGTGCAGGACCCACCAGGCAGGCAGAGTTCAGAAGCCTCAAAGTGTGGATGAGGCGATGGTGTCAAGAGGAAGGCTTCACATTTGTCAGGAACTGGAGAACATTTTGGGACAAGCCAAACCTGTTCAGAAGGGACGGGTTGCACTTGAACCATGATGGGACCAGATTGCTGGCACTCAACATCAAAAGGGCTGCAGAGGAGCTTTTAAACAGATAACCAGGAGAAAGCCGACAGGAGCTGGGCAGCATCCGGTTTGGGAAAGTGTGTACTTGAGTAGCGATGAGGATGCAATAATTACTGAGCAGAGTGAGGAGCTAGTCATCAGCACTCCAGCAGAAGAATACAAGAGGCAGTCTAACGATGCAACTGGACCCAAAAAACTGCATCAGAAAAACATCTATAAATGCTTGTATGCAAATGCCAGAAGCCTCCGGAACAAAATAGGGGAGCTGGAATACTTAGCAATAGATATAAATATTGATATTATTGGCATCACTGAAACCTGGTGGACGGATGACAACCAATGGGATACAGTTATCCCAAGCTATAAACTGGACAGGAAAGACAGGAGGGGGCAAACAGGAGGTGGTGTAGCCTTGTATGTCAAAGAAGTGATAAAATAATAAGAATTGGAATATCTAGGTCAGGGTTGTGCAAACTCTTTGTAAGGAGGGCAAGATATGGTGCCTGTGAATGTGGGGGAGCCTGCTCCACGACCTTGCCCCCCACTGCACGCCCTACCCACTGACCCCTTGCAAGCCCCACCAGTTCAGAAGAAGGCAGCTGGCCTCCCTCCTCAGCCAACTTTTAACACTTCAAATTATGTGGGAGCTGAGGGGGAGGGAGGTTGACGGGGAGAGTTAACATCTCAACAAAGGCCCAGCCGTTGGGGGTCCCCTTAAGAGCAACGTCCCACGCAAACTGTGTGTTGGGCGTTGGGTGGGGGGATAGCCCGCAGAAGGGGAAGCACTCCCGAAGGCACTCAGCGGCACTGCCAAGCCGATCCTCACCTCACCCCATCCCACCCTTGCGCACGTGCTCGTGCCTTGACAGAGAGCACTGCTGGGTTGCCAGAGTCCCCTTAAGAAGCTTCCCATGTCCCCCCCCCCCAGGGCTTTGCCCACGTCACAGGCCACAGCCTGGCCATGGACAGTAGCACTAGTCCGAGCCACCCCCTCCTGACCTGACCCAGGGACAACAGCAGGGAGGGCTCCGGTTCAGCGCTCACCAGGTGGGGGTGGGAGTGCTGGCAAATGGTCCATGCGGGCGGCAACGGCATTCCACCCCTTCCGACAATGTGCGCACGCACATACACATGTGCACCCTTACACATGCGCACACACACATATAAGGCATGGTCCTCCCTTCAGTGGCAGCGTCTCACCCAAATCTGTTCTCCTGGGCTGGGCTCTTTCACGCAGGGCGAGAGCGACTACCAGAGCAGCAGCAAGCCCAGGAAGGAGCCAAGCAGCAGCACCACATGCAAAAGGAAGCCCCGCTTCAGCCGCATCCTACTTGCCGCCCGCCCCGGCATGGCCAGCTCCCTGCAGCCCACCCATCTGCCTGCCTGCCTGCCTCCCGCCCACCTGCCTCCCGCTACTGCCCCCCTCTCGGCCTCCAACCCAACCCCCTGTGGGAGACTGGCAGTTGGAGAATGTTGTAAAGGAGGCATCCAAGAAGGGAAGTCTGGTTATGGGGGGGGGGCTTCATTAACCCTCCCATACTCTGGGTGAACTGTTGTTCAGCACGTAATAAAGAGATAAAGTTCCTAGATATGCTAAATGATTGTTCCCTGGAACTGATGGTTGAAGACCCAACTAGAGGCACAAGAATCCTTGACTTGATCCTGAGTAATACACAGGATTTAGTGCAAAATGTTAATGTGACTGATCCAATAGAGAACAGTGACCATAAGACAATTACATTTAACCTAATCATAGACTGCCAATCACTGATAAAATCTAACAGAGAGACCTTAAATTTTCAAAAAGGAAATTTCCCAAAGATGAGAAAACTAGTAAAAAAGAAGTTGAAAGGGAAAATTAAGAGAGTCCAAACACTCCCAAGAGGCATGGACACTGTTCACAAAAACAACAACAAAGGCCCAATTGGAATGCATACCCAAAAGGAAAAGGGGCACTGCCAGGGCCAAGAGGACTCTCATGTGGCTTATAGGAGCTGTTTGGGAAGTGATCAAAAGCAAGAAAAGCTCATTTAGAAGATGGAAGGCTTGTCCCAATGAGGACAACAGGCAGAAACATAAATTCTGGCAGAACAAATGCAAGGCAACAATCAGGAAATCAAAGCAAGACCTTGAGGAGCATATAGCTAAAAACATTCTAAGTACATTAGAATTAAGAACCCAGCTAGGAAGGCCATTGGACCATTAGAAGACAATGGAAGACAAGGCATTATTAAAGAGGAAACAGAGATTGCAGACGCAATGAATTCTTTGCTTCAGTATTCAATGAACAAGACAGAGACCCCATGCCCAAAACAGAGTTGAAGAATTAAGCCAGATAGAAATAACCAGGGAGGAGGTCTTTGCATGTCTTGTTAAACTATTTTTCGCAACGGAAGAGCAGGGAACAGATTAATTTAATAGCCCTTACTTACTTATTTATTTATTTATTTATTTATTTATTTATTTATTTATTTATTTATTTATTTATTTAACTTATATGCTGCCCACTAACCAGTCTCTGGATGGCTTACAATTCAAAATTAAACTGAACAATTTACCATTTTGAATAGGGTTTGAATAGGGCATTAGGGTTATTTGGCAGTGTTTCCTAACAACATAATAGGATTTTTTTTCAACAGGTGTTTAAGAGGAAATGATAGGACTGCACTGGTTTGATCTCTTTTCCACAACTTATGTATATAGTAAAATCTGTACACCCACAGAGGCCGTTGGTACTGATCCATTTTGAAAATATTGTCCTTTCTCCTCGACATAACTACCCAGTTACTTACATTCAAGGAAGTAGGTCAGAGCGGTTGGGTAGCAGGATCCGAAGCAGAGAGTCTCCTCTGTGAAGGAAGTGCTTTTTATAAGAACAATTTATTTTCCTGTGTATTAAACCAGCAGGTGGTCTCGAAGTAGAAATGAAATGACAGTGACAATAAAGCTATGGCAGTCCTTTTTCATTGGATTGGAAGCAGGGTTTCCCACAGAATAAGTCCACTTCTTGTCGGGAAAAATTGCTGCACACCAGGTTGTGAGGGGAACAAGAAGGTGTGAAGCATTGCTTCCTTCCACTGCTGCTTCCTCAGACAAAGCCATCCCTTTAAAAGGGACTCTCTCACATCCTGTACAGTGCACGTCTTCAGCATCCCACATCGCGCCTGACTCATTCAAGTCTGGCACTACTACAAAGATCACTGTTGACCCTCCTTCCTTTCCTTGGATGTGTTCTTTTTCTTCAGTGGCAGACTCAGACATCCCCGGTAGAGATGGGCACGAAACGAACTATTTTTCGTTTCCATTTTTGTTTTTTCGTTTCGTTACGTAACGAAACGACGAACGGATTTTGTCTCTGAAATGAAACGAAACGAATAGAAACACCGGAAATTTTGTCGTGTGTTTCGTTTTCGTTACGGCAATACAGTGAACTGCTTTAAATGCTAAAAAAAAACAAAAAATGAAATAAATGGTAATGAAACAGTAACAAACAAAAATGAAAATGAATTTTTTGCAAAAATTTGCGAAAAACGGAAACGAACCGAAACAGACCCCCCTAAACAACAAACAAAATGCTATTTTTTTAATTCGTGCCCATCTCTAATCCCCGGTGTGGAAAGGAGCACTGCCACAGGTATTTTGTTCCCACTGCTGTGAGACTCTACAACTCTACAGTCTAACATACTCATATTCGTATATTGTAGCTTTTTCTTTTTTTCACATTTAAATTTTTATACAGTATCCAAATTTTCTAGTATGTATTTCTATATTGGATTATTTAATCTGTATTATCTATTATCTTCTTTCTCACCTTACACTTTTTTGTGCACCTACTCTTCTTTATTTGTTCTTTGTATTGGGAGCTGTGTAGCAAGTACATTTCCCCGATGTGGGATCAATAAAGATTTATCTTATCTTAAAAGATTTGCATCAATTTCTAGCTCTGACCAGTATGACCAGATTTTATTACATTAAAACAAACAAACCACCATTCCATACCTATCACATTGTCTTCCCTTCAGTGAGAACAAGGTGATGTCGATGGCTCTCCCTCCACTCCAGTGTATCTTGAAAATGGCCCTGTGGTGTAGATCGGGCAGAGGGGAGATGACTAGCCCATGGTTACCTGGTAATGTTCATGGCTTGGTAGGGAACTGAGCTTGGAATCTCCCAAGTAGAGGCCCAACACCCTCACCAGGACCCCGTCCTCCTAGCATTCCTGTCTTGGATTTGGAGTCTCACAAATCTCCCCTGGCCAAGCAAATGTGTCTGAAAAACCTAGAAACAGGCATGATAAATGACCTTGGCAGTCACCTGAATGTCAGCAGCCGAATCAAAACTATACATACTGCACATTACACTAATTCCAAAACTAAAAAGCAAGGCCTTTGTGTTTTGGAATTTCTGACTGCAAGTGTGTTTGTGTGTGTGTGTTCCCTCAGCAATGCGCTCCCTTTACCACAGGGGAACGACAAGGGCCGTTACTTCACTAGCCGCTCGCTTCGCAATCTCACACCTCCGTCCCTCATAGCACTGTGAAATGGCAAGACTCTCCGGAAGTCACTCTCTACATTCATTGTTTTTTTTTAAAGAAAAGTCTTTAATTGGTGCCGGAAGAGAACAGAAGTGTATTTTGCAGAGAATATTGGAATGTGATGAGGAAAATTCAGATTTTGCTTCTCCCATTACCAAGTGGACAACGTGGTTGGAGTTGGGGCAACATCATTCATTCATTCATTCATTCATTCATTCATTCATTCATTCATTCATTCATTCATTCATTCATTTTTTGAATATTTTTACCCCACCTTTCTCCTTGGAAAAGGACCCAAGGCGGCTTACAGTAATGAGGGCAAGAAATGTCATTTTCTCTGATGGACTGTTGCCAGCCCCAGCCCCTGCAGATGGAGATTAGATTTGCTCCCTCTTATTGAAGCCAACAGGTTGACAAAGCCTCCCTGTGTGGCCTCTGGCAGACCTGGTAGTCTGTGGCTGAAGCCCCTGGGCAGGTAAAACTGTGCTCACCACCTGGGGTCCAGTCCCAGGTAGCTGGCTCATGGCTGACTCAATCTTCGGAGGTCGGTAAAATGAGTACCCAGCTTTGGGGTGGGGTGTAGCCTGCATACTCTAATTAAACTGTAAACTGCCCAGAAACTACTTGAACTGGTATGGGGCAGTATATAAGCAGAACACTTTGCATTGCTTTTTGCTCAAACCAGTTGGAATGGTTTCTTTTAGTGTAGTCTTTTTTTTAAAAAAAAACTGCATTTTGCATGTATTCCTAATGATTGGTGTCATGATGATTTGATCAATACGTTTGCTTCAATCTGTATTCGGACATTGTTGACTGTGCTTCGCGACTTTTGGGGGAGGCGGGAGGCACACGGGATAAATTAAACATTCAAGATAAATCTTGGGAGGGAGCCAGACCGCTCTTCCGCCACAGGGAGCTCCATAACCTGGCCCCACAGCTGCTAAATCCGGGTGCCCGCACACATCTGGGTGTGGCAACGGAAGACCCATAACATGTCACCAACGCCTCCGATGCCACCGCCGCAACTTCTCCACACAGCGCTCCGTTTCCCCGGCCCGGGCAGGACGGAGTTAAATCGCCAGCCGGGGCTGAGCGAGCGGCAGCAACAAGTAAAGGCGCGGGAGCGGCTATATAAGGTCCGCAGCAAGCGGCGCCTTTCCCGTCGGCCGCGAACGGGGCTCCTCCTGTCGAGCGCTTCACCCTTGGAGGCTGCGGGCCGAGCCAGGCGTAAAGACAGGCCACCGGCGGCCCGCCAGGGAGGAGCGCCGTCGCGCACGTGTCCAAGGTCCGGACGATCGCGCCGAGGGACGGGAGTCAGGAGAGAAGCCACAATAAAACTGGCGAAGAGCGAGCTTCGGGAGAAGAAGAAAAGGAGGCGCCGGCGGAGCCGAGGAAACCGGCGATGCCCGACCCTAACACTGGTGGTCCATCGGCCCGGGTTCTCTGAGGGTCCCGTCCTCGACGCCCCTTGCCATGGAATGAACCTCTCTTTTCTTGCGCGTCTCCGGCTGGATCGACCCCTCTCCTCCAGAAAAAAAAAATCAAAATAAAGCGGGGTGGAAGCGGGGTTGGGCCGGGCGGAAGGGGATGCAGGGAGGTCGACCCGAGTCAAGCGTCCTGCTCCAGTGTTGCAGACCCGGCGCCTCCCGTGGAGTTTGTCCGTCCGTCTCCGCCTTTCTCCAGCCCAACGTCGGCGATCTGTCTGGGCCGGACGGGGTGAGGGGGTGGGAAGCCCTTCGGGCCATCCTCCTGCCCAGGAATTGCCGAGGACGAAACGAAAGTTCCCAGGAGGAGGAAGAGGAGGAGCCCCGGCCACGTGCTTCTCTCCCGCCGCCGCCGCCACCAACTTCTCGGCAAACTTGGCGGGGAGCGGTTCTTCCTTTCGGGCCGTCGAGGGGCCGCGTGTCGCCTGGGGAGGCCGCTCGGTTGGCTTTCGTGGGAGCTGGAGACCCGGCCCTCGAGCTTCCCAAGGCGGGGAGGTTCATAGCAGCTCTTGGCCCCGGTTTGCTTCGGGCGGACACTTAATGTGCCTCTTTCCCTGCAGGGTGTGGGACGAGATCGGGACCGTTGCCCTCGCCAAGAGTTAAGTGAGGATGGAAGAGGAGGGGTTTTTGTTGCACAAGAACCGATCTTGGGGCGGGGGAGGAGGCGGCGGCGGCGGTGGTCTCTACCCCGTTTGGGTGATGACCCTCCTTGCGCTCCTCCTCATCGTGACCATTGCCGTGGACATCCTGGGCAACTTGCTGTTGATCCTTTCCGTCTACAGCAACAAGAAGCTGAGGAAAGCAGGTAATGGCGTGGCTGCTGGCCTTCAAGAACACACCTGCCCGGAGCCCCTTTCCCCAGCTCAGCCCTGCATGCAGCCACACACCATCTTGGCAGTGGGCCTCCGGAGGGTCGCCACCCTTCTCTTTCAGCTGCCGAGCGCAGGGTCGGTCTTGGTTATTGTGCTCTCTCATGCACCACGACCACCAGCGGAGCATCTCCAGTGGAGCGCCTTTCCTCCTGAGACTGAGTTGTGGCAGGAAGTGGGGTTGGGGTTGACTAAAAATATGGGGATGAAGTGCAAGATCTCTGGGTGTGTGATCCAGTGACAACAGAGCAGATGCTGCCAAAAGCCCCTTTTGCTCACTCAAGGAGATGAACTGTCATAGTAACACAAATGGGAGGCTCTCCTTATGACAAGATCTAGTCGGATTCCTAGCATTCATTGCATAGGCTTGGGGGAGGGGGGGGGCTCGTACACTCAGTGGCCTGTCTTCCTACTCAAGTGGGCTCTTTCCAGCAAAAGATCAAGACAGCCATGTGGGTTTTTTTTCTGTCAAATTTGGAAGAGATTCGCCTGTGTGAGAGCATAGGGCAGTGATGGCGAACCTTTTAGAGACCGAGTGCCTAAACTGCAATTCAAAACCCACTAATTTTTTTTTTTTTGCAAAGTGCCAGTACAGTAATTTAACCTGTATACAGGTGGCTATAAAGGGGCATGCCGGGTGCCCACAGAAAGGGCTCCGAGTGCTACCTTTGGCACCCGTGCCATAGGTTCGGCAACACTGGCATAGGGGAAGACATCTTTTCCCAATATTCCCTGCCGGGCTTACCATTTGTTTCCAGACCCACATTGAGCCATTCAGATGGGATGGAAACATCTGCCATTGCTTGGTGGGAATCCAAAAAGGATTCCCCTTTGGAAAAAATTAAGCAATGATAATTTCCAGAAGCATAGTTAGGTTACTTTGTTGCCGCTGAATTATCTTTAAAAATCGAACCAAAATATGATGACATACACTTTTGTAGACAAGAATCCACTCCATCCAGTTAGTTCACATTAATCATTATCCTGAGTTTTCAAGAGCTGATAAACACATTCCCTACTAAATCAAGCCTAAATGGTGTTTAACAAGTTTCCTCTCAAGAAGGCTGTGATGATGGCAGCACCCTGCCTTGCTGTTGTCTCCCCAAGGATGCCTTCAGAAGCATGCTGAAGGTAACTGAATGACTGTCACTGTTAGCCATTGGCGCTCTGCTGATGAATTGATCTAAACTCTCTTTTAAAGCTTTTGAAGTTGTTTGCTAGTCATCACTGTGCCCACTAGGGAAAAGCACAGCCCATGGCCATAGACATCACATTTGGATCACCGTCAAGCACCACTCTGTGCCTGGCCACTGAGCATGTTTATCTATTTTGTCAATGCAGACCTGAAGCTTAGCATAATTATCATGGTCTGTGGCTAAAAAGATAACAGATATGCTGATTCCCAGTGTGGTGCAGGGGACTGAGCGATGGGCTAGAGGACGAGACTTGGGTCCAAATATCCAGTGGAACTGGTAAAGGTGAAGGTTCCTCCCACACGTGTGTGCTAGTTGTGTCCGACTCTAGAGGCAGTGTTCATCTCTGTTTCCAAACCAAAGAACCAGTGTTGTGCAAGTCTGTGGCCTTGAGGCCAGCATGGCTGCAAGGAAACACTGTTTTACCGTCCTGCTTTTTACAGCGGTACCTATTTATCTACTTGCATTTACATGCTTTCAAACTGCTAGGTTGGCAGGAGCTGGGGTTAACAGCAGGGGCTCACTCCGATGCATGGCATCCAGGATTAGAAACGCTGAGCTGCCGACTTCACAGCCAACAGTTTTCAGTGCTCTAGCCTGCTGAGACTCCAGCCACCTGGAACTGGTAAAGCCACTCCTTAAATATCTCACATTGAAGGCCCTATTGCACTGTTGACAAACCTATGGCACGGGTGGTGAAGGTGGCACTTGGAGCCCTCTCTGTGGGCACCCAACATTGCCCCTACACAGCCACCTGTATTCAGGTTAAATTGTTGTGTTGGCACTTTGCGAAAAATTAGTGGGTTTTGAATTGCAGTTTGGGCACTCAGGCTCTAAAGGTTCACCATCAATGCCCTACTGAGATCACTATAAGTTGGCTCCAACTTGATGGCACAGAACACACACACATGCCCAGTATAACGGGCATTATATGTAATGATGTTAACTCATAATTGGCTAGTTTTTTAGATGACACAACGCATCTTAAAGGGGTTTGGTGTGTGTGCACCTGTGATTACTTTTGCTTTGTTCTTGAATCAAACAGGTGCCCCCTGTTTAATTAGTGCAGGCATGTCCAAACTTTGGCCCTCCTGATGTTTTGGACCACATCCCCCAGAATTCTAAGCTTAGATTGCCAATGGCAAAGGACTGTGGGAGTTGTGGTCCAAAACATCTGGAGGGCTGAAGTTTGGACATACCTGGATTAGTGGTTCCTCATCTTGGGTCCCCAGAAGTTCTTGGCCTTAAACTCTCAAGGCCTTCGCTACTTGCAGTGCTGGCTGGGATGTTTGGGGATTGTAGTTCAAGATCATCCGGGGACCTTAAGGCTGGGAACTGCTGTTATAGAGCTTGATCAGAGTTCAATTGTTGAATTGTGCATGTATAGATTATGGTACCAATTTGTGGTTACTGTGTTCCAGGGCACATGTTTGATCACACAATCAAGTGCAAGCTCAGCAGATGATTATGTCAATAACACCCTTTTGCTTACACATTATAAAGTGACAATTGGATTCTGGCCATTGAATTAATGAATGCTGAGCCTAGCAGTTTATTCTGTTCACCAGAGAGAGACTCCCTAGTCCTTCCATCTAATCATTCCCCCTTTGTTTCAGCCTTACTTACCCTGCCCCCCATACCCTGGAGTTCAGCCCTATAATTTGGAACAGGAGTGGAGGTCATCTTGCTTCTATGGCCAAATGGAGTATCAGAATTCCTTGCTGATTTACTAGAAGGTCAGTCAGAGATCTTCCTTCTGTCCACACTGTTAGGAAAACAGAACATAAGAAGAGCTCTGCTGGATCAGATGAAGGGCCCATCTAGTCCAGGTTCCTGTGTCATTGCAGTGCCCCCCCCCCCAAGATGCCTCTGGGAGACCAAGAGAGAACTCGAGACCTGCCTCCTTATACCATTCCCTTGTACCTGGCATTTAGAAGTACCCTCCTTCCTTTTAAGATAACACATATCTCCATAATGACTTATAACCCTTCAATGGACTTTATCCAGTTACGGAAATGTTCTTACACTAAATAACTGGTTTCAGCCAGGGTATATGAGTGTTTTATAAACAAACCACGTGGGCAAAGAAAGCATGTTGGTTGAGAAGCCACGATTCACTAATCCAACTGCTGAGAGTAGACTCAGTAAGTGAGACTTACATAAGTTTAAACCTATCTCCCAGTTCTTTCAATGGGTCCACTCTAGTTGGGGCTAACAGTTGGATTTAGCACTGCATTTGGAGCAGTAAGCCCATCCTGGCTCTTCTAAATTCGTCATCCAATCAATCAACAAGAAAATCCTCTCAAGTCCCTTAGAAACTGGCTGCTCCAATTTTGATAAACCAAGACATTAAAAACTGATGACGCTGCTCTGTCCCAAAATGACACTGGTGTTTCTTTGCATCAGAGCAGGCAATATATGTCATTTTATTTTTTTCAGGGGTATTCTTTGAAGAGACACATGACTCCTTTTTTTTACATAATGCAATGTCTTGAAGTGAGTGTGTTTTTAGTGGAGACTTGACTGCAGGTTTGGGTAATCAAAGACAAGACATTTAGAAGGTCTGGTTTCCTTATTCTTCTTTCTAAATTCTTGGGGAAGCTGAATGTGAAGTCCTGGAAACTAGGTTACTGGCCTAGCTCTATCTTTTATTCACAGTGTGGTCTTAGAAGCCATTGGCCTCATTTCCACCAGGAAGATCCACACGTCAGACCCGATGACTGTATGTGAATTTCCTTCCGAGAGTGTGTGGATAAGAATGTTTGTTTTTATCACATTGTATTGAAAATAAGACTGCAAGTCTCCCCTCCATCTGGGCCACATATTATGCAATGTATTTTATTACATGTTCCTGTCATTCTGAAACAACTAATACTCCCATTGTAATACTCCTCCATTGGAATGATAGAATATTTTAACACTGCTAGGATCTAGTACTTTCCTGGAATGATAGAATATTTTAACACTGCTAGGATCTAGTACTTTCCTGTGATGATTCTTGTGTGATTTCTGGTACAGAGAAGCTAAACCACACAATATCACTGTATTGCTTATGGCAGCATTGGAACCTGCAGTGGTACTAGGGTACAAAGTGCCTGTCCGTTATAGCTAAAGCCATTGCCCATATTGAGCCTCTTAGATATATCTGAGGACTTGGCTGGTCTATATCTTTTATTGCAGATCGCCTTTGCTAAAAGTCTTACAAAATGACGAAACCCCAGACATGCCCTAGCTATTACCAGAATTTAGAATCTCACCTCCCAGAGTTTGCCAATACCCTATGATGATGGGAGTTGTAATCCAAAAAAGTTAACTTTTTCAGGCTCTGGCCATAAGGCACTAGGAAGCTCCTAATGAGGAGTTCAGACTCAACAGTTGCCAGTGACTCCCAGTTTTTATGTTATTTCAACTTTTGCTTTCGCTTTCTATTCAACCTTTTTTTGCCCAATCACAGAGCTCTGAGTATCCAGCCAGCACAGGGATGGGGGTTTGGGGGGGGGCAACCTTTCTAACAGAAAGTTCAGTCAGAATTCCGCCTAACCTAGGCCATGAAGCCACCCAGCCTTGTCTCCCACCCCCAAGGGAGCACAATTTAGGTGCCTGTAGGTGAGGCTCTGGCATGAGAATTCTGGGATGTGTAGCTCCAACGGCATGTCTGCAACATTCAGTCAAATAACTTTATCTAGTCTAGAGGACTATCACTCCACTCTCTCTAGGGAGGGCATTAAATACTGTATTGGCTCATATTTCCAAGTTCATTTCTGGTTCATGGCAACAAGAGCGGAAGGGAACCCTGGGGGGAGTGGCGGGGGGGGGGGTTCCAATCTGCTACACAATCATGGTGAGGGATGCTGAGAATTTTGTTTCCAACAGCAGCATCTGTATGAAGTCACATTCCTGATTAAAAAATATGAGAGGTTGGGCAATCCATTTTATAACAGATTACATCCAGTATAGATTGGGATCATAGCCAGGGAGGTACCATCACCTCTTGAATTTTTGCAGTAATATCCATTTTCACAGAAATCAATCTCATACATCAGCCAAAAGCTAGACAACATACTTCCCTCTCTTTTTTGCCCCCACTGCCTTGCACCTTGTTATTAAGGAGAGGAAGTTAATGGCACCCATTTCTCTAGAAACAGGAGACCCTTGCCCCACCACTTACTTGGGGTAGTGTGGCCAGCAGTCAAGGACAATGGGAGCCAAAATTCCCCATGTCTTGAGGGCTAATGGTTCCTCAGTCTTACCCTACAGACCAGTGCTATCCATGTTTGGATGCTTCTGCTACTTTACCCCAAAATCCTGTTAGTGAAGTAATTTGCACTAGACTAAACCCATGGAATCTACAGGGATAGTTTGCAGGGTGTAATTAGTCAACTCCTCCCTAGGTTCCATTAATTCAAATAGAAAGTAGAATCGGTGGCCATTTAGGAAGGACTTGACTCGTTGAAATCCCATTGATTCAATGGATCAACTCTAGTGTTATTTACTGCACAAAGTAACAGGATTTGAGCAATGACCTGCATTTAGCCTCAAGCCACCAATCGCTGCTCACATATACAGAACACAGTTTTTACCCTTTGGGCACCAAGGTGGCAAGTCTAAGTTGAATTTGAGGTGTGTTTCTCCAGTGATCCCATGCTCTTGGACCAAACCAGCCACCCTCTCACAAAACACTCTAGGACGCTCCAGGTCATGGCTTTATTTTTTAAAAAACTGATGCTTCTGCCTGTTTTTCTGGAATTAAAAAATTCTTGGGGCAAAATGACGTGCAATGTGTTGGTCTTGACTGTGCTATATAGATGACTGCAGGCAACGCTTTTGTGCCGGAATGACTTTGCTAGGTTGGCTGATTGTTCAGAGAGAATCCTCGGGGGACACCGTGAGCAGATAGTTTGCAGGGTGTAATTAGGTTGGTTTTGGCACGTTGTTCCTGTGACAAAGAAAAACTGGTTTTCCCTTTGAAATCCACTGTGGCTAAGTCACAATGCAAGAGACGTGTGCTCTTCCAGATGGTGTTCAACATTAGCTCCCTTCACCCAGTAACATCTGGGCTGTCACATGTTCTCTATTCTTTGTCTTTGGTGCATAGCCAAAATATTGTATTCCATGCCTTGCTTTCATTTTAGAAAAACACATTTGTTTCCCCGCCTGAAATCATTTCATTATAAGTACTGTATGCATAACAAACTCTAGTTTCAAGACCTAGATTAAAGGCTATCTGTGTTTATCAAAGAAAGTTGACGCAGAAAACCATGTTCAGAAGCTTCTGATAAGGACATAAGAAGAGCCATGCTGGATCAGGCCAAAGGCCCATCTAGTCCAGCTTCCTGTATCTTACAGTGGCCCCACCAGATGCATCTGGGAGCGGACGAAACTAGATACAGTATCTGTCTCCTGATACCACTCCCCTGCATCTGGTCCTTGAAGTACCCCGGTTTTAAGCCTGGAGATTACACATCTCCATCATGGTTTGTAACCTGTGATGGACTTTTCCTCCAGGAAAATACAAGCCTGCTTCCCAAGACATAAAGGATGAGTGGTATAGTGCTCCATTTTTTAAGCACAGGCTCTTATCAAGTTCCAGTTCTCAGCCTGGGAAGAAGCACTTCATATCAATGTTAACCACCAGTTCTAGCATTTTCTTTATTTTCTAGCTACTGGTCTTTTGTAAAGTCATGGATCTTAATTGCCAGCTCCATATCTAGCCACCCAAACTATTTTGCTTCCAGCACGGTAGCTCACAGCAATATATTATTGCTTGGAAAATTCATTTCCACCCAACTATGAGAATTGCAGCTAAGATGAGGAGAGTGGCAGATGACATAATTGTCCCTTTTGTTGTTTATTTTTCGTTTCATTTTGTTTTGTTTTAAGTCCAGCTGGATACTACAAAGGAGCGGGGGAAATGAGAAGAGAGCATTTGAGTCCAAGATTCATTGTACTTCATGCTCAAAACAACAAATGAACTGTGTTTTGTTGTTGTTTCTGAATTGGACCAATAAATCTATTAATTTTAAAATGTGTATGTGTGCGTGTGGATGGATGGATGGATGGATTTAAATGTTCATGGTGTATTGGCTAAGTTGGCTAGGGGATGACAAGGAGTATCGTCCTACATTTCATTCTCTCTCTCTCTCTCTCTCTCTCTAGCATTTGTACCCCACATTACAGTTAGAAAGGCCCTCAGCATAGCTTTCATATCTTTTAAAAAGAGAAGATATTTCTTGCCTCAGGCTTACGCTCTAAAATGATACAGCACAGAAGGAAATGCCAAGAAAAAGAGAAAAGGAAGGCAACACATTTCAGGGACCCGTTCCTGAATGTTATATGATTTTCCCATTGGCTTTGTGGACTGGTTTCTGGATGGGAGCTTCACAGAGGCTCCTCATGAGGACCGAGAGGGGTGTGTGGGCTTGTGTGTCCATTTGTTTCCTTTTCCCTTGTACTTGGTGAAGTGGCTTGTGGGTATCTGGGGACGGCTGGCTGGTGAAAGGCTGGGATTCTCCTCAGAATGGCAGCCTCTGTTTCACCACTGCTGAGGAGAAATCAATTAATGGCATTAAGCCCTTCTCTCTGCAGTAAGTTTATTTGAGATACGGACAGGAGGTAGAATTTGTAGTAACTAGTACAAGTGGTACCTTGTATAAAGGAATTAATTTGTTCCAAATGAAATTATATTAAGCAAAATTTCCTTTATACAAATTCCCATAGGAATGCATTGAAAATGGAGTAATCCCATTTTTATGTTGTACGGTTTTTCCCCATAGGCGATTGTGTTAAGCAAATTTCCCCTATCTCCGGAATATTTTATGTTGTACAAATTTTATGTTATACAAGCTGTTTGTTATACAAGGGTCCACTTTACTGTAGTTGTGTTATGGGGTGGGGTGGAAGGGTTGGGGGGTATGTGGGTGGGTGAGAAATAATGCTCAGAGCCACTCTTTCCTATCAGATGCCTCTAAACTGTCCCATGTTTGGCTTCTAGGAAATGCCTTTGTGGTCAGCCTGGCCATCGCCGACTTGCTGGTGGCGTTCTACCCCTACCCTCTTGCCCTGATTGCCATTTTCCACAATGAGTGGGTCATGGGCTACCTCCACTGTCAGGTCAGTGGGTTCCTGATGGGCATGAGTGTCATTGGCTCCATCTTTAACATCACAGGCATTGCCCTGAACCGCTACTGCTACATTTGCCACAGCCTGAGGTACAACCGGGTCTTCTCCCTCAGCAACACCTTCTGCTACGTGGGCCTCGTTTGGGCCCTCACCGTCCTGGCTATCATGCCAAACCTCTTTGTGGACTCCCTGAAATACGACCCGCGGGTCTACTCGTGCACTTTTGCCCAGTCGGCCAACTCCCTTTATACCATTATGGTGGTGGTGGTCCATTTCTTTCTGCCCATCGCCATCGTTAGCTACTGCTACCTGCGGATCTGGGTGCTGGTCCTCCAAGTGCGGCGGCGCGTCAGGCCGGACATCCAACCCAGGATGAAGCCGCATGACCTCCGGAACTTCCTGACCATGTTTATGGTCTTTGTTCTTTTTGCCGTCTGCTGGGCGCCACTCAACGTCATTGGGTTCGTGGTGGCACTGAAACCCGCCCTGGATTCTTCTATACCAGAGTGGCTCTTCACAGCCAGCTACTTTATGGCGTATTTTAATAGCTGTTTGAATGCTGTGATTTACGGGGCACTGAATCACAATTTCAGGAAGGAGTACAAGAGAATCGTACTGACTCTGTGTCAGCTAGTTTGTAGAGCGGACTGAAGAAACACAATTGGGCTCCAACGGGATGTGATCACAGAAAGCTGGACAAAATGGCCCAGAGACCTTGAAGAACCAGAAGATGTGAATGGAGAACAAATTTATTTTAAAGCAGGATCTTAAGAGAGCTTGCCATCTGAACATAATGAACTTGAAAAGTAACACTTTGGGGCGTAATCGGCGTATCAAATCTTGACTTCTCTGGTTTCTCTTATCAATAAAATTGCACTTGTTATGGATGGAGCTGGGCCCAGTAACTCTTAGCAAATGTGTTTTATTTATTCTGTGAATTAGTCTCCAGCCTCTCATATTTTTTCTCTGTGTGGCTGTCAATGTCCCACTGAGCTTGAGATTGCTTTTGAGTAGCTGCCTGATATTTCCAGAACAGGCAGTGAATAGCAGATAGATTAGTTAGGTTTAGGTGAACTATTGCATTGTCTCAGACAGCCTTTATACAGTATTTTGCTCCAAATATGGTATTGAATTCTTTTTGTAACCTTTTGTTACCTTTCCCTTTCTTTTTAATAAAATGTAAAAAGCTCTTAACCAATTGTCTGGGTTATTGGCTCACCCGGGGCTAGAATCTGGCTTGTCCTTTGTTCATTTCTGCCAAGTAAGAAAGCTCCAGCTGAAAACCAACAGCAGGGTTTCTCATGTCCCAGGAGATTATAAAGTAAATGAAGCCTGGAGCTCCTGGTGAAAAACCATCTGCTGGAAGCTATGGAACCCAAATGCATTTTATTTCATCACCACATTTGTACCCAAATCTTATTCTACCCCTGGAGCAGCTTTCTACTGCATACCCAGAAAGAACCCTGTGTGTGGCTGGTTGGATCGTTGGCTGATCGAAAACCACACAACATGTTTTTTACATAACGGAAGAACAATTCACCTGAGTTATTAGAGCACGTTTCTTACTGCAGTTCACTTATTCCCAGTATGGAATTCCACAGCCCTAAATGTAGATGGTTGGAATTTTGGCCATTTTGATCCTACCCAGGGTTGTGTCAGTTGCTTCATGGTCTCCACTACAAATACTAACCAGGTCTTGACACATCTTAGCTTCAAAAATCAGAGGAACTCTACTTTTTTCAGGGCATTCCATGGATTTCTCCTAAAGGCCAACTCTTATGGAGTACACCAAGTTGGAGAAGCATACTATTGTAATTCCAGCAGAACATTATAACTACTCATGGGACTGAGATGGCTCTGGTCGCGCTGCATGATGATCTGTTGAGGAGGGCTGACAGGGGTTGCTCTACCCTGCTGGTCCTTCTCGACTTGTCAGCGGCTTTTGATACCGTCGACCACGGTATCCTGCTGGAGCGGCTCTCGGAGGTTGGGATTGGGGGCCAGGACTTGTGCTGGCTCCGGTCCTTCCTTGAGGGCCACACCCAGCGAGTGAGCTTGGGGGGTGAGTTGTCGGCTCCCTGGACACTCTCTTGTGGGGTGCCTCAGGGGTCATCACTCTCCCCAATGCTCTTTAACATCTATATGAAGCCGCTGGCTGAGATCATCCGGAGTTATGGAGTCTGCTGTCATCAGTACGATGATGACACGCAGCTCTATCTCTCCTTTTCCACCTGTGCAGTGGAGGCCGTTCGGACCCTTGATCGTTGCCTGGCTGCGGTTCTGGACTGGACCAGGACTCACAGACTCAGGCTCAACCCTGGCAAGACCGAGGTTATGTTCTTCGGGGGTACCTCGGAGGGGTATTGTGGCCCTCTTCCCAGTCTGGGCGGGTCTGCCCTCCAGCTGGCGCAAAGACCCGGATCTGTCCCTGGAACCTCAGGTGTCAGCCGTGGTCAGGTTGGCCTTTTACCATCTAAGGCTTATCGCCCAGATTCGCCCGTACCTCGATGAGGGCTCCTTGAGGACTGTGGTACAGGCACTGGTCATCTCGAGGCTAGATTATTGCAACGCTCTCTACATGGGGCTCCCCTTGAAGCTTGTTCGGCGACTGCAGCGGGTCCAGAATACGGCGGCCAGGCTGGTGGCTGGCGCGCGCCGTTACGACCGCGCCACCCCCATCCTGGCTCGCCTACACTGGTTACCCGTTGCCTCCCGAATAAGGTCCAAGGTTTTGGTTTACAAAACCCTCCATGGCTTGCCCCCTGCTTATTTGGTGGAGCGTCTCCCCCAACAACTAGATCTGGCCCGACCCACCCGCTCTTTGGTGGCCCTCTCGCTGCCGACCGTCACTCCGAGGGAGGCCCGTAAAGCGAGCACTCGCGGCCGGGCCTTCTCGGTAGTGGCACCTACCATCTGGAATAAGCTTCCCAGTGAATTACGGCAGGCTCCATCGCTGGCGACGTTCAAGAAACATCTTAAGACCTTTCTCTTTCGGGACGCCTTCGGCGACGTCTAGGGATCCAGTTTGTGTGTGTGTGTGTGTGTGTTTTTAATTTTATTTTAAAATCCCGCCAATCTATTCTTGGACTCCACTGTTTTAACTGTTTTATCGATTTTACTTGTTGTATTTTTATTGCTGTAAACCGCCCTGAGTCCCCTTTGTGGGAAATAGGGTGGTATACAAGTGTGAAAAATAAATAAATAATAAAATTAATTAATTAATTAATTCCGTCTCTCACAGTCACACCACACTGCTTGATTTAGCATTTCATGGGCCCTCCCACTTCCCTGGCCAAGAAGGGGCCATTAGCCTTGATGAGCCACATGGCGAGGGATGTGTGAACGTGTGCCCGTGAGCTCTGACATGTTGTTTGAAGGACTGGGACAATGAAAACACCACCCTTTACTTCAGATGCAGCCTCAAAACATCTAAGCTCCGGGCCTCAACTAAGAAACTACCTGGCATATTTTCCATCTTGCCAAGGACTTTACATTGAAGAAATAACTTCTGGCAAGTTAACCTGTTGGTATAGCTCTGAAGAAGAGGGATTTTGCCCTCAAAATATTAGCAACTTTTTGTTATTTCTCTCGTAGCCTAAAGGTATCACCTACTTTTGTATGTGACAAGACTGATACTGAAAAGCTTTCATATACATGACTTATGATGGATGTGCATATCTTCCCACTAAGGCAAGAGTAAGCATTCCTATATAAAGACGTAAACAAAGATTCCCAGAGTGTAATCAGTGATGCTGGAAAGAATTATGTGGCATTTACTAACATCTTGGGAATGGTCCTGAAGAGAAAAAACAACCAATTGGGACGTGTGAGAAGAGTTTGCAACAGTGCTAAAAATATATTTTTCTTTTCTTTTCTTTTTCTTTTTTAAAGTGAGTTTCCCATACCTAGAACTGGGGAAAATCCCTGTGTCAGGTTTGCTGGTGCTTTAGCTTTACAAAGGACCGTTATCTGGCACATATATTGATGCCACTCAGTTATCTGACATGTGATAACCTGAGGCAGCAACTGTAAACTATTACCACCACAGAAGTGTTGTGTTTGACATTTTTAAAAACAAGAAGACAGATCATTGAAACATAAAGTCCCGGCAGAGAATTCAAGATCTTTCTTGTCTGGTTTGATGGCTGGCTGGCTGGGTGGGTGGCCTGCATAGCCTGGCCAGCTTGCCTTTCTCCAAGAATCGAAATGTACACTGTCTCCTGACAAAATAAAAACATGTAACACATAAAGCTGCCAGTGTGATGTAGTGGATAGAGTATTAAACTATTATTCCGGTGATCTGGATTTGAATCCACATTCAGCTGTAGAAACTTGCCATGGAGTTATAAAGGTAAAGCCAGACCTTAAATAAACCAGTCCTTTTCCAAGGAGAAAGGTGGGGTAAAAATACTCTAAAAATAAATTAAATATCTCATATGTCTTGAAAACCATAGCAAGGCCACTGTAAGGTGATTGCAACTTGGTGGACCCTGACAGCATCACCAAAAATGCTGGAAAGGTTATCCCATTAACACAAAATTTGACCATCGGTAATATAAAAACACTTTTGAAGTAAAAGTCAAAAACAATTTTCAAATTTAAAACACACAAAGCACCCATCCTTTGAAAGCCTTTTAATTAGCAGCCAGTAAAGTACCTTATTAGAATCAAAAGGTCTTTTCCTAATCATGGTGATCATGGTGACACACAAGAGGAATGGGTTTCAGCTTCGGCCCCGCCATAGACTTAATTTCACAGACTATTAGCTACAGAATGTCTCTGCCCTGCATTCTAAACTGGAAATCACAAGAGATAAGTCAGAGGGAGAAATCAATTTCAGCCTTAAGTGGCCTTCAGCCTCATCTCCACGGGATGTGAAGTGGTTAGGCAAAAACCAATTTAGAGACCCTGCCCTTGGTAATCACACCATGATGCATCTTGCATTACACTTCACAGCACTGAGCTTTTGTGATTCAGATGATAAATGGTGTTTGAAGAGGATGTCACATTTCATGAGACAAAAGTTTAAGTCACAGAACAAAGTTTTATTTCTAGAGCAATGGTTCTTGGACTAAAACCTCCAGAAACCTTTACTATGAGCTGTCCTGACCAGCATTCCTGTGAGTTATTCGGAAGCTAAGCAGGGTCGGCCCTGGTTAGTACTTGGATTGGAGACCACCAAGGAATACCAGGTGCTGTAGGCGCCTAGAGTAGGAGCTGGCAAACCACTCCAGTATTCCTGCCAAGAAAACTCTATGGATGTGGAATCATGAAGGGTCGGACATGACTGTAACGACACAACACACACACACATAGTTCTTTGTTGGGAAGCATTGCTCTATAGTATGTGAAGATTCTCAGTCATCCAGGTGGGATTATCTTGAAGATTAGTCATGGCAAATGGAGTTATTTTCTTGTGAGAGCGAAACATTTCACTACTCATCCAAGTGGAAGCTACTAGGATGAGTAGTGAAATGTTTCAGTCTCACAAGTACTCCAGTTGCCATGACTCACCTTCAAGACTGCTCTATAGTATTTCTCACACTTTAAGTCCCATAAGACCACCCTTGCTGGTCAGTGGTGATGGGTAGTGAGACCGGTAGTTCATAAGGACTGAGAAGGTCACAAATACCTGGCACTTTTTTTGTAAAAAAAAAAAAGTATTGCCAGAGCTATGATGAAGCATTATGTTTACTAATATTAAGGTAGCAATTATGGAAGTAAAATGTACATTAGTATGCCCCAAAACAAAATGAAGTAGAAAAACAAAACAAAAACAAAGGTGCCTTGATAGAAATCATACGTCTGTGCAAGAAAAATTAATGAAAATATTTGCCTTGTTTTTGTTCAGCCTGTTGGTTATCTGAGCAGTATGTTAAGAACCAGCTGATGAATTTTTATTCTTGTTGTTTTGCTCTGATTGGAGCTGAAGTTGGATATTAAAAGCCACATCCAAAAACATTACAAATAAAGTCACAACATTATACAGTATAAAATAGGCTTTATTGAATAAAATCTTGGAAAGTACATGATTCCAGTACAGCACAACCCCATACAACTTAATTCTTCCCCTGGGTATATAGCAGTAATATGAAGAGTTTTCTTGCAAGTGTACAAATTTAGGCACAAATAAATACACACTGACTGACTCAGTGCACATCAGACAGACAGACAGACAGACAGACAGACAGACAGACAGACAGACACAAACCTTTGCCTGACTTCAAAGTCTCTTTATATTTGAAAATGAAGTTATGGGCAATTGGCTACAGCTCCTTTTACTTTGTCACTATCTCCCGATTTAATGTGTCCTATTTGTTTGCTTAATTTGGTGCCTCGTATAAAAGGGACACAAACCAGGATCCCCATCGCAGCACCTTAAAACAAGAACACGGCTCCACGGCTCTCCTCCAGCTAATCACAGACAAAACTGCAAACCCCAAATAACCTCATGGGCTTTCAAAGGAATCTCTTAGCCTGGCCTCCCCAACTGTAATGGGAGACCTTCCAATGGGCTTCTAGGGGGAAGCACATAAATGCACCGTTTCAAGGGTAGATTGCTGTGCATGTCTTCTGTTGTGGTGGCCGTTGTATGTATATGTAAAATCAAGTTTAGGCTCCCAATATGTAGGAAACCTGGCAAGTGATTCCCCACCCACATAAATCTCTGACAAAAACCCAAGGTACCGTCAGATATTCCACACATCCACCTTTACAACCAAAGTTACTTCTTTTTGCAAATAAATAAAATCCAAGTATGCATTTGTTTTAGGTCAGAAATGCCCTTTTACCCATTAGCAAAACCGGAAAAGACACAACGCCGTTGGCCCTTGAGGAGATCAGATTACTGTCTCCACTTGGCAACAAACTATTTTTTTAAAAATGGTCACGTCGTATCTTTCCAGAAAATGAGTCACCGTTCCAGCCTCATCCGAACTTCAAGAGAAAAATTCACAAAGAAGCAACAAGAAATGTGTAACACAGTACATCCGGTGGAATTCAATCCGTCAACAAAATCTGCCTACAATATTTGTGTTTCATGCAGGGGAAAATAACAGTCAGGCGACAAAACTCCACCTGCCATCTTCCACATATGGTGAATTATAATTCCCATGATCCCTAGTCAGCACAGTTCAGTGTGATTCAATACATCCAAAAGGGTGCCAGTTTGGAAAAGACTGTGTGGCATCATGAAAAAGAAGAGAAAAGTAGATTTCAGAACCCATATATTCCCCAAAGACCACCACAGATCAACCAATGTTCATAAAGCTACAATAGTTAGATCATTTGGTACCACCCGCCCGTCCCAGTGATACATGTTACAATTACCAATGATACCTACATGTCTCTTCCCCTTCCTAAAAATTCATGTATGCATTATTCTTACCAAAAACAATACTTCAGGTACTTAAAGACAAAATAAAGAAGCTATTAAAAAGCATTACAGTGACAACATGGGGATGACTACCAACAATAACAATAGTCTTCCGTTTGTTTGAGCGCACAATGTTAATGGATACACAACCGCCAGAATCCTACTGGTAATCTATGCATATGCAAGTGAAATTCTATAGTTTGCACCGCCAAACTGCCATGAATTTAATGAGGCACCAGTCACATTCCTTGTTTACATCCCTGCCCCACATGGCCAGAAGTGAAAGCAACACCTTGTTAGTTAGTTAGTGGGACTTTACACTTGTGACTTTTGCAATTTCACTTACACATGTGTAAGAAGTGAATCCAACAGGATTCTGGCCAATAGCCATTAACATTGCAGGAGTGGCAGAAAGTCAACAACAAATACTACCTTGTCTTACAAGATACAAGAAAGCACTGCAAAGTTTCCAGTCAGTAGAACTTCGACACAAAGAAATTAGAAAATTAATTTCTTGAACTGCAGAATCTTGTAATCCTGAGCACCATACTACAAATTGATATCCCCCCCCCCAAAAAAAACCCCTCTGGTTCAATGAGGACAGAAGGGGCATTTTCGTATTCCGAACACAACCACTATTGTCTTGGCTTTTGTGGGGAGGGGGTTGAGGGTGAGCCTGACGCTCAAAAGCCAAAAGAATAACGGAGCTCATAGAAGGCAAAACATAATCTATAATAATAGTTTTGCTAACCCTGCACCACTGCCCTTCATTTTACATGTTGGCATCCACAGCCCATGCTCCCCAGAGTCCTACTTTTAATACAATGACTGGTCCCACAACAACTCATGGTGCATTGTTAGCACAAAGCATGGGAAAAGTCAAAGCTCACCGCCTAGGAGAAACAGCTCATTCTAACGCAGGCCCCTCACAAACAGTCTTGGAGGAAGAGTCTGTCAAAATATCCTTGCTCAGAAAAGAGAGTTGGTCGTGTGAAGTTACAGGTTTTTTTAGCTGACTCTGCTTGCTCTCGTCTTATTCCTATAAAACTTGTGGCACAACAAACGGAATGCGAACAGGCACCAACATAGACAAGAGTCACAGAAGAGCTCTGCTCTGATGAGGACCCAATACCCTGATGTTCTGCACTCAGTGGGCAACATTCAAGTCACTGCAGGTAACGTTTCAGAGTTAAGTGACGAGGACAGTCAACTGAAGGTGGCTGGGGTGGATTTTTTCTCTAGTGCACTTACAATCCCCTGCCTAGACGCAGGAAGAGGCCAGTGAACACCGGCTCATCTCAAAGGCCCATTTCAAGTCAATTAAAGAGTGTAGGTCACTCCTACTTAAGCCCGAGTCAAGATATCCATGTCAAAAATGTCAGTGGAACATAATAGGGCCACCTTTGGAGAGACATTTGTGACCGCTGGTGAAATCCCTTATTTCCAGCTCTGTGCTTGGGCAGAGGGAAGTCTGAAATTTCCTGCACTCCATGCTGGTGCGACGAAAGCCATACAGATTGACTGCTATCAAAAGTGGAAACCTCCGACCCTGCGTCGATGATCTCCTTCTTTACTTAGCTGAAAACTTAACAGTGCAGCCGTATGCATGTTTATTCAGCTCACTGAATTCAGCAAAGGTGACTCTCAGGTAAACAGGTATAGCCTTGCAACCTATGCCAATAGCATGGCAGTCATAGACTAGCTGGATGAAGTTAATGAAAGTGACGCGTGGGGGGGGGAAGATTAAATACACAATAAACACATTGAATTTTTTTAACAAACAATTCAATAATAACGTTTGTCTGCAAGTTTAAAAACAGGCCTTGTTAAGGTGTTAGGGCTGCAATCTTTCAGAAAACTACCTGGAAATAAGCTCTGCTGACATCCAAGTGAACTGCTTCTGAGCACACGTGCTTAGGGTAGCCCTGTAATTGCTACTTTATGGTGCAAAAATCTGCACATGCCAAGTCCATTTGAAAAGATAAAAGACCCGGGTCTTGGCCACAGCATATGGCCTTTTGCTTTCTGTCTCAGGCTACTCTGAAGAACAAGATCACTATATCACAGGGTCCGATGCACAGCAAGGCTTCCCCTTGATCTCATCTCCCCAGCAGGCAAACCGTTCCCCCATCTCTCATGGATGGCCTTCCAACATTGTGGAGCCAACTTAGCAGGGGGCAGAAGACGGCAGAAGGGGAATCTCTCCTGCCGGTGCCTGGACGGTTTCACTGTTAGACAGAAAGGCCATAGGATGGAAATTGCCCGATAGGAGCAATGTCAGGAAACAACAGGCAGCCGCAGTGCGGGGGATATTTTTAAAGTAAGAAACTTCCATGCATATTTTAACCTTTTGGTTTTCATTTCCTTGACCAGAGAGGGTGGCATGCGTTAGTTTGCCAGATCCCCCCCCCCCCCACAACAATTATAATACAACTGTAGATCAAATTATGTTCCCACATGCTGTGCCCTTCTCTCACAAGGCTCCTTCTTGCAGGGTTTCTGATATCCGCTGTGTCCTGATTCCAACCTGGGAAGGAGCCATGCACGGGGACATGAGCCTGTGCCATGCCATTCTTTTCTGTGTACTGCAGAAACTGAAACTGCTTATGACACAACGCGTTGCTACCAGTAAGCACATAAAAGTAGAGAAGGGGTACGGCAGAAGGCAAAACAGATCAAAGGAAAGGGGGGTACTGATGTGCAACCCCCGTTTTAGACATTGCTCCTAGTCCTTCATCTGCCTTTCCCTTTTTTTGTCTGCTTTCGCACCACTTTCCATAATAAATATTGGACACAGTGCAATGTACACAGCAACGCGCATTTAGAGCACCATGGAGTCTATAACATGGTGAGCTGAAGTGCTTCCGAGCTGCAACAAAGAAGTTCTTAGTGGTGGCTTTAAAGGAGCACTGAGATCTGTAGGCCTCCAGAACATTTACTGGTCTGTAGGCAGAAGGATGTAGTGTGAAAGGCTGCCAAACCTCTCGCAGACACTTTCTGTGCCTTAAGAGGGCCGGCAGTCCACAATAGCTGTCCGTTCTGTCCTGGTCCACGGCAAACGTCACCCTGTGAAGGCTCTGGCATCCACTCCAGACTTGCACCCAAAGAAGCGCAGGTGGACTACAGAGATCCAAGTCCTCTCGTATTGACCTCCGTGTTGTTCCTTTATTTGGGGGGAAAATAAAGGAACAACAAGGAGGAAGCCAGCATCCCACTGAAAGGTCAGACGATGGCGAAGAAGGGTGATCCGTGGAGAGGTGGAAGTGTCACGGGGAGGCACTGGTGATGTTGGAAACGGTCGGGGTGATGAGCTCTGCGAGAGACTCGTAGGTCCCCACCACAAATCCGCTGAAGCCTAGGAGGCTGATCAGGACATCTTTGGCAATGGCCAGGGGGTGCATGCCTTCCGAGGAGTAAGTGAGGATCTCCAAAATAGGGGGGATGATCAGGGCGAGGGCGCTGCTGCTCACCGAGCCCACCAGAGAGATCACAATGTCCAGCCGTGGGATCAGGACCGCCAGCAGACCTGAAGCAAGAGGGAAGGGAAGGAGAAAAGACAACCGGGGTCACCAGGAGGCACCGAAGGGCCAATTGCTTTCTAGCCAAACAGGCAGCAACATCCACCCGTTTCTCCCAATCAAAAAGGAAAGAGAAAAATAGGGGAAAGGCAGCCTGTTACTGTCTGGAGACGGAGAGCAAACATGATGAATGAAGGAGCCAGTGTGTTCCCAGGCTGGCTTATCTACATATCTTTCCCCTCTTAGGTTTCCAAGAAGCATTTCATATCCAAGAAGAAGAAAAAAGCTTCACAGACATACTCTAGAACAGAAAATGTCTGCTCTCTTTTACTGCACCACCTTGTGATTTAAATCAAATCAATTTTTAATTGTGATTCACATCAGGAAGACCCCATTTCATCTCAAGGGGTTTTCCCCATCCAAAAATCTTGCTTTCTAGAAAAATGAATACAATTGTGGGGGTGGACAGCATTCTCACTATGCCCTGGTTCACTGGCACTGCCTGAAAGAATACAGTTTCTGAAAGAGAGGTAAGAGTTTGACTTCATATTCTATGCAAAGTCGCAGAGGAACAATAACAAAAGTTACTACTCGAAGGGGAAGGCCTGCAATCAAGCAATCTTATTCAAAGTGATCCTGAAAATTCCAAGAATCTCCAACACATTACTATGCTGGAAAGAGAAAACTGCAGAAATAACTTTTGTCATATCAGAAGGTAGGACTAATTAGGCCTTTTATTTTCTCATCTTCATTTGTTGTTAACCTACAAGATTTCGGGTGATGCAAATCCAGATTGGGAATGGCAAATTCTTCTATAATGGCATGCAGCAGAATGTGTAGAGGAGATAACCTTAACCTAAGGGGGAAAAAAGCTACACCAAATCCTATGGACTACCAACAAAATGGAAGCAACTACGGTATTCCAAGAAACTTTGAAAGAAAAGAAAAACCCTATATGAATACATTGCCTCATAATAAACTAACTGAATTTATCATCCATACTCCATAAAGAAATCTTTGAGCAGAAATACATTCTAAAATTATCATCAGGCAGTTTTTTTAAAATCGTTAATAATAATAAATCACATTTTGCAAATATAAAAATATGCATTTAAATTTTTAAAAATATGTTAATTTTTAAAATTCTGATTTCAGAAGGTATTCACATACAATTCTGCTCTAGAAACCTCTACATTCGGGACAGAAAAGACCAAAGGTTCTGTTTCCAATGAATGTGCCTTGGATGAAAGCACCTTTGAGCTTCCTTTTTTTTTTTTAGCCTTGCTTGTTTGGATGAAACATAGCCTTTCCCAGCCATCAGTCATTTCTCCCTCTGCTTCCCATCCCTCCAGTAAAAGAAGGCCATGTCAGGGTCAGAGCTTCATAAACATGGAATATTCCCTCTGATGCTGCTAGAAATTCCCAGAGTATGACTGAGCTTGAGCAGTACAGTCACTTCCTGGCTGGGCAGAGGAATAAGCAAATCTCCAGAGACTTGAAAGAGCCCTGTGGTTGCAGGATGGACGTTTGCTGGCATCTCCCAGGACGTTCTCCCCACTGCTGAATCCCTCAAAACAATGGCTTGGCTCTTTCCCTCAATCCAAGCTACTCCCATGAACCTCACTCCCAGATAGATCATCTAAGTCAGTTGTGTCCACACGTTGGCCCTCCAGATGTTTTGGACCACAACTCCCACGGTCCTTTGTCATTGGCAATACAGGCTTGGAATTCTGGCAGCTGTAGTCCAAAACATCTGGAAGGCCAAAGTTTGGACACCCCTGATCTAAGTTCAAGGGACAACAACTCTTCACAGGTCCAAGGCAGAAAAGGCATGTCAGGTGCAAAGTCTGGGGTCTCCCAGTCCAGAAACCTTGTCCCTGCCTGCATAGGAATGCAACATGGTAAAATGCCCCAAAGATCTCAAGTATCAGCTATGCCATGGGCTTCTCAGGCTTTTTGGCACCGAATTAATGTGCCAATTACTTCATTCGGTGCCAGGACAAGCACCATCATTCATTCTGCAGAACTTTCCAAAACAAAAAAGAAAAAAAAGGTCAACCCAAGACAATGATCAAGCACTAGAGTTAGGAGATCATAATCCAAGGTTGCTAGACTGGTAGAATGGAGATCACTGCATAGGAACTCCACACACCTTATAGGTTGAGTGGGGCTTTCTGTCTTGAGGCATGAGAGCCAGGATGGGAGAAGGTGGCACTCCTATGGGGCTCTCCACCAATCCTGCACTGGCCCATGCTGTCATGATTTGTCAGTGTGATTTTCACACTTCCAGTCTGGGCAAAAAGATGCATTGTTTCCCCTTTAAAGCAAGGGGCACACCATGTCTCATTGTTTGCGACGGTGTCTTGTATGCATCCGCCTCCCTCCCGGGAGATGGTGACAGTCCTCTCTGGGACATGTAGAACAGCCTTATTTTTCTGAAAAAGTAAAGCTTCTTTAAAAATCCATCCACAGTGGGACAGAAACTAGAGGAGGAGCACAAAGCTCAGCGGCAAACGGGCAAAAACCAACTCGGAGCAGAGGACACTTTCTTTTTACAAGGTTGAAAAGAGACTGTTTTACACCATTTGACACAGTTGTGTAAGAGCCAACAGAGACGTCAGGGAGGCACCTTGGATTATGAAACAGCTCCCCCCCCCCCAAAGGAACGTCAGGCGAGTGGATTTTGAGCGCTGATGTCCTAACGGAAGAGGAACAGAGATGGCAAGTTGCTTAGCAGAACTTGGCAAGTTCTTTGTTCATCTGAAGCATTCAACTTGAAACCAATTGAAATGTTGCTGCTTCAAAAAGAGTTCTTTGAACTGCAGCCGGAGAAGACGCCGACGCTGACGCTTCCTTTCTGAGTCAGAAGCACAAGCCTTTGATTCTCCCGGGGCAGTGGTGGAATGGCTGCTGCTTTTCTTGAAGTATCTTGGGCCCCCCCCCCCCCCAGTACTTTCCCCTCCAGACATACCGGCTGGGTATGATAGGAGTTGGAGTTCCAGACTTCTTGAAGGCATCAAGCTAGCGGAGAATGGAAGAGGGGCTTCCCTCCTTTTCCAGGAGACTACTAGATGCCCTAAGCACATCCGATCTCACTTGATTTCGGAAGCTAAGCACGGTCGGCCCTGGTTAGCACTTGGATGGGAGACCACCAGGGAATACCAGGTGCTGTAGGCGCCCAGAGTAGGAACTGGCAAGCCACTCCAGTACTGAGAACTGCAACCTGAGAACTGCAAGGGACCCTGTGGATCATTTGATTTAATGAGGGACAGTGGGGAATTCAACTTCCAGCCTCTGACTCCTCATCCAGATACCTAAACCACTGGGCTACCCAGCAGCTACTAAAACTAACAGAAACATGAAAGGGCAACAGAAACACCTGAGATGTAACTATTTAAGGTATACCATTTTGATTATTTGGTTTCTCTGCTGGTTACATTGTCACACCTTTCAACTTGCTACAGCATGGGGATTTTGTCTTGTGACAATGTTTGATGGTTTATGTCTATTTGTAAAATAATTCAGAAAAGGGTGGAAGGGAATAGATACCCGGCAGCCAGGGACATAAATTTCTCCTGCTGCTACTGAGTTGAGGAAGAGAGGGAGATGGAGAGAAAGGGAAGAGACATATCTGTAAGTCCAACATTGTCTGCTCCCAGCTAACGAAAATTCAGAGTTCCATAAGAGAGAAGACATTGCTAGAGCCTGGGAAGCATCACCTTTGTGACCATCCATATCTCCCTATAGCAAGAGAAGGTAACCAAGGTCTCCAGATGTTTTTGACCTGCAACTCCCATCCCAGTGCATGCCGGTTGTCGTTAGATGGGCACCATAAGCCAAACACACCTAGGAGGCAAAGCTGCTCCTGTCTGGGAGTAGGGGGTGAGCAGAACAGCTGCCTTCCTGCATACAAGCTGAACTCCACATAGGAATTTTCCCACATTAATGTGGATAGGGAAGTCAAACTTTGGCCCTCCAGATGTTTTGGACCACAACTCCCACAGTCCTTTGCCACTGGCAATCTGAGCTTAGAATTCTGGGAGTTTATGTATATTTGCACAATAAGTAAAAATAAACACAAAGAATCTGGGTATCAAATAGGCCTTGACCCCAGACTTATAATTTATGTTATTTAAAGAGTAATTTGGGTTAGCATACTGTGCACATCTGGCTGGAAATGAACACAGAATGAAAAATTTCCTTTTTGGGATAAGAACTTCCAGAAAACTTACCCAGCAACACACACACACACAGAGGGGGGGCGGAGTTGAATATGCTCTCCAAAATTGGAAAGTGTAGGACTGTAAATTCAGAAGGGGTGTATGTTGAGGCCACAGAAAATTAATCTTGCCTCCTCCATCTCCACCTTTTTCTGTCCTCTAAAGACTTACCCCCACCAGGGTATGTTCAACTTCTGGATTCCTGAACTTGTGGACTAACAAGCCCGTCCAAAACTCCAGTATCCAGAGTCCCTCTATGACTCAGATGACTGTCACATCCCACAGTAAACAGGATTTAACGGTTAATAAAAATAGGGAGAGGGGGGAGAGAGACAGGCAGCAAAACCAGATTTTCCAGCGGCAGCCCACAGGGAACAAGTGTTACGCTTCCCACTGATATTTATTCAAAGAGTTGTTTTTAACTAGACATCTCTTTTCATTTGCTTTGCGTTCCACCCTATCTTTGGACATCCAAGCAGTGACGCAGCCTTGCTCTGAGGCCCTGTTATCATTTTGATTAATATTCATGCAACCCATTTAATGGCTTTTATCCTTGCTGAGAGCTCAGACACCTCATACTCCTGCGTCTCTGAAGGCACAAGAACCACTAAAAAGGAAATGGTGTCCTTCCCCTTGGCACCATTCTAGTGCATGACTAATTCCTCCAAAGTGTGTTGCAAGGAGGGGACACTTCTCACCGCATGCTGCAGGTCCCCCATCAACTCCCTATTCTTTCCTAGGTGCTCCAGCTTTGGCCCTTGAGTTGTTCCTGCCCATCTTGACCAATGTTGACCTTTGGGATGGTTAGATCATCACCACCCACAGCGCTAAGAAACCACTCTCTGATTGCACTAGGCATGCTATCTTTCCTTATTTATTTATTTATTTATTTATTTATTTATTTATTTATTTATTTATTTATTTATTTATTTATTTATTTATTTATTTATTTAATTTCATTTCATTTCATTTCATTTCATTTCATTTCTATACTGTCCATCTTCCAACAGGAACTCTGGGCGGTTTACAACAAGATTAAAATAGACAATACAATACAAGGGCAAAATCAAATAAAGGAAAGCAATAAGAGGGAGTACCCTCAGCAAGAGGTGTCAGAAGGGCGGGAGGGAGGGGGAGAAAAAAAAGAATTAAAGGTCAGCAAATGCCTCCCTAAAAAGAATGGTTTTGAGCGCTTTTTTTTGAAGGCGGGCAGGGACTGTGCGAGGCGCAGCTCACTCGGAAGACGATTCCACAGCGAGGGGTCCACCACAGAGAAGGCGCGGTTGCGCGTGAGCGACTTTCGCACTTCCCTGGGTGTGGCCACCCGGAGTGAGCGCGCTTGCAACATTCTAGTGGGCCTGGCCTCAGCTGACCGTTAATACTACTTTTTTATTTTTGCAAAGTGCGTACAGTTTAGTTTTCAAAGGAGAGAGAATGAAAGAGTAAAGCATATAAGGATAAAAAAACAGAAAAGGAGGGATCAAGCTAAATGAAAAATAAATTAAGGAGAAATCACACATGCCTTTAAAAAGCCAAAATCCTGTTGGCTTTTGGGAACTCGGTCTTTTTGGAAACAAGCGAGCAAGCAGATGTGTTATCAGAAGCAAAAAAAGAGACATGCTTCTGAAACTGTAATACAGGTGCCTGAACGTAACTGGTGTTGCTACTGTCGCCCTTCTTGAGTACCACAGCATCAAAACAGGAAGTAAAAAGAGGCAAAATCAAGGAAAAAGATGTGACTAATGGCTGCCAAAATACACTTCGTTCCCAATGAAAAACCTCATTGGGGCAAGCAGCCATATGTAGTGTGCCTAATAATGGTGAATATTTTGTCTGGGAGCAGATTATTTTGTTTAAATACTCCAAGGGATGTGACAACTGCATCCGTTTTAGCAGAAACACTTCAATAGTTCCAAAGCTAAGATTTCGGGTAATGCTAGAAAATGTCTTTTTGTTTAAGGAAGGGGTTGGCAACTTCCAGGGACTCTAAGGACCACGCTGGATTCTTCTGGAAGCCACTGGGCCCTACAATACCACCTGCACCCCAACAGTGAATTTGTTGCGGCAAAATATCTGCTCTGGAAGATGGGTGGGATATAAGTACAATAAATAAATAAATAAATAAATAAATAAATAAATAAATAAATAAAT
>JAHTLZ010000010.1:63660661-63671682 GCA_023846285.1 Phrynocephalus versicolor | reverse complement strand
AATAAATAAATAAATAAATAAATAAATAAATAAATAAATAAATAAATAAAAAGTAGCATCAAAAGTCCCCTCCCCCGGTCCCCCGTTATATATACCACAGAACAAGTTGAACAGGAGGCACATGTTTTGTTTTAAAGGAGGATCAGGCTGTCCGAAGGCTTTTGGGGGAATGCATTCATCTCAAAATTAAGTTGAGCATGGATACAGTAAGACACCCATATCCGCTGATTCAGTTATCTGCGGTTGGCGATCAGCGGTCCAAGGGGCTGGGCCAGTGGTAGTGGAGTGGCCCAGGCAGCACAGCAGTGATGGGTACAGAAGCCTGGGACATCGGGGTGGCTGCAGAGGGCTATGTAGGGCCATGAGTGCCCACCCGTGAGAATGGCGGCAGAGAAAGCAGAGGCCGCATGGCTCAGGAGCGCCTGCCCGCAATATTGTGGCGAAAAAGGTGGAGGCTGCACGGCTTGGGAGTGCCCACCCTTGAGATTGGAGTTGGAGGAGGCAAAGGCAAGGCGCAACACCATGGTGGGGTTTGTCTGGGTGGTGGTGGGCCCTTCTGCCACCTGGACAGAGGAAGAGGAGGAAGAGGCTCTAAAAAGACTCCACCCAGCCCAACAGCCCTTGCCTGTTTGCCTTCTTGCTGGACTGGCTGGCCAGCGAAGGGGCTCCCCTGTTGCTAGAGGCAGCTTCGGGGCTTGATCAGAGCAGTGGCTCTTCAGGCGGGTGCAGGGGAGGAGGAGGAGGAGGAGGAGAGTGGCTCAAGCAGCAGTGGTGGCTCCTTGAGAGAACTAGTTCTCCTGGTGTCCTCCTTGACACTCAAAGTTACCTTCCCCTCTGCCTTCTCCAATCCATACCAGAGGAGCGGCCTGCCAGAGCAAGAGCACCACCGGTACACTCAGGCCCTGAAGCCACCTCCAGAGCCAGCATGCAGGCAAATAGGTAAGGGAGTGCAGTGGGCCTGGCGATAGGTCTGGCTGGCTGGAGGCTCCTCAGAGCCTTTTCCTTCTCTTCCTCTGTCCTGCTGGCTGAGGTGGGTGTGCAAAGCAGCTGGCAAGGAGAGGAGGTGGCCTGGCTCCACAACCTGCTCACCCATTCCTTTCCTTTCCTTGAGCGTTCGTTCTTATCAGCAGATTTCGGTATCCATGGGGGGTCCTCGATCCTACTATATATCTAAAAGTTAAAAGGGGCAACTACACAACAGTGGTCACAGCCAACCTCTAAAACTTGAAGATGACAATGTTTGGGGCTGATCACACAGCCAGGGTTCCCTTTTATATTAAACTATTTTATCTTCTCTCAGCCTCTATTTGTCTTCCAGTAGCTAAATCAAGACAAATATCTGGAACTTGGTCCCTTCTGTCTCTGAGATTATCACATTGACCAAGAATGCCCTTCCATCAATATTAGAATAAGCTCACAGAGCCTCCCTAAAATCTTGACCCATCCTCATTAGCCATTCTGAGATGTGGGTGTAATGGGCTGCTTAGGTTGTGGATATTTATTTCTTAATATTATGCAAATGTCAGATTTGCTTAAACAACAGAACAGTTTGTGGATGGAGCTGGTGTGCTTATATATCCTTGCACATGCCGTGATAAGTTAGATAGGGACCAGAAGTGGTATAGTGTTAGTTAGCCAGAGTAATGTGTGTCCAGTTAGATAGGTATATGTGTATAAATGAATACAAGGTGATTGCTAAATGTATTTTATCTGGGTGTTTCAATAAACCTCTCTTACTTATTTTAAAAACAATCAACCTTGTGAGACTCCAATAGTTTGAGTAACAGAAGAAACGTTAAAAGGCGGCAGCATTAATACACTGGCTCGTCACAGCCGGCCTGCGCAACCACCATTCCAAGGAACGGCACCAAGTCTGGGTAGCACATTTACTGATGCTAATTCTTTAAAGTGGAAGGGGAAAAACCTGTAGTTATCTCCCGAGTTTCCCTCCTGCAACAGGGGAGGCCAAATTCCAGCAGAGGCTCCGGCTGGAGGACAGGGGACCAAAGCCATTTGAGAAGATCCCTCACCCTCTAAGAGCTCTCAGCCATAATCTTTCAACTTCAGTGTTTCCCAACCCTGGGCGACCCAGGTGTTCTTGGGATGCAGCTCCCAGAAACCTTCACCCATCAGCTGTGCTGGCTGGGGTTTCCGGGAGTGGCAGACCAACCTGGGTTACCCAAGATTGGGAACCACTGCTCAGCACTGGTCCGTAGGTCTCCTCATCCCCACAGAGCACATTTTGTGAAGGCAGAGAAGGACAGGAGAAAACAGCAAAAACTGCCCTTCGGATCACTGTGGGTCTGCCTCTCCATCCCAGCCATTGGGAACTCTAAATCCAGATCTCTGCCTTTCGACACTGAGTGAAAACAGATTCTACTAGGGATTCATCCTGGCAGACTTCCCAATGCATGAACAAGGAGACTTGTTAAGAATTTTGAGTGTTTAAATATCACTTATATCTGTATTATTTGTATTTAGCTTTGCTGTAAACCGCCCAGATTAGGCTTTAGGTTGGATGGCACGGTACAAAAAGCTAGCAAATAATTAAATAAAGGATGCCTCGGCAGCACTGTCTTCTTCGGACACACAAGAGAAGACTCAGCAATTAAGAAACATGCAACCAGGACAAGGCATCCTCCTTGCTGAACCTCCAGGGGCCCTGACATTTCTTTCCCATCAAATGGAAAAGGTAAATCCTCTCCACCCATCTTGGCCTCTTACTCACATGTGACGCAGACAAGGCATGCTCTCAGGAGCAGATTGAGCCATAAGGCCCAACGCTGAGGGACCTGGGAGAGGACTGGAGGGATGATGATTTCTGCGGGGACGTAGAACTGAAGTGCATAGGTGAAGAAGATCCCAATGGAGTAGAGAAGCTTGACAGACTGGTACAACCTGCAAAACAAAAATAAACAAATGAATGAGTAGAAAAATAATGCAAAAATAATTAAACCCACTCAGCATTCCAGTTAGAGAACTTGAGCTCAACACAACGGCGATCTCATCCTGCAGATAGACACAATTCACAATGTTGCTGCTTCATTGCCCATAGTACAGCCTGCATTCTGGTACGCAGATTCTATCTGCAGAGGTGAATGAGAGCTAGTCCTTATCTAAGGCACAACAGAAAGCCAAAAGGAAAAAGAAAGAAAGCTTCTTGCCCTGGTCGGATCACCCTGTTTCCGTGCCACAAGGCATGCACTTCCCAGGACAAGCGCTGAATTCAGCAGAGTTAAGGGGACCAAGGTGAATGAACTCACAGTCCCTTAGGGATCCGGCCACCAGTTAAAATTAAACACAACTTAATGAAGCCTAAAGAATCAAAGATGTTTGTTTCGCGTGGAAACTGCTCAGTCTCCCAATATCACAAAGATTTCTGACTAAACTGTATCTTTCTTTGTTCTTTTCAGATGGTCAGAGGTGTCAGTACCGATCTAACTTCCAAAAAGAGAAGGCTGGGAAAGATCAGGAATTGGTTTTCTATAGTTCATAAAGATGCAAAAGAGACAGATGCAGTCAAGATTACAGCAAAACCATTTGAGGAGCCGTGTAGCCATCACAAAAGTGGAACAGGTGATACCTTTAGGCTACTATAAAAATAACAAAACATTGCTAATATTTCGGGGGCAAAACCCTCTTCCTCAGAGCAGTACCAATAGGCAATAACATGGCAAAAGATGGATTCAAGTCACCACTTGGCAAGTACCCGCTGTGGCAGTCTACCATCACCACAATGCTACTTGGTAGTGCTAATAAAGATCCATTAGGAAGCTAGGAAGGATGAAGCAGAAGGCCACAAGAATCAAGTTTTATCTACTAAACATATGAATAAGAGGTGGGAAAACTAGGAGAAATCTCTCCATATTCGATGCAGTTTTCCAACCTCTCTGTAGTGACTCTTTCCCCCTCAGTCAGGGGATTACACAGGAGGGAAGCTGAGCCCTCATCACGAGGCAAATTGTGAGTGCGGCTGGGTACCGTTCCCAAGCCGTCCATGGATGAACACATTTCTCTGCCTCTCCACAGTCCAATCACTGCATTTCCAGAAGATGTACAATTCCAAGAAGAGAATTCCCATAATTTCCCACTGAAAGGGGGCATGGGGTGGGGAGGAGAGAGGAACAAACAGAAGAGACAGCATCATGAGAAGAATATCTCATGGGTCCTTGTAGAGGCTTCCGTTGGGAATTACGCTGATTGCGACTTCCCTATAGGATTCTGGAGATTCTCCACGGGCCTTTCCTGAGGAATTCAACAGCTGGCAGAACAGATGGCATCAGAAGACAGACTGCAGGATGCCTTGGTGCTGTGCCCAAGAATTAGCTTGAGGATCGAGCATGTGGTATTTACTCCCAACAAGGGACTCTGGTGATATCTAAACTTCAAGTATTGTTAACAAATAAAATCCTAAATCCACCAACAGTTTCAACTAGAGCAGACCCACTGAGCCAATGCAATTTATGTAAGTGTTGACTTATTCAGCAACGGGCTCAATGGGTCTAAGCCACTGAATTTGGGGGTTGCTGTATCCATCTTCCCTTGCTACCATCTACAATTTCATTTAAATCGGAATGAATGCTGTGCACTAACATAGTCTGGATCACCACAGATCAGAGTCAGGCAGTTTGTGGCACTCCCAAAGTTCACTGGTCCTACTTGGATTGCCGCTAATATTTTATATTTTATTTCATTTTCCATTTTCCTGACTTTCCCTAACCAACATTTGTTGATTTCCCAGACTCTGTGCTGGGTTTAGGAGATAAAACTTCCATTCCATACCCAAGCATGACCCAAGGACATGCTTAACTTTATATCTGAATTAAATGCAGTACTAGTGGATAGGGAATGGGAAGAGGTGGATGTTTAAAGTTTGTATATTGCTTACATGTTTAAACTAGCCTTGCTTTGCAAATGTTACTGGCAGATCTTTGAAATCATGCAGGGACAGAGCTCAACAAGCACAGTAGGTCTGGTTTGCTGGGGGCAGAGCTGAGCAAAAGGTGGAGCTTGGAAAGGGCACCATTAAGTTTTACTTGTATTCTTCGACTTCTCTATTGCAGTTGCTACAAGAACGGGGCATGCACTTGCAGCAGCAGGCCAAAAATCTACTGCTTGGATATGTTTTAATCACAATTTCCCCAACTTTCCTTGACTTCAGACCAATTTCTCTGACTTTCCTTCTCGAATTAACATTTTCCTGACTTTCCTTGATTTACCAGAAAGTGGCAACCCTGTAGATAGCACTGTCAATGAGGAAGAGATGATGCACAGTGGTACCTCTACGTATGAGTTTAATCAGTTCCGATTGCATGCTCATAAATCGAACGACTCATAAGTAGAGCAGCTGAATCTATAAAATCAAATAAATAAATAAATAAATCGGGGGGGGGGGGGTTGTAAGTAGAGCAGACCACATCTAAAATGTGTAAGGCAGCAGTTAAAATGCTAACAGTTTTCCACTCTTAAGTCACATTGCTTGTAAGTAGAGCCTCTCATAAGTAGAGGTACCACTGTGCTTAAAAAAACACCTGGAATGCCACATGTTGCCCATTACTTCCAAAGCAAAAGCAAAGTGTTCTGCTTATGTACCGCCCCATACCACTTCAAGTAGTTTCTGGAAGGTTTACTATTTTAATTACAGTATGCAGGTTACACATTATCCCCCCCTCCCCCAGCAAGCTGGATACTCATTTTACCGACCTCGGAAGGACGGAAGGCTGAGTCAACCATGAGCCGGCTACCTGGGATTGAACCCCAGGTCGTGAGCACAGTTTTACCTGCAGTGCAGGCATTTAACCACTGCACCATGGGGCTCCTCCACAGATGGAATGGAGGCAGAAAAGAGGAGGAAAGCGAGTAGAAAGTAGATGATGGGATTGCCCTGCCTCTTGGGTAGGTTTTGGAGCAGACGGCTTTGGAACACTTTTCTTGCAGGTTTAGCTTTTGAAACTGGCACCATTTCTTCCATGATGAAAGCAAAAATCAAGTTCTGCCTCCAAGGCTACTTACACTGTTTTGGAAGGCCCTGTTACATTATCGGAAGACTCTGCCATCAGAAGCAATTATGAGCTAATGCCTTTGAACCTTTGATCTGAAGCCACCCAGCCAAGGGCTGGGTACGCGATAAACAAATCCAATACCTTATTACCGGCAAGGAAGCCTTTATTTCTGCGGTCGCAATCATGCAAATATAACCAATCTGCATATCATTAATATTTCTTTGAAAGACCATTCAAGAAGTGTTAAACGCTTTGGGCAAGTGAGCAGCTAAAAAAATAAGGGATGACATGGGAAAGGAAGACGTTGTTTTGGGAAGAAGGCCAGTTGCTCAGGGCATCTGCATGCAAGCCTAGGCAAAGCTTGCCGTTCTTGAGTTGGATGGTTGACTGTTTGAAGTTACGGAGACAACACACAACCAACACCAATTTTCCTCCAGTCAGTGGGAGAGGTGGGGGAAAAGTCAAACAGCTGCAACACCTGGGCTATTTCTGGGTCAGAAGCCAGATTCAGTGCACCAAGAATAACGATTAGCAGCAACTAATTCATCTTACTGAATTGGGACAGACTGCCGCTTCATGGTAGAGCAAATACAGAGGTTCACATCTTCCTTTCCAGCATCTCCAGGTGGGACAGGCAAAAGCCTGGAAAGTCCCAGCCGGTGTCAACATTATCCAGCCCAGATGAACCAACAGTCGCACTCAGTATAAGGCAGATTTCAGGTGCTTTAAAAACAAGCCACAGTCCTGAAAATCTGTAGCAGCAAGTCAGCTAAAATGTTCCCAAATTTGTCTAGTAAATGTTGGAAACGTGCACAAGAAGCGGAGTCTTACTATCAGACATGGCGGACATGTGCTAAAGTGAAAAAATATTGGATTAAAATACATCCCTGGCTTATTAGAATGGCAAAAATACATGGAGACTTTAGGCCAGAGCTGTTTTTGCTGGGCACACTACCAGAAAATTTAAACAAACAAAATACTTATCTAATACTGCACATTCTGACCGCGGCGAGGACAGTTTGGCCACAACGCTGGAAAAGCGAAGAAACGCCAAGAGATGAAATGATTATTAAGAAAATTTTGGAATGGGGAGAGATGGACAGACCGACAATGAGAATCAAAGAAAATGAGGACTCATAATATTACCAAGTATGGAATCTGTTTTATCAATGGCTAGAAAAAAGAAACAAAGAATAGGAGAAAAGATGGTTATAACATAATAATTACTGAAACCCACGCATCATGATGTGTAACAAATATTACACATACTTTTTTCTTTGTTATAGAAAATGAATAAAATATTTTTTAGAAAAAGAAAATCTGTAGCAGCAATCCAAAATCTCCCCCCCCTTTTTTATTTCCTTTTGGCTTTCCTATATTTCAGTGCTCATTTGAAAAGCTATTTAAGGAGCTGTTCCAATCCATCCTCCAGTAAGCATGATTCTGGCCTAACTTGGTTATTCTTATAAAAAGCTGACGCACACCTTCCATGCCGTATTTTTATCAGCTCCAGCCAAGAATACTTCAAAGCCTCTGACAATTCCCTGCCTCACGCAGGCACGTACTCGCCAGCACGGCCACGGGTATTAAGATCTACGCAATCCTGACGTCATTGCTGCCTGCGCTTTCATTGGCTTGCCTCAAAGGCACTCTATTCCGGGAGATACACTTGGAGTGTGCTTATGGAGGGCAAAAGGTAAGGAAGAAAGTGTGTTAACATTAAAAAAAAAAGCATAAGGTTCACGGGTTAGCAGAAGAATGTTCCATTCACGGACGACCAACAGCCTGCTAAGAACATTTTCTTTTTTTTTTCTTTTTTTGAAGTGACTTGTTATTAGTATTCCAATAGAGATGCATTAGTGTCTTTTGATCTTAAATATGCTTTCATGTTGTAATGGATCTAATTATACTTGAATATGTGCAGCTTACTGTGTTTCAATGACACTGGACTGAATGGCGTCATAAGATGCTGTGAATGCTAATCTTGGCCAAAAAAAGGCCAACAAGCCAATGATTCAACCTCTTGGGACAACAAAAGTGACCCTCTTCCAACAAAGCAATTTAAAAGGGGAGCTCTAGTGCAGGGGTGTCCAAACTTTGGCCCTCCAGGTGTTTTGGACCACAACTCCCAGAATGCCAAGCCTGTATTTGCCGTGACAAAGGCCTGTGGGAGTTGTGGTCCAAAACATCTGGAGGGCCGACATTTGGACACCCCTGCACTAGTGCGATACTGTTGAATGAAGAAGTATGAAGGGGTGACTCGTGATCCCTAGCTCTGCCTGTCCTTCCCCAACTCAGCCCAGTATTGGCGGCTGTGACGCCCCCTCCACCTGCCACAAGGGGCACCAAGAGCCTGCGTGGATATTAGAGATGGGCACGAATCGAAAAAATGATGTTTCGTTTTTTTGTTTTTCATTGTGGGTCCCGTTTCGGTTTGTTTTCATTTTTCACTAATTTTTTGAAAAAAATTTGTTTCGTTTTTTGTTTTTCGTTTTTACCCCCTTTTTGCGCTATTTAAAGCATTTCCGCGTGCGGGCGTCCCCCAATGCCCCAGACCAGAGGGAAAACACTAAAAAAACTGATGCTGGCAGAGACACAGTATAGACTAGGTACGCAGGCAGGCTGCAAAGGAAGTGGTGGGCGTTGCCCAGGGCGTAAGGCAGCCGCAGAGTGACTGCACTGCGGGGCAGGGGAGGGTACACACCGAGAGGTACACATGCACACAGGGAGGCTGCAAGAGAAATCTCTTCTTTCTCTCCCCTAAGAGCCAGGTTGCAGCCAGCAGGAACACAGAAACACACACCTGCCTGGCTGGCCTAAAGTAACGAGTTGCAGAGACAGCAACCCCACCCTAACTCCCACCGCAGACTGCAAGGAGGACGGGGGCTGCCAGAGCTTTTTATGCCCTCTGTGGCTGGCACACCTACCCAGTCTGCAACCTGGGCATGCTATTGGTTGAAATTGTCCAAGAATTTACATGACCCCATCACATGGCTTGCATCCATTTTGTGGCTGGAATCCATTTTTATGTCATCCTTAAAGCGAAAAGAAAAAATACATTGCGATGGGAGAAAGTCAAAAACAAACGTTTTAAGGACCCCAACCCCCTGGTAGGTAATAATTTCAAATAATTATTGCTGCGTTTTTACAGATGTCCAGGGTGTTTTAATACCCAAGAAATCAATATTAGGCATCTGGGAGCCATTTTGGGTCAATGTCCCCTAACTCCCCTTAAAAGAAAAAAATACAGTGATCTGAGAAAAGACATAAATGCATGTTTTAAGGACCTCAACCCCCCTGGTAGGTATTATCAGGCAGAATAAATAATTATCGCTGGGTTTTTTATGGATATTCAGGGCGTTTTTTAACATTTAAAAACAGCTCATTTCATTACGTGTCACCATTAATAAAAACGAAATGTAACAAACCTAATTTTTGTGGTTCTGTTCGGTTTGTTCCAATTTCATCACAATTTTCGTTATTCGTTTCATTACATAACAAAATGAATAACGAATAATGGAACATTTTTTTCCGTTTCATGCCCATCTCTAGTGGATATACATCTGGAAAGAGAAGACCTGAACAAAAGGATCAGTAAAACAGAATCGTCATCAAGGGATACAGATGACCTGCAACAATGGATTATGGAAGAACGGAGGGTGAGGACAGAGCAAAGGACTGTCATTTAACTAGAGCTGCTGTGAACTGTTTTTACACATTTCACTGCAGCTGTGATGACAATCCCTCTGCTCTTCTTCACCTGCTGTGCGTTGGCAGCATGCATCCAAAGGTAATGGGACTTAAGGAAGTCAAAACTTTGAGGTAAAAAACCCCACCACCCATAGGTGTTTGTTTGTCCATTGGACATGCCCAGTGACTCTTCCTCTTAAGTTACACACATGCCAATTAGTGCTAGACTGCATTCTGCAGCACAGCACAACTTCCTGGGCTTAATCAGTTGTGATGATCCGATCTTATTCTAGGAAAGGATATACTGTGCCTGTGCTCTGCTGCTGTTCTTCTCTGACCTTTTGCAATGCCAGCTTGTTGGGGAAATGGGGCAAATGACAAGCTGAGAGAAAGATCTAAATCAAAACAGATACCCAAATTGGTGGAGGGACGGGGGATCTTGTGTTATATCATGCAAGGACATCTTCCTGCAGTTCTGGCACATCAACCAAGGACTCGCCCAAGAGATTCAACATTGTTTTCAGAGCCAGAATCCTGGCACTTATTACAAGGTCTTGCATTCACCATTCACCTCAAATATCGCTTCATTCAGCCACTTAAATGGAACATCCTCAAACAGTACAAACATACCAACAGAGGCACTGAAGTGACTTCCACTTCAACTGGCCAGAGTGCTATATACCATTAATGAGACCTCCAGGAGTAAGCATGGACTCCAATTAGTTCTCCTTCATCTCTTTACAGTGGTACCTTGTATAAAGGAATAAATTCGTTCCAAATGAAATTATGTTAAGCAAATTTTCCTTTATACAAATTTCCCATAGGAATGCAAAGAAAACAGAGTGATCTCATTTTTATGTTGTACAGATTCGCCCCATAGGCGATTATGTTGAGCAAATTTCCCCTATCTCTGGAATTTTTTATGTTGTTCAGATTTTATGTTATACAAACCGTTTGTTATACAAGAGTCCACTGTATTTAATTATCTTTTAGTCTTATACTCCAGATTGAAGACTTGGTTATTTCAATCTGCTTTTCCTGGTTATGAACTGTTACGTGGCCTTATTGATTTAGTGATCTAATCTCAACCGCCATTAGCTTATCTCACTTACCTTTGACTTTTATGAATGTTGTTGCTTTAGTTATGTTTTCATTCGTAATATTTTTGCTTTTTATTATAGTCTTGTATCTGTATTTTGCAATCAGTTTTTCAAATGTTGTAAACCGCCCAGAGGTCGGTTTACAACATTTCTGCCAAATATATATAAATCAAATAAATAAATAAATAAATAAATAAATAAATAAATAAATAAATAAATAAATAAATAA
>JAHTLZ010000010.1:63632795-63660651 GCA_023846285.1 Phrynocephalus versicolor | reverse complement strand
TAAATAAATAAATAAATAAATAAATAAATAAATAAATAAATAAATAACTCAGCACCATTTTTGTCTCCCCATTCCACATGATGTACACCTATTGCCACAATCATGTTTTTCTGAATCACAGAATGAAGTCCATTTCAGGTTCAGGAGAGTCTTAGATCGTGTTGTGCTCACTTTACTCATCCACAGTTAAAAATGGATTGAATGTGCTTCAGGTGCAAGAAGCATCCCTCACACTGACTTGTTAACTTTTGATAAGATGGACCAGCACTATGTTTGCCACAAAAAATGACAGTTTTTTTCCTCACTGCTTGAATATTTCAGATGAGTATTTTGCCGGAGGTATATTTTTCCTTATGATTTTGCCTGCTAATATCTCAGATTAAATGACACAGCCCAAAAGTGTGCCTTGTACAGGCAGGAAGGCACCAGAATTTTTTTTCTTTCTCCTGAACACCAAATATTAAGTGTGCCAATAAGAGCCTTGACCAATTAAGAATCTCAAACTTACAGATAAACTGAATCTGATTGCTAATAATGAACAATACAGCTTGGACACATTTGTGCACAATTTCTCTTATTGGCTCTGATTAATACAAGATGTGCTTTCAGGACAAAACATACAAAACTAATGTGATCTGTTGCGCTTCCACCTACAAAACACTTTGAACAATACTGTATGGCAGCACTCATTTCCAAACCAAGTCAAGTTAGCAAGCAAGTCTCCACCAGAGGGTGCCATAATTCCCATCCCATCCTTCAAACTACGCTTTTGAATTATGCTTCCAGATTGTAGCTTGTTGAAAAACAGAAAGGGACTGAGTTTTTGACATCAGTGCTCATTGGGAGGGCAAACACTAATGAAAGCTGCAGTTCCAATATCTATGTATACAGGCACTAAGTGCAGCTTAAATATCAATTCCATCTTGAAGCCAATGATCACTTTCACACTTTCACATAGCTGTAACACAACTAACACGAAGGTGACTGTGAAATCTGTTCCAGCATTAAATGCAATCAAGATATTTAAATCTAGCATAAAGACTCATCACCCTTCACTGTTAAGAAAAAGTAATGAATGAACTCACACATTTTGCATTGATCTGAAAGCAGCCTTTCCCTGGCCACTAAAGCACATTCATTTTTCCCCCTAAGGAAAGAGCTGGTTGTTCAGAAGACAGTCCATCTTATCAAAACAAGATGGTGGAACCTTGAAGACTAAAGGATTTATTTGTGTGTGAGTTTTCATGGATCAAAATCCACTTTTCCAGATACCTCCATTAACTAAATTAATCTGTTCTGCACCCTGTTTCGTTGTGCGATTTTTTTTGATGGAAACACCATAGGAATGCACTGAAAACCAATTAGTCCACTCTAGGGGCCAGAAAAATATATATATAAAGGAACAGATTAATTGGTTTTCAATGCATTCCTATGGGAAAATGCCGGCTTTGTGCTGCTGCAGCCCCAGGACTGAAATGGGGGCTCCGCTGTGAGTGAGCGGGCTAATGGCACCACCCAGCTGGGTCCTGGAGAAGCAGGAGAAGGGGTGAGAAGGGGCACCAAAGGGTTAAACACAGGGAGGCAATCAGGGCCGCTCTCGCTATGCTCCCGGAATCGCCAAGCCTTAGTGGGGGGGGCAAGAGGAGGAGGACGAGGCATGCAGTGGGGGGGGCTCCCTCACCATCGCTCATTTATGCACTGGCAGCTACAGCCGCCTGCCCCTCGCCCTCCCAGCATCCCTTGGCAAGATCCTGGCTCAGATTGAGCCGCCTCCCCCATATCGCCCGGCCCCCACCTTTTACTGCTCTGCCTCCGCCGCCACCACTGGGAACTTGGAGCCGAATGAGAGTCAGGAACAATGGGAAGGAAGCACGGGCGGAGGGGGCAGCTCTGGCCTGTCGGGGAAAGTGCCCCTGGCTGGGGCTGGGGGCTGGAAATTACGATTTGTTATCCGAAAAATTCATTATCAGGGGCATTCGTTAGACAAGGCATTACTGTATATCCACAAGTTACACCAGTGCCTTTCCAGTGCTGCTTCATCCCATGATTTTCATAAGCATCTGCCTTTACAATCTTAGGGATGTGACATTAAGTGCTCATTTATACTAGCAAGCATGTTTCTAGAGCAGATCAACCGTCCCCAAGTTAGGGGGGGAAAGTGGACTGTTGTAGAAGAGGAGGGTTATGAAATAGGAGGACAACTCTCACATAGCCTTACCCCTTCAGTACAAGTTCTCCCTGCTCACACAGGATAAATCTCTACCACTGAATGAGCACAGGCGGCACCAGGCAAGTTGCGACCTATCCCTCTATATCCCTCCATATCCCTCCATCCGTTCATCCGTCCACTATATGAATGAGCCCTAGTTCCAGGTTCTACTGGCACCATAACCAGGCAAACCGTCTTGTCCAAACTCACCAACAGTTTGGCAGGCTGAGGGTTATGCTGGGCCGGATGTTAGCTCCAAAGCGCATGTATCCCAGCGTCCCCAAGCTGAGGTAAACCGAGGTCACAATTCCCATTCCCACATAGAGAATGGTGGGAAACTGCTGAGGGTTCTTCATCTTGTTTTCTAGAGGGAGCACCTTCAAGAAGGGAAGAAAACACATCATTTAGCTGAAGGCGTGACAGAGCGATTCACTTAACCTAATCCTCTATATGCATCCAACTGTGGTTTAAATTTTAGTTATGATAGATTCCGTGAGTGATGTAGCTTTATATATCTTCTACTGTTTTTCACTGTTTATAGTCATAATTGTTTTATCTGTAGTTTATACATGCTGGTTGTTAAGCAAGTGTGCATCACTCTATTGGATGGTCTCTCTCTCTCTCTCTCTCTCTCTCTCTCTCTCTCTCTGTATGTGTGTGTGTGTACACAGACACACACCAGCCTATGTATATAGCAACGGTATGCTACTTATATACCATCCCATAGCACTTAAAGTAATCTCTGGGCAGTTTTCAATATAATTATGCAGGCCACACACTGTCCCACCACTACGCCTGCACACTGTAATCCATCCTTCTGATCTCAGAAGGATGGAACACTGAGTCAACCTCGAGCCAGCTACCTAGGATTGAACCCAGGTGGTCGTGAGCTGAATGATGGCTGTAAGATAGCAGTTTAACCCCTGAGCTACAAGGTTCAGTGATTAAACTACAGTTAAGAAAATAAATAAATACCATACTTCATTCCATCTAACTCAGAATTGGATCATCTTTTTGACCAGTTAAAACTAGAGACATACTCCAATATAGATAGATAGATAGATTGCAGCATATATATATATATATATATATATATATTGTCAGCATTGCCCCATATGCCCCAGGACGACACAAGGGGACTATTTCAGGCAAGGGTAGTACTTGAGCAAATTTTGTAAAAATGTCTTTTTAAAATGTGTGGCTCTTAAGGGTTTCCCTGATTTAAAAGATGATGCTGAATCGCACCAATCGACCTCAAGGGAAACAATGTTTTCATTCTTTGGTATAAGATTTTACAAAAAGGGGTGGGGGTTGCTCCTCCCGGCAGAGAAAAATGTAGAACAAAAGGCAACTTGTAATCCCTTCTCATTAGCACGTGCTACTTTTATCAGCCTTGACAGAACACACAGTAGTACATCTCACCTATAAAGATTAATGCCAGAACGTGCAGCCTGTTCTGCAGGGGACATTCTGTAACCATTCCAGAATGGTCTTGATGAACTTTGAGCCTTAGTGTTTGCACAGTGGCACGGCAAAGACAAGCAGCGTGAGCTCAAGGGGCAGGGCTAGGAAGCCGCCTTCCACCTCCGCCTTCCGTTCCTCCCCCTTGTCTACCAGCGCTGGACGGATCAGCTTTCCATGCCCTTCTCAGCTAAAGCCATCCTTCTGCCACACCCATTGCTGTTGAGCCCTTCACCTCTACAAACAGACCATGCTCTTCCTGTCTTGCTATTTTAACTCCTTGCCAAATAAATTTCAGATCCTCTGCCTGTCTGGCTGGAAATCGGGAGGTGTACGACTGCTTACTGTGTGATCCTGTGCACTGTCTAAGTGATGGGGGTGGTGCAATCTGATGAGCACTTCCATTTAGGCAACAAAAGACTCACTCTGGGTTCAAGTGGGAGCAAATGGGCCACAATCCGCTGGCACTGAATTTATAACCCATTCCCATAGTTTTCAGGATTACACTGATGTCTGTACTGGCCCAGTATGTAAACAGACCAAAGTATATGCTCTCACCTTGTGCATTAACAGGTATTATAATAGGCCTAGAATGATTTCGTTATTACCTTCTCAATCTCTCCATCAAGAGATGCTATATTTGCTAGTACTACGGTTAGATGTACTCTACAACAACTTAATCCTCCATTCAGTGGATGTATGAATAACTGTCCTTCAGGGCAGCCCTACCACCACCAGATGGGTTGCTAATTGCTATTCTGTTCCAGGCAGCAGGTCTTTGCCTGGCCTTGCTCATAGTACTTTGCCTCCCAGCTAAACTTACTTATTAGGGGCACCTGTTGCACCTTGTGCATTGATAACATATCTTGGCATCCACAACCATCAACTGTATCTTTTCCCACAGCAGCAAACAAAAACGGAACCGAAGGCTGCAGCTGAGAAATAACCAACATCGAGACAGGCAACACTACTGCTTTCTTGGTCTTGGATTCAAAGATTTTTTTTCCAGCTAATTCACCTCAAATTGACATGAGATGCTCAGGAAACAAAAGTGGAACTTAAAAGTGAAAGATAAAAGAAAGAAAAGGGAAAGATTAAAGAGAGTAAATGGCAGGAGAAGGAAGGGGAGGAGAGATCAAACATTATGAGGAAAAGCTAAAACATTTGGGGTTCTTTTGTCTGGAAAAAAGGCGCCTGAGGGGGGATAGGATTGAGACGTACAAAATAATGCAGGGCATGAGTAAAGTGGATAGAGGGAAGCTCTTCTCCCTCTCACAAAATACCAGAATCAGGGGACATCCCCTCAAACAGAGGGCTGGGAGAGTGAGAACAGACAAAAGAATATTTTTTTTTCACCCAGCATGTTGTTAGTCTGTGGAATTCCCTGCCACAGGATGTGGTGATGGCATCTGGCTTGGATGCCTTCAAAAGGGGATTGGACAGATTCCTGGAGGAAAAGTCCATCACAGGGTATGAACTATGATGGAGATGTGTAATATCCAGGCTTAAAACTGGGGTACTTCAAGGACCAGATGCAACGGAGTGGCATCAGGAGACAGATATCTAGTCTCGTATGCTCCTGGACACATCTGGTGGGGCCACTGTGAGATACAGGAAGCTGGACTAGATAGGCCTTTGGCCTGATCCAGCATGGCTGTTCTTATGTTCTTATTTCCATTTTTATTCCACTAACCTTGCAGTTCTTAAGGCCCCAAAAGTAGAGATACCTGTGGATGTTTCCTCAATCAAATCACACTACCACACTGCAACAGCAGCTTCAGATGCAAACACTAATTTGCAAAGATCAATCTAAAAGTATTGGATTCCCAAGTAGAAGTAAGAGCACTGGTAAGCCAAAAAATTGATTCCTTATCAATACACTGTCAAAAGTTGCATGCCTGCTCCTCTAAGTCTGAGCCTGAAGCAGTGAGGAAATTTCAGAGAAGGAACCATGCTCAGCATTGCTGGTTTTACTCTAGGTAGTCAGCAGGCCTGTCCCCAATGTAGCTGGTTTCATAACGGAGCCAGAAAAAGCTGGACCACAAAACTCTAATACAAGGAGGTTCTTGTGACGCACCAGCAACACAGGCTCAGCCTTTACAAAAGGCAAAACTTACCACACCGATGCCTTCAAAGGCGAAGATGGCTGTGCCAAAGAACAGTGGAAAGGTCCTCCATGGGGCCACGAGAGGCAGATGGGAAGGATCTGGGATGCCCTGGAAAACAGCAAGGGAGAAGGGAGTTGAGATTCCAGAGGGAAGGGAGTGAACGCTCTTGGCTTTGAAGAGTTCTAACAGGAAGCTGTTTTACACACCAAGCCAGTACCGCCTGAGTGGAGTAGCAGTGTTTTGTTTCAACACCTCTTGGTCTTCCCTTCCAACTCCTGGTGGAGATTAGGGTTGGGACCTGCTGCGTTGTTCTATTATCTGGTTTCATTTTCCTTTCCTGCCTGCTTTAACTCTGTCCTGGTCCTTTCAGGAGGTATACAATTTGTGGAGTCACCAACAGCTACAATTCTCACCAAGATAAACTGTTAAGTGTTCACCATTTGTGGGAGTCACTTTGTGGGAGTTGTAGCTATCACTGCAACCAATGCACAGGACCCAAACAGGGGCTCACACAGGACTTCATGGTTGTGTCCTTAGCCATGTGTCTACAGGACGTGGTGGCTCAGCGGGCTAGAGCACTGAAAACTGTCAGCTACAAAGTCAGCAGCTCAGCTGTTCGAATCTCGGGTGCCCCGCAGTGGAGTGAGCTCCCGCTGTTCACCCCAGCTCATGCCAACCAAGCAGTTTGAAAGCATGTAAATGCAAGTAGATAAACAGGTACTGCCGTTAAAAAGTGGGAAGGTAAAACAGCGGGCCACCTCAAGTCTCCTGGCAGATGACTGTCCCTTCTTCAACTCCCACTATTCTGAAAAAGGGTCCTACTGCTCCCTCAACAGGAAGTGACTTCCAGTTCCTTCCATCAAAGCCCTCTTCAAGGGCACCCATGATTCCCTCCAAAAGATTTTGGCTTAATGACAACAGTTCTCAACCCTATCCTACAAATGGGACAAAATTTAATTATGTACAAATGCATTACACTTTCATCGTTTCTTTCTCTGTTTCGGCATAAATTCAAATTACAACCTGGTCAGGACAGAGACCTGTCTTTTTAAACATATGCTCACCACAGCCTTAAGTGAACGGTGAATGCCATATTACTCAGTTTGTGTTCCACTGGCCTACATCTCCCACAACTTGCCTACAAATAACAGAAGCGACTACAAAAATGACACAGGTGTTCTAGAAGGAATCAATGTTGCCAATTCCAACACATACGGAACTCAGTACGTACCTGGACAATGTACTGGTATATCATTATCAAACTGGTTAGCATGAGGAGGTTGGCCAACATGGAGAAGATGGAAAGCAGCTTGAGATTCCGGATGAAGACTAAGAGTATCACAAAGGGCAATAGGCACAGGATGTATAACTGAGAGCTCATCGTTGGAGCCAAGAGGGCAGTTTCATTGGCATTGCAGTTGTTGGTCGTACCATTGGCAGCCGATATCACCTCAGGATTAAGAAGAGGTTAAAGGAAAATTAGAACTCGGCTGGCATTTCTTTTCATGCTTGACTATGAACACGATTAAGATAGCTTTAAGACACATAAAGGCAGTAGAGGTAAAGGGTTAGGGTTATGCTGGCTAAAGGACTCAAGAATTTAAGCATCTGGCTGTGGAGCCAGAGATTTGGAGTATGGTTTCCCCACTGTGCCTCTTGCAAATAAAGCCAGCCTATGGGGCCTTGGGCAAGCTGCACAGTCCAAGGATACTCCCAGAAGAAGGGAATGGAAAATGACTTCTGAATATTCTCTACCTAGAAAACCATAGAAAGGATCACCACAAACCAGGATTAACCCGACCGTACACAGCTAGCATTACATGCTTCAAATGCCTATTCAAGAGGCCACCTCGTCACTAGCTTATCTCCGCTTATGTTTATACCAGTGGTTCTCAACCTGGGGGCCCCCAGATGTTTCCTGGACTGCAATTCCCAGAAATCTTCATCACTAGCTAAAATGGCCAGGATTTCTGGGAGTTGCAATCCAGGAACATCTGGGGACCTATAGGTTGAGAACCACTGGTTTATACCACCTGTATTCAAGGATAAAACAGTAGGTACTGTACAACTATTGTATTCTATATCTACTCTGGTCCAAGACAAAACAGATGCAAGGTTTTCCTCTGTTTTTCTGAGGATTCCTCTTGCTTACAGCAGTAAAAGAAACAGACAACGTCACACATTCCAGAGTCTCACCAATAGCATCTTTAAAAATGTCACCACCACAAATAACTGGGACTCTTACCTGCTTCAGATTGTCAGCTAGGAAAACAAAATATACACAGCAGAATCCAAGCTGAGTAAGAATCAAGAAAAACCCCACTATATACCTGAAAAATAACAATGTGCTCATTAGGAAGAGGAACAGTTAAAACAATTCAACCCTCCTGAAATATTTCAACTCAGGGTTCAGGATTAATGCCAGTTTTATTGCCAGGGAACTCCCACATAAAGTAGTTTATATAGCCCTTATAGTTATGGAACTACCTTGGTTTATAAGTACTGCACCTTGGTTTATGAGTGTTTCGCAAGACAAGCAAAAATGGTCAATTTTGCCTTGATCAATGAACAATGTCTTGCAATGTAAGCACTGCAGCAGGTCACATGATCACTAGTGAGCCAATTCCGCCGCCCCCTCTCTCTCAGGAGGCAGCAGAGCCAGGAGAGGGGATGGACATCTCCCTTGCACCAGCCAGGAATATTTTCAAAGGTGAGTGCAGGTTAGGGTTTTATTTTATTTTTCTTTGTATTTTTCTTTAATTTGTTTTCAATATCCTTTTTTATTTTTCAAATCACTTCTAGTCAAACCACTTCTAGTCAAGTGTGTATGGGCCTACAAATTGCATTTTATTATTGGAATATTATAAACACAGAGTAAAATCCATTTTTTAGTCCCAAGCAGAGCTGATTCCACAACCTTGTACCTTAACCATGGTGTGGACATGGACTTCCAGCCAACTTCTTTTGTGAGTTTTGGCATTTTGTGTATGTGGTCTATGGGACCCAGGATGAATCATCTGAGTTTCTACTATTTCTTATGGGGAAATCTGCTTTGATATACAAGTGCTTTGGTTTACAAGCATGTTTCCAGAATGGGTGATGTTCATAAACCAAGGTACTACTGCATAGAGGCATACTGGCAAAAGGGAGCTCTCCTAGAATAAAATGAATACAAGCAAAAAAATACCATGTCATACCATACATACCATACCACACAACACAACACAATAGAACACCATAAATAAACACATTTTTTTTAAAAAAGGCAGCCCCTGCCCTGGATTAAATGCCAGTTTTACAGCACATTAGCTGTCCGAGGTCTGTTTGAACAGAGGGGTATTTGCCTGTGAAGAAAAACCAGAGGGTAGCAAACCTCTTTCCCTATTTGGAGGGGATTTTCACAGCCTGGTACTCTGTAAACAGTGAGGGGCCTTTTACAATCTGAGAAAGTACTCTGTAAAAAAAAAACCCTCTATATGCTCTGTAAAAAAAAGTTTGGGACCTTTCACAATCCGGACTCCATGGGGATGTTACGGAACCCATAGTGACATGTTGTTTTATACAAGTTTTTATAAGTTTTTTTTACAAGTTTTTATAAGTTTTTTTACACATTGCTCACATCTGCCAACACTTCTTGACCCCAATTGGGTCAAACGCTCAGAAGTGGCCTGGGCTTGATCTCATTCAGTTTTTATTGGCCATTGCTTTTCCTTTAATGGTCACATTTATTTTATTTTATCTTTTAGGAGTTATCACATTTTATCATATTGTTCTGTTCTTCCAAACATTGCACAATCCCCGCCAAGCTGGACAGATGTCCCTCCAAAATCCAACAGCAGAGAGCTGTTGCTGAAGGTTCAAACGCTGGAGGCAAGATGGCTTATTCCCCAGCTTTAACGAGGATCAATCAAATTAATATCCCAGGGGTCTCAAAAGACTTAGCAACGCTTTTGAGATTTGAAAATGCTAGATTTTGAAATTTGAAAAATGCTATCAGTAGAACTGCAACATACTGGCCTGATTACAACGTGCATATTTGTCAGGTTCGGAAAAGGGATAAGCGGATTCTATGCCAAGTGTGTCGGTTTTGCACAAAATGCCTCCCTTAAGTTTTTAAAAGCCACCTAAAATCTTACATATGCACTGACAACTTACAACACAGGCATATTCACATGTCCATATATACAGACAGACAGACGGACGGACAGACGGACGGACGGACGGACAGACAGACAGACAGACAATACCTTCCCCAGATGGAATGCCTCTGTAGGCATGCGATGGGGCTGGCCTCCATCCCATGCATCACTGCATCACCATAGTCCACAAACGGCTTCTGATGTCTGTTTTGGGGGGGGGGAGATTAAGAAGTCAGGTGGGGAGGCAATATACGAGTGGCTGATAGGCTTCTTATGGCAGCAGAACTTTGGCCAAAAAAAAAAGAAAAATAGCCATCATGGAACAAAGTCTTTGTATCAGGCAGTGCATTTCAAACTGCCTGCTGGAACACTGTCCAATTCCAAGTGCTTTTCCGCTGGACCCAGGACAGGCATCTGGAAATATGTTACCTACTGATTACTTATGGTGGCCGCGGAACTAGAAACAGCCTTTCTGTTTTCCTTCTGGTAGGTAGGGCTGAACGTGGGGTAGAAGAACACAAGCCATGCTCCAGCATCATCACACACCGGGCATCATTCGCCCATTTTGTAGAAAGTCTGTATAAGCCACTCTTCCTGCATTTCGCTCAGTACAGTTACAGCCCTCCCATAATTGCAATAAGGAACCCAGGAATTCTCAGGAATGCTGCAAGGTTAGGGTAACGTGCACACCCATGTCCCTGCCTCCCGCTGAGTCCTATATGCAAGCAAGCCCAGGTCTATGCTTATTACCTAGTGATCGACAATCAATGCTTGTTTGCAGCTCTTGAAAGCTATAGCTTCTCTGGCATACTCAGATATACTAAAAGAGCATTCTCTCCTATTGCAAACCCAGAAGGATCTGAGAGCTGTGGGCCTACATTACAGATGTTGGGGGGGGGGAACCTGGATAATGTTGGCGAAAAACCATATTTTTTTGTTTTTTTCCTAAAGCCATTTTGTAATTTTTTCCCAAAAAATTGGAAATATTGAAAAAAGAAAAAATGATTATGAAATGTTTTATTTTAACATGATGAATAAAATATTTTCCAAATCATTTCTAAAAAATACGCATAGTATCCGATTATTCTAATTTCTGTGCACTGAGGACAAGGAAGTCCTAGGTTACAAACTGAACTCTCCAATGCAAGAACAAGATGCATTTCTTCCTTTGGGAAGTGCTGCTATTGTCACAAGAAAAAGAAAAACGTTTCACTTTTGTTTTTGCATGTGGGTGGATATGTTTGGTTCTGTTCTGTCCTCTTCACTAGGCCTCAAAACACTGATATACTTAATTAAATTAAATTAAATTAAATTAAAAAGGTAAGAATTTACATTATCTGATTCCAGAAAATCAAATCACTTAGCTGCACTAGTTCATAAAAAGTAAATTCTGTTTGTAATAATTGTCTGGATACACTCTATTTTAATATCCTAGTTGTGATAATTTTATGCGAAGTCAAATTGTCCATAGTCATATTTTATATTCCTAAAGTAACAGAATTAGTTTCAAGCTGTAAAGGGGGGGAGGGGAGTGCTAATGTAGCATTTTTCCATTTTCCCAAAAATTTCTGTGTATTTTTTTTCCCGGGGCCGGCGGGCCGGGGAAAAAACAGGTTTTTTCCCCAAGCTTCAAAATTTCTGGAAATTTTACATCTCTAGTTAGGTCAGGTGCACTTCTGCTTACCTGTGGCTCCTTCAGGAACCTAATACTGACTAGAACTGGTGTTTGGAACCCTGGATTGAGTAAGTGGGGAAGAGGTGGGCAGAGACTGGCAAGATCAACCCAAGTTCAAACACGCATTGTGGTCCCAATGAAGTCTCCGTCTCATGGAAGAGAAAAGGGTGTGCTGAGTTTTTTTATTGCACATAAGAGTGAATGAGAAGCTCTGGCCAGCGCCTGGTTGTTCTACCAATGTTACAACAAGTAGCAGTACAAAAATAAGCAGATCCTCCAAGGGCTGCTGTGCTTAGACTCTGGGAGGGCAACTTGACTGCTTTCAGATGTTGTTAGACCACAACCTCCAGACAAAGACAAGAAGGGCAATGAATGAGAGAGCAGGTCCAACATCTGGGGGGGGGGGGCACAAGTTGCCCATACCACAGTCAGATAATATGGTCCAGCAAAGAGCTAGCTAATTACTGTTTGGGCCAGAATTCTAGAACCACTCCATCCACCATGGCCCAAAAGATAGCATTTCTAAACTCTAGTAACTCGGGTAATCCAAGAAGCTCAGTGTGGGTTAAGGAGACATTTTAAGACAAGATCTCTCAATGACATCTCTCATTCTGTCTTCTAGAGCTCCCTAACTTGTATCCTGTAAATCTGGCTGCTTCTTTTTTCAATCATACAGGTTTAATGCAAAAGAAAAGGATTCTACGGAGCTGAAGTATGATCTAAGAACGGCAATGAAGCTTTACAGCACAATGAGGCTGATCCTGACAAGCGGGACGAAGCCATTTTCTTTGAGGAATACCAACCGCAGCCACCGCTCCTCTTACTTTTTGCAGAAGTGGTGGGCACACTTGACCAGGAGATCCATACAGTGGACTGCAATTATTCCGATCACAAGCAAGCTGACAGGACCCATCTAAAAGCGTGAGGAGGAGAGGAAGAATTACTAGCACACTCTTGTGGCTGAAGTGATAAATGCAATAATTATTTCATGGCAACTATTTAAAAAAACAGAATGGAAATACAGCACAGTGATGCCTCTACTTACGAGCAATTCGAATTAAGAGTGGAAAACCATGGGCGGCTTAACTGCTGCGCTACAAATTTTAGATGCGGTCTGCTCTACTCACATTTTTTAAAAAACAATTAATTTTTTGTAGATATGGCTCTACTTGCGGGTTTTTCGACTTATGAGCATGCATTCTGAACGGATTAAACTCGTAAGCAGAGGTGCTACTGTACTGTACTGTACTGTGGTTATTCAGCTGACAGGAGGGAGCCTCACGTTCCATGGCAGTTTTATGATAGTCTTTATTGTACAATTGTAAGAACAAAGATTATACAACATTTTAATAGCCCTTGTAATTGTTCAAGGCACTCTACATTGGGGCTTATGCAATCTTCACAACAACCTTGCAAAGTACATACCATTGCAAAAGGAAGGAGGAGATGGGAAAGAAGAAACAGGGGACCTGAGGACTTAACGAATTACAGCTGCATCTCTTAGCCACCAAGTTACCTCAGCTCTAACCAGATCCCTAACCAAGGACTCTGGAAATGGGGGGAAACCCATCAAGGGTTGTAACGAACACCAAAACATGGCACACAGTTGAGGGCCCAGCTTCTTTAGAAATGGCTCTATATTTTCATCATAGGAAGCCACCTTACATTGAGTCAGATTGTGAAACCCTGCATGGCCAATTCTGAATGGCAGGAGCTCTGTGGGACAAGGTAATTCTTTCCTAGCTCTGTCTGTTGATCCCTGGCATTCCCTTATGATCGCTCCATCCACATTCTAACCAGCCCAATTCCACTTTGTTTCCTAAATCTAACAGGATCAGGCATGTTCTTCCTAGTAGAGCAGTACGATTATTATTTGTGGGTCAATCTGCTTTATCCTAGTTCAGTGATGGCGAACCTTAGGCACTCTAGATGTTTTGGACCACAACTCCCAGAATTCCAAGCCTGTATTGTCAATGACAAAGGACTGTGCGGGTTGTGGTCCATAACATCTGGAGTGCCGAGTGGTTCGCCACCACTGTCCTAGTTCATGGGTCCTGGAAACATCATTCATCTCCCACAGGAGGGGTTCTTCACATGAAGCGAGGTGCCGTCCAATGATTCATGGGTAAGCAAAGGCAACAGAAAAGATTTATCTTAAGACTGGGGGAGGGGTGTTACTTCCTAAAATTAGGATCAAGAAAGAGGAAACACCACCTGTTCTGAAAGTGCATGGTTTTTGCTCTCCATGTCGGGACAGAAGGTGCACATACACAACTCTGCAAAGCACGTGTGTGTGTACACACAAACAGAAGTCCACCCTAAAGCTGCTTCAAGCAGAGAAAATCAAAGTTTTGTTGCTTCGCTATGAAGCAAAGCATGTACCAGTTTGTGGCTGTGAGCGGGCAGTGTGTACGTTTTAGAATAGAATAGAATCATAGAGTTGGAAGAGACCTCAAGGACCATCTAGTCCAACCCCCTGCCATGCAGGAAGCCCATCACAGCATTTCCGACAGATGGCCATCCAGCCTCTGCTTAAAAACCTCTACAGAAGGAGACTCCACCACCCTTTGTGGCCGTGGTTGTTAGAGAAACTCTTGCATCTTCCTTCCATCGTAATTATTTTTTTTCTTTTATCTCTGTGTACAAAAAGCTCTCCGTTTCATTTTAATCCACTCTTAGTGGCCCTTGAATCTGTTTGAGTTTTCTAGTTTTATCGGAGCTAGTCTTATTGTAGCAGAGAAGAGGCTTTTAACAACAGATGAAGGATGCACTTCAGTTTTACAAACAACAAAGAGTCTGACCCCTCTTTTAAAGGATGCTGGCTGAAGGGCAGCAGAGGCATAAGGGGCAACAGACCCACCCCATCAGAGAACCAGAGGTCAAAATAACATCTCTGCTGTGTGCCCAAATGGACTGCAGGCAGGTCACAAGAGTGCATGCCACAAACATTTGGGAGCCTTTGGGATGCCGCGAAAGTATTTGTCATTTTTGCTGCAACCAACGGAATGTAGTTGGCCTCCTGAAAACCGAAGGTTATGTACGCTAACTTCAGATTTTCTATATTTTCTATTTTTGTTTTATTATATACCACAGTCCTATTTCTCTTTGGGTTTTAGAGGATCCAATGGTACCTTTACTGCTTTATTTCCCAACAGATCTGCTGCCTTCTTCCTGCACGTGTCAAGATCTCATCCTCCTCTCTAAAAAGCAACCCTTTCTCCAAGCAAACAACACAGGGCTTCCTCCTCTCGCTACCTGCTTCCTCCTGATCTTTCTTTGACTTTTGCATGGATGGCTGACTGCTTTGCTTTTGTTCTCAGTCTATCTCCACCTCAAGTGTATCTGCCTGACTTGTCATTATTCTTGTAAAAGTTAATTGTAAGGCAATGAGAAGACATCAGTAACAGTCATGTTCTTCCTTCTCTCTGGCTGTGATTTTTTTTTGGCGGGGGTGCTCTTTGACTTAATTTTCCCCATTTTCTTCCCATCCATTCAAAATGTAGGCCTTTTAAATTTTCAGTGTTGGCAAATTTTATTCTTTAAAAAAAACACATTCTTGTTTTGTTTGATCATAACTCGTTTCCTTCTGGTTTAGGCCCCTTTGTTTGAAGGACTGAGGTGTGAAACCCAGTCCTTGGCTTAAAGATGCACTTTTACTCCTGCCTCATCCAAGACAGATGTGCCTGGTGAATATCATCATGCCAAGAACTTTACATCTAAGATTCACCTCCCGGCAAACCACATCTTTCCATGTTTGGACATTTGGTATTTGCTTTCAAGAAGTGGATCTTGTCCGTGAAAGTTTCCAATGATTTTTTTTTCTTTTTCATTAGTGGCCTATAAAGGTACTGCCTAGTGTCTTACATTTGTATTCTGATTTCAGTGTCTCAGCTTCAGTCTTGTCTCCATCTTCAATTCTGCTGCTCATCTACATTTTCGCATGCCTCATTTTGTCCACCTTTCTTCTTCCTCTTGCTTCTACTGTATTTCTATTTCATTATCATCCTATTTCATTACTTTTTTATTTTTAAAAGTCTCTTGTCCTTCAGCCATGTTTTTCCAAGGCTTTTGCTCCACCCTTGTTTTCTCAAGGTCTCTTTGCTCCTGGCCTTCTCTTACCAAAATATTAAGTTCATTTGTTTGGGAGACTCCAAACAGTGCAAAAACCACCCTGTAATCTTCATCTAATGCTACTGCCCATATCAACCTCCTTCTAGAAACATAAACAGAAGCAAAAGCTCCCAACAACCATGTGGAGGTCGATATGATGTCAGCAGGAGAGTTACCTTTTTAGGCTTAAAATTTAGGGTTGTCTTCTACACGGAAGTAAGCTGAGGAGAGAAACATGCAGTTGCAAAGCTGTAGTTTTGGGTTGGAAAAGTGGGAGGCTTCTTATAGATGGAAAAATACAGTAGTTGCCATTTGAAGTGCCATTGATTTCACTGCCAGAGTTATGAACTTTTCTCTTCTTTCTACTTCACCTTCCATGTTGCTTTTTTTCTTTTAAAACTTAACTTGCAGCATCTGAAGCTGTAGATTTTGAATAACAAGTGACATAAACTAATACTTTATTTGACTCAATCTAAAACAATGCAACATGAAGTTATAACTATTTTCATGTAACAAACTGATTTTTATATGAGTATTTACTCCTGAAGAACCCAGTGTTGTTGGAAGGATTCCAATGCACAAGTCACATACCTAAAAAAAACCCTCTTACGTGCATATTGTCCACAGACTAGGGTTTTTATATATATATATATATTATGACCTACATACTTGCTCCTTTCTCCATAATTAATTCATAGAACAGCGTTGGCGAATCTATGGCACGGGTGCCAAAGGTGGCACACGGAGCCCTTTCTGTGGGCACCTGACATCGCCCCTTCACAGCCACCTGTATTCAGGTTAAATTGCTGTATTGGCACTTTGTGAAAAATGAGTGGGTTCTGAATCACCGTTTGGACACTCAGTCTGTAAAAGGCTGGCCATCACTGTCACAGAACATAGAGTAGATATATTACGTGGGTTGACATTGGTGCTTGTATAACGTGCTCTCCTGCTCTTAGAGGCCTTCTTGGTAGAACAGGAAGGAGAATTACAACCACAAACAGTTTTGGCTTTGATGTTCTTGATGGCTGTGTCCAAACTGTTAGGAACGGCAAGGTGGTTCTATGACCGCAGCCCCCTCTTTACCAAATGGACAGATAATCTTAGCATTTTGCTTTCTCTGTTCTGCAGGCCTCAGGGATCAAAAGAGAATGCTGAAGAGGCTCACCAAAGCCAATCAACCAAGGACGGCTTTCCACACTACAATCTCTATTAATGTTACTTGCCTGACCTCTTTCTTGACCTACTCCCAACAAGGGCACTTGCAACCTATCAACCACCAACTATCACACAGGAATATTTTATGACTACGGTACATCAGCTAGGATAAGCAGTGATTGTTCAGTGCCAAAGGAGGGAAATCTCACTTCCTAGGAACCAAACCTAAGCTTACAATCAGAAGTGTCCTTTTTTAAAAACAATGAGAAAACAATAAGGTTAACGAAGCTTGGGTAACAAATGCTTGCACCACTGAAGATAATCAACTGAAATAAACTGGGAAAACAGATGTCTTACCACAATGCCAGCATTTTTGATGGCTAACGGAAGACCCAACAGACCTGTACCAATGTTCCCTTTCAAGAGATGTATCAAGGTTTGAAGCCATCTAAGGAATCAACAACACAGAACAAGCATTAAGTATCTTAAAACAGGCCACAGATAGACTTCAGGTTGGCAGGGTCTACCTCAGTGTTGGCAAACCTAAGGCACAGATGCCAAAGGTGGCACTCAGAGGCCTTTCTGTAGACCCCCAACATCACCCCCTTCACAGCCACCTGTATTCAGGTGAAAATGCTGTGTTGGCACTTTGCAAAAAATTAGTGGGTTTTCAATTGTAGTATGGGCACTCAGTCTCTAAAAGGTTTGCCATCACTGGTCTACTTGGTTCTCCACTGGAACCAAGAAGTTTGACAGACTCACAAAGGCACATTAGGGTTATGGACTAGGGTGGAGGCCATGAGGCCCTGCCAGCATTGTCGGGTGGCAATTCCTGTTTGCCAGTATAGACAGCAGTGGGGGGAAAGGGGAGAAGGGCGATGAGCTACAGCAACATCGATGTTCTCTCTCTCTTGGACTATATTCAATAGGAGCCCTACATAAATTGTGCTACAACATTAATATCTACAAATTATCAGTGCAGTCAGGTGATTATAATTATAGCAGTCAGATCCTTGCTAATGCTGAAGTGTACTGCTGGTGTATCAGCGGTTGTCAAAAACATGCTCTTGACAAGTGGTGAATATAGTGTGTGATGCACACTAGTAGATAAGCAGTGCTCTCTGAAACTCTTCCATGGAAAGAGCACCAGGATGTATGTTAGAAGTTCTGGGTGGAAAGGGGAGAGAAATTCTCTAATTTGCCCACTGGGATTAAAAATCAAAGACATATTAAATTTTTGAACTGTCACCATTGCTTCTCCATGTAGCAATTACAAATTAGGGACATCAAATCTGAGACTTCCAAGAAATTTAATAGGCAGATATCAAACAAAAAAGAAGCATAATCAGTTCAACTTGTTTCATTAAACTGAATGTATGGAAGACGTAAGAGTGGACCACACATCCAAAAAAGAAATTCAAGTTCTCTGCATAGACAATCTGAAATGTCACAATACTCTATTATTAGACTTGATGGATTCGTGATTCCAAGGTCTCAGAAGTGCAGCAAGATGCCCAGAAGACACAGAGGCTGCCTGGTGACAGAAAAATTATCTAATCGAAAGGCACATTCCCAATAAACTCATGTATCATTGGGATACATGATTATGGCCTTGCTTTTTCTGCATTTACATCCTTAAGGGAGACACACATGACAGTTATGCTTTCTCTCTTTCAAATAAGCTGCATACCAACAAAAACACAGATCGATTCTAGTGAAGAGCGCAAATCACTTACGTTGTCCCATCTACCACTCCAAACCGCTGATAGGACGTGGAGCCAGAATAATCGCTCAAGCCTTCTGGAGGACTGCCATCAGGGGTCACCTCTGTGGAGCTGTAGTCACTGTAGTCTTCACTGCGCAATCTTTTGGTGGACATTGTTGCTGTGGGAGAAGCAGTGTTAGAAACCACAATCCCTCGCAATTCAATGCCCCCTCCATTGGGTGTGGTTCCATTGGCTGAATCAGATTTCTCTGGATGAGACATTGCTGTGCTATCAGCGCCCTGCTCCTAGGAGGACTGCTGCAAGTTCTACCTGGAAGGCTTATATAACACCACACCTTCTGACTGATACAAGGATTTGCAACAGTAGCACTTTCAGAGGAAAACTCTAGAGCAGAGAAGTTAACTGGGATCAGCATTTTATCATAATGACCACTTTGTAGCCCTGTTATCTAAGCTCATGTTATCGGCTTGATGTTTACAACCCTGCAATTAAGAATTTATAGCCAGAGTCAATGAAACTGGCTTGGAGCAGCTACTGCTTACCCGTAAATGGACCCTTCCCACTGGCCTCCTCAACGTACTACAGACTATTCATACGAGGGAGGTTGGCACGTTTGTGGGTTGGCGTCCTAAGTCCAAGCCTGAGTCCGAGTCTTTGGGACCAAGCCCCAAGTCTGAGTCCCTAGTGAAAGAAAGCCCCCCCTCCCCCAACAAAAGGTAGGGGTGAATGAGTTCCAAGTTGTTATATAGTGAGATACAGATAGCATTGCCGGTGAGGTGTGTGCTAATTGCTGCAGATATTTGTCCATGGGGAAGGGCTGCATCTCTTGGCAGCATCTGTATAAATGTGCATTTATGTTTGTGTTGCTTTTGCTCTTATCTGACTGGGATAAAGCCATGCTGATTTATCTCCTGGGGTCGTGAGGTCTTATTTAACACGTCAAGTCTGAAACATTGGAGGGGGAACCCAAACTGGAGTCCAAGTTAACTCTCTAGTGCAGGGGTGCCCAAACTTTTTGTAAGGAGGGCCAGATTTGGTGGCTGAGAATGTGTCAGGGGCCGGTTGCTCCCCGACCCTGCCACCCCACTGCAAGCCCCACCCACTGACCCATAAGCCCCACCCACTGACCCCTTGCAACCCCATCCACAGGAAGGAAGGTGGGGACCAAGGGAGGGAGGGAGGAAGGTGGGGACCAAGGGAGGGAGGAAGGAAGGTGGGAACCAAAGGAAGCACAGGGAGCCTGTTTAAAAAAACATGGGGCGAAGGAGGGGGAGGGAGGGGTTGGCCAGCCAGCCGCGGGCCACTCAGAATTGCCTGACGGGCCGGATTTGCCCCCCCCCCCGGGGCGGACTTTGGGCAGGCCTGCTCCACTGGGACTTAAAACCAACTTGAGAGTGAGTCTGACTCCAGTCCCCAACCCTGATTCATACTCTCTGGACAGAGATGGCAAATGGGTGCAATCCATCAACATCTAGCTATTGGCAGAGAACTGGAGGTTTTCTCCTGGGTCTTTATAGCGTAAAGAAGGGAGACGCGCCTACAAAAAAGGGAGACAATTCCTATCCTTTTATTACAGATGAACCACCTGTTTAATTGCTATTTATTAATTGATTAATTAATTATTTTCCTGGCCCCCATGGGGCTACACGCACGCTCAAAGGACTGGGTCTACAGACTGGGAATCATCTTGGACACAGTTCTCTCCAGGGAGGAATAAATATTGGCTGTGTCCAGGTGCCTTCTATCAACCTTGGTTGATTGCCAAGCTGCCTCCCCACATGAGTAGGAAATGTCACATGAATATGAAATGTCTAACCAGAGTGGTTCATAGGTAGATCATCTATAAAATACTGTAAGACTCTCTATGGAAGGCTGTGACTGAGGGCAATATGGAAACTTGAGCAAGTCCAAAATATGGCAGTCAGGTTAGTTACAGGTGTTAGCAGAGATGAATACATTTCCCCCCAGCTTGGCACACTTTCATTGGCTTCTTGTTAGATTCTGTGCTCATTTGAAGGTTCTGGTCAAAAGTTATAAAAACCCAAATATTTTGGGACCCAGAATGTCTCTCATAAAACAGCTATCCATCCTACACACTCCTTGTGGTCCTTGATGTTAAGAATTGCTATACCCAAGGAGGGCAAGAAGGCCAACACTAGGAACCAAGCTTTCTTGGTCATGGCCCTTTCCCTCTGGATAAAGACCCTACAGAGGTTCCCTCTCTGCTTTTAGGAAGTAGATTAAAACAGAATAACATAATGCTGCCTTCTACTAGTGTAAATATTGACCTGAGATGCTCAAATGGGTTTTAATGTGTGTATTTCCATGCAAAGTTAAATTCACTGTTTTAGCTAATGACAGGACTAATTGTACTTGATGCTATTTATTATAGGGTGCTTTTATTGCATGATTTCATTGTATGTTGCGAACTGCCCAGGGAATAACACTAATGGGGTGGTACAAAAGTAGAAACAATATATAAATTGATTAAGTAAAGTCCTGAATGCCATCACTTCGGTCTCGAAGGCAAGACAAAATGTCTAGCCTCAAATTGTTTAGCTGCCAATTCTACATAGGATGTAACTGGCATAAGGTTCCTCGCTTCACAAATGTGTCTGATTTTCCTCAGTATTCAATATACAAGGCACACCTTACATCCAGAAAGACTCCTCCTGTGTGCATACTTCACAGACTTTGCTAAAAAGTTTGAAAAACAGACACAATCTTCCAAAAAACCCAAATGCCTTTCACTTTTCCTATAGCTGTGGGACTTCTTGTTTGGTAATATGAATATAGAGTTCTGTAATAAAAATTATTCAGAAACAAGTCTCACTAATTTCCTTTCTATGTGGATGAATATGCTTGGATAAATGACACACAATTCTGTTCCTGCATGATTTTATGGCAAAGAAATCCACTAGTACTTTTAGTTGCTTCACCGCCCCCCAAAAAAACTTTCCCCACAGCAAACTTTCCCATTGGGGATGGTGAAAATAGTTCTGTTGAGTGATGCTCCCTCGTTCAGACCAGTGCTCTATCTATTCAACAGTCCCTCTACAATGTTGTAGTGCAGTGGTAATGTGTACGTGTGCAACCTCAGACAAAACAATTGTAACACTCTAAAATGTATTTCAGATTAAATCTTGTGGATCTGTTTGTGTATGTAGAATTACTAGAGATAGAATCAATTTGGACAAGGGGAAAACTTCTACTGTGAAAACCACTCACCAAAACAGAGCTGTCAGAACCATTCTTATGCTTGAAGAAGTGGACTGTGACCACAAAAGCTCACATTAAAATATAACTGTCCTTAAGGTAACACAATATTCTCTCTTCCTTTCTCTCTCTTTTCTCTTTCTCTCTCTCACACACAAGCACACACACACACAAGTACAATGGTACCTTGCATAAAGGAATTAATTCGTTCCAAATGAAATTATGTTAAGCAAATTTTCCTTTATACAAATTCCTATAGGAATGCATTGAAAACGGAGTAACCCCATTTTTATGTTGTACGGATTTTCCCCATAGGTGATTATGTTAAGCAAATTTCCCCTATCTTCGCAATTTTTATGCTGTACAGATTTTATGTTATACAAACTGTTTGTTATACAAGGGTCCACTGTACTGTATGTTGTTTCTTTCCTGACATATCTTTCCTCAGTAGCCCCGGCCTCAGTTTGCTTCACTCTTCTGCCCTCTCTGGGGCCGAGGAGGGACTGGCAACGACAACTCATTGAGTAGAGGAGAATTATTTCATGCTTGAACTCTAGGCTAGATTTGTCCTGTTCCCGAGTACAAAGGTAGCACAAAGCAGGTATCTTGCTAAACAAAGGAGCCTTGGACATGGGCCACAGTGTCTCTGAGCAACATTTCAGAGACAGAGAATTGGTACCAGCTTTTCCTCCTGCTTTGGCCCGGGATGTTGCTACTGCTGGCCTACAAGACACCTTAGCCAAGGAAGCCACGCGGACTCAGGAATCATCTCCCCCCACCCCACACACACTTGGGCCTGTTGTGTTGGGAACATGAAGCAAGTCAATCTTTACTGGGACATGACTGGATTTTAAAGAGGCCATTTTAAAGAGACACACAGAAGAGGGCCTTCTCTGTCGCTGCTCCCAGACTTTGGAACTCCCTTCCACAAGGCGGCCAGGCTGGTCTCATCTTTACTCTCCTTCCGAAAGTAGGCCAAAAATCTTTCTCTTCAGGTAAGCCTCTCCTCAGCTAGCCCATTGTGTCCACTACACTGGCTCTCTGAATTTAGCCAAGTCAAACTTATTGACTTCAAGTTCTATCCCAGCCCCTCTCTTCTTGATTCTGCAACAGAAATTCATCCCAAGATGCCTATTTGGCAGGGTCATGCAAGGTTCCAGTTGCTTTATTGAATTCAGCACTGGTTGACTTGGCCCTACCAAACAACATCAACTGCAGAACAATGATAGTAAATAGGCATTTTTTAAAGGTTGCAAACTGCCCACATGTCTCCAAATAATCTGCAACATTTGCACATGTAAGGTGGTCCCTTAGGATCTCCAGAACACACACAACTTACATGAAGCTGATGACAAATTCAACTTTTTAATCAGCTTGAGGAGGAAGAAAACACTCCCACATGGTCAGCCAAATACAGATGATAATCAGGCAGGAAACAGATCTACCATCTACACCCCCCCCAAAAAAAATACTCTACATGGACCAGAAAAAACAGCAACTAGATATTAAAACTCTGAGTAAGTCAAATCAAGACTGAACACTATTATTCTCTTACCCACCCATGGCATAATGCTGCCCGATAACTGCACAGGAGCTCATTGCTTTTGAAATGGAGCCAGGAAAACTGTCCTCCCCACCAAAGGTATGGCTTGTTCATTCTTTTTAGAAGAGAGATGACAAAAGAAGCAGGAAATGCAAGCGGCTGATCCCACTACGATCAGCACGCAAAAAAATTGCTAGGGAATGAGGGAAGCGGAAAAGTACTGGAGGAAGGGTTACAACCTGAGATAGGAGCCATGTTTGCACAGTTAAGGGAACACCTGAAGAACAAGGATTACCTACGTGCTGTCCCTCTTTGACAGAGACCTGTACAATAGACGTTGCATCACACTCACCTTCTGCCTGCAGCATAAGAAAGTAAGGACAGGCCCTTGAGAGCTCAGAATAGTCTTGAATTTATTTGCATTCCTAGCCTCTTGCTCTTCCTTAAACGTCAATATTAACATAGTCCCTTATGATCATGCTCATCCTATTGCAGTTTACAACAACATCAACAACAACAACAACTGTAGTCATAAAGAAAAAAGATAATTTTGTTGGCTTGCAGGTTTAAGCATCGCCTAAGCAGTTATGGCTTTTACCATTATTTTTCACGGGGAGATGGCAAACAGCACTAGGGTTTAGAAGGTCACTCCAAGTCATTATCAGATGTGCAAGGAGGTGGAAATGCTAAGCAGTGGAACAAAAACTGCTTGAACACATGCCTTTCCCAGGATGGCTTGCTCCCTATGAAAAGTCACCACATTGTTGCTGTGGACATCAGATACAAGCCAAAACATTCCTCCAACTCGGGACATCCTACAACGAGAATCTATTCATACATCAGTTCTATGGTCCCTCGCATGGAAATCTTGTCTCGGGGGTTGTCTTAAAGCAGGCATGTCCAAACTTCGGCCCTCCAGATGTTTTGGAACACAACTCCCACAGTCCTTTGCCACTGGAAATACAGGCTTGGAATTCTGAGAGTTGTGATCCAAAACATCAGGAGGGCTGAAGTTTGGACATGCCTGTCTTAAAGAAAGGGCACACAAGAATCAGAGCTGCTGAAACGTCTCTGCCTGAAGTTCAGTTGTGTGTTGAGTGTGAAGCTGCCTCGTTAATCCATTTAGTTCAACGTTGCCTACACTGGGGCGAAAAAACCTTTGACTCTGTGACTACTAGGGAGCCAAAGTACGCATCATACACCCGAACTGGCCAGGTTGGTTATGGCTGAAGACAACATTAGGAGAACCTGGTTTGCAATGACTGGCAGCAGCCTTCCAGGACTTCAGAGTGGGGCTCTTCCCCAATCTGGAGACACCTGGGATGGAACATGGCATTGGCTGCATGCAATGTGCGGGTCTCCTCACTGAGCTATGGCCCCTCCCCACATAGCCAACAGAGCCAGCACTCACTGATTTTCCACTAAGATGAACACAGGAGTCTGTTTGTTGTGGAAAATCACAAGCTTGTGGATTGCACCATACTCTCAAATGCTTATAATCCACAGGGTAATTTGGGCGCTAGAGAAGAAATGTCTCTGATATATCCACAATAAAATTTCTCTTCCCTTTACACATGTCTGTGGGAAACAGTTACACGGTACACCAGCAGAATTAGCAGCGCAATGACAGCCAGAATTTTAAGACATGCTTCCTTTCCTGAATTCTCACTTAAAACTCCCTCTCCACACCACTGCTCCTCCTTTTTTTTTGACAGAGCACTGTTCCCCTACTCAGCTTACGAGAGACACTTCAAAGCTTACATTGCCCGCATGTTGAAAACGTTGCATTGGACAAGGTTGCTCCATAGGTTCCCACAAGACACTGAACCCCCTGTCACATCCCCAACGTGTCTGCTTGTGCTTTCCTACCTTGCCTGTAACTGCAGAACAGATAGTAGGTTGCTGCACAACACTGTCTGCTCAAGACAAATAGACTCCATCTCCATGGAGGAAATAGCATATTTACATACATCTACCAATCTATACATGCACAGTCATTTCCTCTGGCTATGTGGTAGGAAGCTGCAGCACCAGCAGTTTCCAAACAAAAGTGCTGCTGGGTCCACTTTGTGGGGAGAATATCAGAGCACAAAGCTAAGGGCTTTGCTCCCCACCCCACCCCCAGACCCTCACAGGATCTTAAATTCTTAGACGGAGATGTATCTAGAGCAGTTCCCCACCCCACCCCCCATGCCAACCTCAGCCACTGTTCTGACTCCTGAAAACAAGCTAAGCATGACTTCCCTACACAAGCTAAGCATGGTCCTTGGCAAGATTCTAACAAGACTTGTTGCACTCTCTCCCCCATCCCCCACATTAAGATCTCGCAAAAAAAAAAAAAACCTTTTCATGTTCTCCAAAATCAGACAATCTTCAGAAAATAGTGAAAGAGGGGAAAGGTTTCAGAACAAAGAAAACTACACGTCCTTCTTTAAAAAGAAAGGTCTGTCACTAGAACCTTGAACACATCTCATATCTCAGCTCTCAGCTACTATCTGCAACCCACTATCTATGATCAGTTGTGTGCTGATGCACATAAAAGCACGAGTCTTTTCTATGCAGAATGACATTCTGTATCCCCTTGTAACAACATCCACAGATGCTATGATACTTAATGTTACCTTTCCCCAGCTTCATCTGAGACAGGATATTAAGTCTATTGTCACTAGACATACTCCAGACTAATGTGGGGGCTTTAACAATTGCCTAAATGAGAGGAAACCCAACAGGCACAGCCTTCTGATTACCTCCATGCCCATAAACAACTACATCTGTTCAGCACTTCTCTGCCCTACAGCTACTAAAATGCACAGGAGACTCACCAAAGCGACAGAATATCGAGCAACCCTGTTGCTGTGACACAGAATATATGCACCAATATATAAAAACAGAACCCGATAACAAAGCGTTGTGGCAATGTTAAAGCGAACAGCCTCACTTCACATAGATGACAATCCACTTTCCTCACACATGACGTACAATACTAACACCAGAGGTTTATATTTAAAAAATATATGGTTGTAAGCAAGATGACTGAGTGAAAAGGGATACAGAATATACACAAACTATACACGCATACAGTGGTACCTTGTATAAAGGAATTAATTCGTTCCAAATGAAATTATGTTAAGCAAATTTTCTTTTATACAAATTCCCCTAGGAATGCATTGAAAATGGAATAATCCCATTTTTATGTTGTACGGATTCTCCCCATAGGCGATTATGTTAAGCAAATTTCCCCTATCTCCTAAATTATTTGTTGTACAGATTTTATGTTATACAAACTCTGTTTGTTATACTGTACAAGGGTCCACTGTATATGCATTATGCCTGCATGTACGTTTCTCTCTCTCTATCTCTGTATATATATATAAAATTTTATTTTATTTATTTATTTATTGGATTTTTATACTGCCCATCTGGCAGCGAGGTCACTCTGGGCGGTTTACAACAATAAATTCAAATAATTCATAGAATAAAAACACAAAATACAGTAACATAATAAAATAACAATCAGACAGACAGACAGACAGACAGACAGACAGACAGATAAATAGATAGACAGACAGACACACAGAGACCCCTTGCTATTCAGCCTGGCATATAACACAGAATGCACCCACACCGCCCTGATCCCCCTGTCCTGCCAGCCTCCCGCGCCCTTGCAAACCCACCGGCTCCGTTTCTACCGCCACTCGCCGCTTCCTTTCCCTTTCACCGGCTTTCCATCTTGGCCTCTTCCTGGGCCAGGTCATCTGACTGAGCCGCCTTTCGCTGATCACGTGGTCTCACGGGCTCAGCTCGGGCCATCAAGATCAGCTGACTCCCTGAGAGACGCGGGGGGCGGGAGGGAATGTCTCCTAGTAGGCATTTCCGCCCAAACAAGAAGCACATCGGGCAATGCGCAGGCGATGAGTTCCTCGGGTTTTTATTGGTTGAATCGAATGTTGGTTGCGCCACCTAGCGGACAGCGGGGTGCCTTGCGGCAGAAGATCCCCAGCTAACCTTGTGCGCTTCTGATTTCTTTCCTTGAGTTCCCGCCGTTCAATGTGCGAGGACGGCCATGAGGTTTAAGGTCGGAGAGAAATGGCCTTAAAAGGGCAGCCGGAATAAGAAAATTACTGGCTAGGTCAAGGTTGACGAAGCCGCACGAATATACAGTACTGTATATAGATATATGGATAAATAATTATCTTTCATGTTATGGTTTTTCTTCTTTTTTAGTTTTCTATATCACTGAGCCATCCAACACTGTGAGCAGCTTTCGGAAAATTAAAGGAACAGATAAACAACGAACGAAGTGTTTTTAAAATGGGCAGCAAGACCAGCAGCCTGAGGCGAAGGCAGCTGATGGGAGGCATCAAAAGGGCAGGCCATCATGTGTTGTTTGTTGTATTAGCATAGCTAGTTTTAGAAGAGCTTGGTGGGCCAGTGTGTTTTGCTCAGGCAGCCAAATGTTCTGGACACACACACACACACACACACACACACACACACACACACACACACA
>JAHTLZ010000010.1:63601243-63624421 GCA_023846285.1 Phrynocephalus versicolor | reverse complement strand
TAGATAGATAGATAGATAGATAGATAGATAGATAGATAGATAGATAGTGTGGTGTATTTTTTCTTTTAAAAACAGAGTTGCAATGCATTCAGCCAGTTTTGTAGCTTTATGTTTTCAGAGGGAGCTTCAAGGCCCCCTCTGAAAACAGTCAGAGCCTTGCCCTTTAAGGAAAAGGATTAAAAGCAGTGCAGTCCTTCCCACATGAATGAAGAAAGAGAAAGACAGTTCAAGAAGCCGCTCTTCCCAAGCGGGATTTATATTTTGATTCCCAAGAGTGGAAAGCAACCAGGCGAAGCTTGACTTTACCGCTTTGAAGGGACAACGGCAAGGTATGCCATAAGACAGCAAGGGTTCTGGACACGGTGCTCCTGGAGAGATAAGAATATCCAACATGGCACAAAGGTCGTCGTAGTCGCAGCTCCCCAATTTATCCACGCAGGGGATCTTAATCCATATCTGACCAAGTCTCTTCTCCAGAGTGACGTTCGCCTAGAAGGAAACATTCCACAAATAAATATGTTAAAATGGCAGGCACTTCCTCCAAAAAATTCTCTCTCGGTAGCTGCCTCAGGTGGCAGAGCAGGGTTGCCACAAGTCTGGAAATCCTGGAAACTACAGGGAAAACCAAACACGTTTTGGAAATCCTAGAAAAGTCGGGGGAAATGTAGATAGTCATGGAAAGACATGATCAGTTGTTGTGACCTCTTCCTCTCTGTCAACTTGCCTGCTCAACATCCCCCTCCCTCCCTGGCCGCTTCTCAATCCTCCCAATGGAAATTTCTTAAATCCTTCTGTGGTGGTGGTGGTGGTGATGGTTCCATGCAGTCCAATTGTGTCTGGCCTGTAAGTGTCCCTGATAGGATTTTGAAGGTCTGTGAGATATGGCAGGAGTGGGCTTACCACTGCCACACTCCCCCGCCCCCTGACCTTCCATGGCCAAGCGAGGATTTGAACCCAGGACCTCCTGAGTTCTGTTTCCATCACTGTGGCCACTACTCCACCGTCTTTCTGCTCCCATGAGACGGGGAAACAGATATTAAAACAGACCGAGAAGAGGTCTGTGCTCAAGGGGGCTCAGTATGCATTAGGATCCATAGGCTTACGTGCAAGTAAATACTACTGCAACTTTCAGCTGGAAGCTACTTTTTCCCTTTTAACACGTGTAGTCTAACCTTCAGCGGCAAAAATTAACAGGGTTGTGTGTAGGTGAAATGTTCAGTAAGCCAATAGCTGACAAGAAAAGGCTCAGAACAGTCCCGTCTTTCTGCCCAGGCCCATAGAAGCTGCTCCTGTTTGGCAAACGTGGAAGGCAGAATAACCAAAGTGTGAGCATAAGAAAAAAAAATTTCTTAAACAAAACTCTTTCTTGTCCTGCTTACTTCTGCTGACGCTCTGGAGAAAAGGCATGAAATCTATCTCACAGAAGATCGCTTCACACAAGCTGAACAGCCTGATGGGTTAGAAATGTCCTAAAGAATCCTCCCAGCTCCAGCTGGTTGGAACCAGATCTTTTTTTTTCCCCTCCCAGCAAGATAAATTCACATGACCAACAGCTCTCAGAGCCTCTTCTGCTTTCACCCCTGCTGCTGGGAATAGCCAAGGCAACTAGACAGAATACATACCCTAAGATCAAATATGTTCAAAAGTATCAGCGCAGAGGGGATGCATTTCATTATTTGTCAAACAAATTTTAATTTTTTTAAATGTCCTTCTACTTATTGCTCTGCCAGTTCGTTTGGCGGGGGCGCCAGGCTGACAAGTCCCCCAGATCCATGGACCACGGACTCCCTATGCTCCCCTAGTTGACTCACTGCACTTCATTTTGGGAGTTGCAATCAAGGGCAAGTAGAGCCTTGTTATATAGCACAGATACCGGAGATGATTCCCAGGGCTAGAGCAGGGATGGGCAAAGAGGCTGAAGAGCCACAATTCATCTGCATCTGTACTTGCTCTGGGACGATTCCTGCCCTTTGAGACATATTGGGAGTTGCATTGGTTGCTCTAAAGAAGCACGTAGAGAGTACACAAGTTAAGCAAATTTCTTCTTGCCACAGTTCTGTATTCTATTCCAGAAGGAACTCAATAGACTTAAAAAAATGCAGAAGCCCTGAATATAAAATGGCTCTTACAGACCCATGTTCTTTCTCTAGCTTTCTCTTCCCCCCCCCACAAAGTTTCAATATACAGGCGTACCTCGGTTGACGAACATCTCCGTTAATGTAATTTTTGGTTTATGAAAGGAAATCCATTTACAGGTGTACCTCGGTTTACAATTTCCCCCCAATAAAACTTGGTTTACACATTTTTTTTGTTAAAAAAATTTTTTCCCCAGGATACATTGTGCCCCTATGCTTCTCCAGTTTACAAAATTTTTGGAAGATGAAACATCCCAGGGAACGCATTAAATTCGTTATCCAAGGTATGCCTGCACACCACCTGACAGATTCCCTTTTCAATATTGCATGTGAAACCTGATAGAAAGCGGAACTTCTGTTTACTTCCTTCTTCTGCATAACTGTTTGAGAATGCCTAAATCTATGTAGTCACACAGCTGCTCAAAGAGTCACACAAGCTATGGAATGCCCTCCCAATCGAGATCCGCCTGGCGCCAACACTGATTACATTTCGGCGCCAGGTAAAAACCTTCCTGTTCCAGAAGGTTTTTAATTGATATAATATAGATTGTGGGTCCGCTGATGACAATTTTAGAATAATGATTTTAGTGTAAGGTTTTTATTGATGATTTATTGATATTTTACTTTTAACTATTTTAAATTGTTTTATTCTTTGGATTGTAAGCCGCCCAGAGACCTTTGGGTAGTGGGCGGCATATAAGTTAAATAAATAAATAAATAAATAAATAAATAAATAAATAAATAAATAAATAAATAAACAAACAAACAAACAACTTTCTCATTTCTCTTGCTTGGACACCACATCTGAAGGCATGCTCATTGATTACAGAGAAAGGGGGGAAACCCAGGGAAGGCAGGGTGGGTCCAGATGCAACAGCAAGGCACGGTTTGGCCCTGCACGCATTTTGGGACTGAGTTTTGGAGGACACATCCCTCTCTTCCTCTCTTGCATCCATTCCCATTCCCCTTTAGTGGCTTCTGACAAACCTCAGTTTCTAGTTTTACCTCAACTCACCCAAGAAGACACTCACCTTGCAAAATAGGTGAGATCACCAAGAAGATCAAACCTTTACATCAAACTTGTGGCACAAGCTAAACCACATCCAAGGCACCCTACCTGATGTATCCTGGACATGATTCCATGGCCAGAATCCTATTGCAGATTTGCACCAATGCCTAGATGCCCTCAGCACATCTGATCTCGCCTGATTTCGGAAGCTAAGCAGGGTCAGCCCTGGTTAGTACTTGGATGGGAGACCACCAGGGAATACCAGGTGCTGTAGCCTCCTGGAATAGGAACTGGCAAGCCACTCCAATATTCCTGCCAAGAAAACTCCATGGACATGGAGTCATGAAGGGTCGGTCACTACTGTAACGACACAACCACAAAAGTGAGGCTGTATACATCCTGGTGGTGAGTTGTCAAAGCAAAATAAAGTACTGTATGCTTGCATATATCACATCCCATAGTGCTTACAGCCCTGTTTGGGCAGTTTACAATTTAATTCTGCAGGCTACACAATGCTGTACCCTGCAGCAAGCTGGGTACTCAATTTACCAGCCTCAGAAGACCAGGAGGCTGAATCCACCTTGAGCCAGCTACCCGAGTCCGTTGAGATGAAGCCCAGGTCATGAGCAGAGCCTTGGCTACCGTACTGCAGTTCAACCTGTGCACCACATGGTGCTGCTCACATTCCGAGTTGCATGTCAACCATGGGGCTTGATGTGGCAAGGAGGAACAGCAGCAGCAACTTGTGAAGAAGCAGCTATTGGTCTCTGCAGTTGACCCAGTTTTGCTTATCCCAATGTAAATCTGCAGGATTCCAGCCCATATGAGAAGGCGCCTTTGAGAATGTGTAAAAGAAGAGAAAGCAGTGGAAAAGCAAAGCAAATAGCCTCGAGGCCTGACTCCGGCTGAAAAAAACACACATTCCGCATGACCGTCTCTCAGTAAACATCTTTTAAGGAAGCTGACCAGCCAAGTCCAGGCAATCACGCAGGTTACTTTTGACCAAAGAGCACCACTTCCCCATTTGCTAGCTAGACTTTGATTGCTGGTCTACCTCAACTTCCCTCTGCTTTAAAACAGGAATAATAAGAATGAACAAAATGTTTCAGCGCAACAATAAAGGAAGCGGGAGGGAAATTACCAATAGAATGATAACAAACCCAGCAAGGCCACAAAACAATGGGGAGGAGGGAGATGGTAGGGGGCAAGAAAATACTTTAAACATTAAGGGCACAGTGCTTTGAGGAGGGGGCAAAAATTTAGATCTGCCTTCCTAATCCACTAGGCACAGAATCGTTTTGTCGACAGGTGCCATTTTTCCAGCTCTCTATAACCTTCCGTTGCCTTTGTTCTTGGACACACCTTCAGTGTTGACATCATCCTCACCAGTCCAGGCATCTTCCCTCTGCTGTTTTGGGCTCACTCCTCTGCAGGCAAGGCTGATATGGAACATTTGGAAATGCAGTTGCCAAACAGGAAAGGAAGGGCTTGAATCTCACCCAACCCTGGCTGATTAGGCCATCAGATGGAGGGTTTGTGAGGGAAGTGTGACTCTGAAGTGTGGGAGAGATTTCACGCTCATCTGCAGAACTCTAGAGAGAACTGGAAGCGACCATTTCAGCACTGGTGGTCATAACAAAGGCCACCTCATACTGGTTTTGAGGGGAATGCCGTTTAGTCAGCTGGGCACCAGAGGGCTCGTTCCCGTCCCGCCACTTTCAGAGGGCCATTAGGTACAGACCTGAGAGAGGGCCTTCTCTATGCCCACTCCCAGGCTCTGGGATTCTTTGCCACAATAGACTAGGTTTGGGGCCCCCCCCCCCGCCCAATGCTCCTTCATCGGCTCCCTTTGGTGATTTCAGGATGAACGCAAATTCATTACATTATGCATAAGTCCTATGTGTCCTATTGAATATGTGGAGCTGTACAACAGGATTCAGCCAATTCCAAAGAGCAGGCCTGCACAACAGGTAGACCGAGGGCTACCGGTAGCCCACGAACGGTTCAAAAGTAGCCCACCAACCATCAATAAAAAAGTGAGGGGATAAGTTCTCCACCCCTCCCTCCCCCACTCCAAGGACCACCACTGCCCCAGCAAAGTTCTGGGTGTGCCAGCCCACTGTCTCAGACAAGCAGGGCAGTTCAAGGGCCATGGCGCATTGAAATCTATTCCCTCCAGAACTGATTGATTTTTAATGCATTCCTATGGGAAACCGCTGTTCTACTTACAATTTTATTTTATTTTTTTACTTAGGAGCATGTGCTTGGAATGGATAAAATTCATAAGTAGAGGTATTAGTGTAATAGCTCTCGGGCACTTTGGGACAGAAAAAGTAGACCTCGGCCTGTTCAAAGCTGAACAGCCCTGCCATAGAGGACTGCGTAGGCATAGTGGCTGCACCATGTTGCACCTGCCTGCCAGTAGTGTATGTTCCAGTTCTCCTCCTCCTCTCTATGGCATCCGGTCTGGACTAAATATCAGACAGAGGCCAAAAAGTTGGCTTGTTTGGCCCAGTTCTGGACCAGTGGCCATGCTAAAACCTTGTCTCTTGATTGCCTGTTGATTGCTCACTACTGAAGTGTTCAGCCAATCAGCCAATGAAACGTAGCCAAAGTAAACAGAAATGACTGGCCGCACATTTGCCACCTTAAAATAAAGGAATCGAGACTGAGACCCATCACCTGGAAACCCTGTTGTCTAAATGATGCTGTAGCGCACTTCCCTCCTCTCAGAGCTCCCAGTTCAAAATCCCCATTCCAGAACGGACAAAGCAGAAACTCTGAAAATCAGAGCTGTTGAGCACTTCTTCCTTCCTCATCACAGAGGCCCTAAATTTCTTGTACCTTCAGAGTTTCTTCTTCTGCATCCTCATAAGGAAAAAAAAAAAAAAAAAAAAACAAGAAGACAGCAGAAAAAGCTATGATGTGTCCACATAGCAATTAGGGATGCCAAATACACCCCGGTGTAATCTGGTGTCAGCCTTTATGGTTTCTGTATAGCATGAAAACTTTGTTAACTCTTCTGACAAATCCTAGTATATTTTGAAGGTTCCTTAATATCAGGCATGTGAGGCAGCATTTCTTGCCTGGATTAGCCCCTTTCCCTCTCCTTACCTGCACAGGTGCTTCAACTGCCACAGAACTGGAGACTGAGGCACTGACCATCACTTTTCCTGGGATCTCAATTGGAGAGGGATTCACAGACAGACTTCTAATCACAGCAGGGTCCGATGGAGGACCACAGTTCGCCCACTGAAAGCTGTCAACCTAAAGGATTTGAAGGGGAAAAAATGTGTCAAAAGAACTACAGTATAGCGGGCTGGGAAAGGGGGTGCGGGTTGGATGAAGCCATAACAAACAACAGGTAATGCACTGAAAATCAGGAACCTGAGGGAAGTATGGTAATACCTTGGTTTACGATTACCTTGGTGTATGAGTGTTTTGCAAGATGAACATACATTTCTTATGAATTTTGACTGGATCAATGAGCAATACCTTGCAGTATGAGCACTGGAGCAGATCACATGATCACAAGTGAGCCAAAGGTGTTTCTCCTCCCCCCCTTCCCCCCTCCCCGCTGGATAGTGAGTGATTGCCTGGAATGTTCCATCTCAGGGAAGCCTCAAAAGCAGAGGGATAAAAGAAGGCAGGTCTCCCTTGCAACAGCCAGGAATGTTTCCAAAGGAAAGTGCAGGTTAGGGTTTTGCTTTTCCTCTATAACTATATTTCTATTTAGTATGATTTAAATGTATTTTCTTATTTTCAAACCAATTCTAGTCATGGGACAGCTAGTCAAGTGTGTATAGGGCTCCAAAGTGCATTTAATTATTGTCACATTAAAAACACAGAGTAAAATCCAGTTGTTAGACCCAAGCAGGGCAGATTCCGCAGCCAGATACCTAAACTGACATAGACTTCTAGCCAACTTCTTTGGTCAGTTTTGGCATTCTCTGTGTACAGTATGTGGTCTATGGGGCCCCAGAACAAACCATCTGGGTTTCCATTATTTCTTATGAGAAAATTTGCTTTGATATAAGAGTGCTTTGGTTTACAACCATGTTTCTGGAATGAATTATGCTCGTAAACCAAGGTACTACTGTACCCCGAAGGTAAACAAAATACAAAATGGAAGAAAGGCATTGAGGAAGAAAGGGTGTGATTATGGACAAGCATCACACATTCAGCTGTGCTACTGGCAGGAAAGGAGACAGGGACAGGAATGCTGAGCTGCCTAAGAGGTGTGGGTGTGGGTGTGTGCGTGCGTGTGCACGCACGCACACCTGTACACACATGTGAAAGAAGGGACACAGACTACAAGTCTGAGGAAATCATATGTGAGAGATAGATACATTAGAATATTAATACTACAGCAGAATCTAGACAAATGGTTCTCAACCTGTGGTCTCCAGATGTTCCTGGACTGCAACTTCCAGAAACCACTTCCAGGTGGAGGCTTCTGGGAGTTGTAGTCCAGGAACATCTGGGGACCCACAGGTTGAGAACCACTGATCTTTACACCATGTTTTAATATGCTACTTGTGATAATTTTATGCCAAGTCAGTATAGTTGGCACTAAACACACACTCCTGCTCTCCTCTAAATACACTCTCCAGTCTACCTGAGGCTTTTGCTGTTTGTTTCTTTTTTTCGGCCCGGTGGGTCCATGGGTGGGAGGAGGACTCGTTGGGAGCAGCAGATGGCAGCTCGAGCCACCCTCCCCCTGTTTGGTTTTACAGTAATTTTGGAAGGTCTCGGGATACTTGCTGAATCATTTTGTTTTTCCTGGCCTGTTATCTGCATTGGGGTGGGGTGGGATGGCAAGGCGCAGTTGGCAGGCAGGATCCCTGGGCAAAGAGGACTTAATCCAGGAATCAATATTTTTGCTACTTGCTGGAGACAGAGTGAATGACAGAGGGTGAGATGCTCCTGTGCTAAATGGAGTGTCCTGTGCAGTCAATTCAAATGATATGCTTGTTTCTTAGTATGGTGAGTGGGGCTTGCAAGGGGTCGTTGGGCAGGGCTTGCAAGGGATCAGTGGGCAGGGCTTCCAAGGGGTCAGTGGGCGGCACTTGCACTGGGGGGGCAGCCCCCCACACACTCAGCCACCAAATCTGGCCCTCCTTACAAAAAGTTTGGTCACCCCTGACCAAGGCCTAATGCTCAGAACCAAAGTAAACAAGATGTGTTGGCGCCAACCCTAAGAGGACTTTCAAGGTAAGTGAGATATTTAAAGAATGGCTTTACTGGTTCCCTTCCACCCCAGTTGGCTCCCACCAGCCAACTAGGGATTCAAGAGTGAGTCCAATGCACTACACTGGGGACCCAGTTTGTCCCATGAGCAAGATGTAAAGGCTGTATAATTAGATGTGGTCCTCTTGCTGGCGGGTAGAGGTATTTCTATGCAGAAAAGAATTTGGGATAAAAGATTTGCCGGCTGCATGGGTTTTTAACTGGAAAGGTGCTGTTTATTTCTTGTTAATGAGGGGTTCCCCCCTTTAACTGATCGGCATTCATGTCTTGTTTGCAGTCTCGAATGCCATTTTTGCTGAAAGGTGGAATATAAATTTGAGGGTGTCCTTTTCCTATTGGCATAAGTAGGATGAATAGAATCAGAGCTATAGCACTTGATTTGTTGGGCAGGGGGAGATTATCCATCATGTGTTGGGATGTACCACTTTGGTTGGACTCTACCATGCAACTACCCACCCTCAGCCTCTCTTGTGATGTCAAGAAACTAGCTAGCATAATTTCAAATTTGCCAAACATCTCCCTGTTGTAATATTTATTATGTAAGGAGGATTATTACTGAGCTTCTTTGCCCTCAGTCAAAAACGACAGTAGCCGCCCACTGCCATGGTTCCCCTTTCACTTCTTTATCAGGTGTCATTTAATCCCAAGGCCTTAAAAAAATAGGACAGCCCACAATATTTGGCATGCTTTTACAATGGCCAAATTGAGCAAAGGAAAACTACAGAAGGCCACAGAAAACTGTGAGCTGATAAGAAAACAATCAGGCAGGCAGAAGAAATTGATGTTTTATTGTGGTTCGGCAGATTGTGATACCTTCTGCTAGCTCCCTGCCTCATTGCTGGATGTTTTATCCTCAATAGTGCTGAGCATCCAACCCGCAGACTCTGTGTTGGTGTTTGCAGGGTCACTTCAAACATGCAGTTCTGCACCCAAATAAACATGCCGTCCCCCTGCAATTATGCCCCAAGCTTGGGTTTTTAATTTTATTTTATTTTAAATCAATTGGTGGATTTCCTGATTGATTGGACTCTTGAGACACCTCCAGTGATCTTGTTAACCGGAGGAATTCTGGAAGATGTTTGCAGAAAATATATTTTCCAAGCTCTGGTTACACCTCTTTATTTCTTATATGTCTCCTGTGTAGGAGGACGCAGCCCTGGCTGGTTGAACAGGGACAACTTGCCTCAGCTCCAACCAGTAATACCTCAGTCCAGTGTTAAGGCTTTTATATTCCTACGAATCTCTTTTTATACAACAGCACAGCACCACCAACTACCATTTCATCACACTCTGTACTCCTGGCTTCTCTGTGCTAGACTGGGTGGATAACCCCAGTGCCACTCCCCAGATGCTTCCCTCATGCATTTTGTCCTATAAACGTTCACTCCAGTCTGGATGAAATCCGAACCTGAGAAAGACACATATTCTTAGCGTTTAATAATTAAGTCACTTATTTAACACAGTGTCTTAGCTGAGATTTAAGGTTTCCAAAATGTTGCAAGACCTGTTTGATTCTATTTGGCTAGCGGCATTTATGATGCATCCAAGCTCAGGAATCCAGGAAGTGATAATAAAGGAGCCTTTGGGAAAGCTTCCTGTTAATTTCCATCCCAATACAACCTAAGACTCTGTTCAGTAAAAAGAGACAGTTCAGACTCTGCTTTGGCCAAACACTCAGCAGAGCAATGACCAAATAGCGAGCAACCTTTGGCTTAACTTATGGCACATTAGTTGATGAAGCAGCGGGCTGCCAAAACTTTAAGGGTGTGCTCGGCAGTCAGCTTCCAAGCAGGGCTCCAAGGCAACCTGGGACAGGTCTGTTGTGCTCTTGAGAGAGGTTAAAGAAGACTGGAGCAGACATTTTGTGTGTGTGTGTGTGTGTGTGTGTGTGTGTGTGTGTGTGTGTGTGTGTGTGTGTGTGTGTGTGTGTGTGTGTGTGTATATATCTATAGGCCAGGGGTGCCCAAACTTTTTGTAAGGAGGGCCAGATTTGGTGGCTGAGAATGTGTCAGGGGCCGGTTGCTCCCTGACCCTGCCACCCCACTGCAAGCCCCACCCACTGACCCCTTGCAACCCCACCCGCAGGAAGGAAGGCGGGGACCAAGGGAGGGAGGGAGGAAGGTGGGGACCAAAGGAAGCACAGGGAGCCCGTTTAAAAAAACATGGGGCGAAGGAGGGGGAGGGAGGGGCAGGCCAGCCAGCCGCGGGCCACTCAGAATGGCCTGACGGGCCGGACTTTGGGCAGGCCTGCTATAGGCACATGCGCGCACACGCACACACACACACCTCAGCTAAAATAATTTGCCTTGCAAGAATATAAAAGAAATAAATGAGATTCAGGCTACTTTTATGTTCGTGGTCACTCCTGCCTAGCTGAAACGACTTGGAGTTCCAAACTGACTTTGAGCAAGGAAGAGCCTTGTGGGGATTCTCCCGTGTTCCTAATGTAAGGTAACCCTTCTTCAAAATCAGGATCATAGCACACACATTGCACAGAACACTCTGTTACCTTACGTTGCATGAAAGGTTCAAAGCTAATTATATAAGCACTTTAAGCACGTTTAAGTTGGTCTGTAAGTGTTTATTAAGCATCTGATAGTATAATTTCTATGAATTTAGAGAACCTAGTTGGATTAAATAATACCTTAGATTGCCTCTCAAACCTCACCAGACCAAAGGTGGGGAAAGTTGGGTGCAGTTTATATAAGTAGTGGAAAGTATCTTTATAAGAAAGCGCCCCAGTGACTGTGTTGAAATACACAAGTGCCAGCATTAAGTATTACTCAACTTAGGAGAAGTACGATACTTATCATTCTGTCATGAAATGTTTCCCTCAATGAGAAGGTTGTTACTATTTTTTAGAAGGGGAGAGAGAACAGAATAGAACAGAACAGAATAGAATAGAACAGAATAGAATACAGTAACATGTATTGTCATTGTACAAGTACAATTAAATTAAAAGGTGCCATCCAGTCTGCACATCACTCACCCCCAAATACAGTATAAAATTCCAAAACAGAAGTCTACCATTAAAAACAAACATCCATATAAATACTCCTACCTTCTCTCATCCAGCATCACTTATACCCATTATAAAACTCTAAAACAGACCTGCACAACAGGTAGACCGCAGGCTACCGGTAGCCCACAAAGAGTTCAAAAGTAGCCCGCCAGCCACCAATAAAAAAGTGAGGAGATAAGTCATCCACCCCTCCCTCCCCCACCCTAAGGACCGCCACTGCCCCAGCAAAGTTTTGGGTCTGCCAGCCCACTGTCCCAGCTGAGCGGGGCAGTTCAAGGGCCATGGTGTGGTCCCCTGCTCCTTCCCCACCCCCACCCCCACCCCCACCCCGGCCAGATGATCAAGCGGGTGCAAAGGAAGCATGTGTATGGTCAGCCTTCCCCATAGGAATGCATTGAAAATCAATTAATCCATTCCGGACGGAACTGATTTCAATGCATTCCTATGGGAAACCGCTGCTCTTACAAATTTTTTTACTTAGAAGCATGTGTTTGGAATGGATAAAATTTGTAAGTAGAGGTATTAGCGTAGTAGCCCTCAGGCACTTTGGGCCAGAAAAAGTAGACCTCAGCCTGTTCAAAGTTGGACAGCCCTGCTCTAAAACATAAAACCAAACATACATACACACACAACCCTATACTCTCTCACGTAACAGCATTTGTACCCAATACATTAAAAAACTACAAATTAAAAAAAGACACACACACACACACAAAAACCTATTCTTTCTCACCCAATGGCTTCACAGTCCCCCATATAATATACGGTACATGTTACACATTCAACACTGGTATTTCTCATCAACTTACATTTTTAGCTGTACTTAACATAGTTACTGCTGTTGGGTAAGAACTATTCCTTAAATCTATTTGACCTTGTTCTAACAGACCTGTACCATCTGCCTGATGTCAACAGTACAAACAGGGAGCATCCAGGATGGGAAGTATCTCTTCTAATGTTCTGTACTTTCTTAAAACAGCGGGAGCTGTACAAAGAGTGGACAAAGAAAGAATGGAGTACGTGGCCATGCCCAGAAGGAAACAATTTCGTTTGCCGTGAAATAAAACCTCTTTCTTTAACTCAAGGATCTGTTGCTTTGCTAAATGTGCAGATTGTTGCCGATCCAACATTTTCCCAAGTTTTGGTGGGAGTGCAAACCCTTTGCTTGTTGGTAGAGCAGATGGTCAGCATTTTAAAAACATCTGTGGTTCACTGTCCATTACCTTCAGTGTAATGACATACTTCTATCAGCCCTATCTGAAATGCTGGAAGGCTGTTCCCAGTTGATGTTACTGAGCAGGATGAATCCTTTATCCAACATGATACACGGCATCTTTCTACATTTTTACGGAGAACTTAAGGAACAATATTTTCTTGCTAAGTATCTTAATGAAAAAAAATGTTCACCCAACTACAGCTTTTACCCTGTTTCTGGCTCAGAGGAAATAAGTGTGTGTGGAAGATTCAAAGAAATGGACTTTGTTTCTACATAAGTTACTCTAACATCAGAGGGTTTCTCTAATGCAAATCTACATTCGGCTATGAAAGATTGAGCAACCACTACACGACTCTACTATTTTAGACAGTTCCACTAAACCACTGGTTCTCAACCTGCGGGTCCCCAGATGTTCCTGGACTGCAACTCCCAGAAACCCCTTCCAGCACAGCTAGTACTGGAGGCTTCTGGGAGTTGCAGTCCACGAACATCTGGGGACCCACAGGTTGAGAACCACTGTACTAAACTATGGTACAAATAGAGACCTAAGCAGCTTCTTGAGCCTAAGTCAAGATATCACTGCATAATCAGACAGTATGTATGGCGAGGTGATCCTGGTTTGTTCCCCAGACAGAGGTACACAAACAATATCTGTGATCGTTTCCCACTTCACTTTTTGCAACATCTAGACCAGTGGTGGTGAATCTTCAGCACTCCAAATGCTTTGGACCACAACTCCCACAGTCCTTTGTCATTGGCAATCCAGGCCTCGAATTCCGGGAGTTGTGGTCCAAAACATCTGGCACGCCAAAAGTTCACCACCACGGATCTAGACTAATCAAGGGATTTGGTAACCATAAAGCTTGCAGAGAACTTTGTGTTGAGAGCAGGGCTGTGGAGTTGGTAGATAAATGTTCCGACTCTGGCTCCGACTCCTAAGTTTTTTTGTACTTCCGACTCCGACTCCTCTGTATTAATATGCGAATGTATTTTATACATTCCTTGAAGGAAAGAAAGGCAACATGCATGTCATTACCACAGGACTACTGGCTGGGAAGCCAACAGTCTACTGTATTGAACAGTTTAGCAAGAGACAAACACAATGAAAACAACAAAGTTTATTAATTTTTTAAATTAATTAATCAAGTGGCTTTATTCTTACAGTAAAAGCAAAGCAAAGTGTTCTGCTTATATACCGCCCCATACCACTACAAGTAGTCTCTGGGCGGTTTACAATTTTTTAATTACAGTGTGCAGGCTACACACTGCCCCCCCCCAGCAAGCTGGGTACTCATTTTACCCACCTCGGAAGGATGGAAGGCTGAGTGAACCTTGAGCCTGCTACCTGGAATTGAACCCCAGGTCGTGAACACAGTTTTACCTGCAGTACAGGCATTTAACCACTGCGCCACGAGGCATTAATTATAACTTTTTGTGAATTGAGACATTTAAACTTGCTTTGTTTAAAATTCCAATCTAAATTTAGTAGGAGTCAGAGTCGGAGTCGGAGCATTGTTTGCCGACTCCGACTCCAGGTACCCAAAATTTCCTCCGACTCCGACTCCTCGACTCTGACTCCACACCCCTGATTGAGAGTGGAGGAGGCACAAACTAATAAACAAGTCTTAATACGAAGTTTTGACTTCCCTTTATCATCAAGATAGCTGCCTCTGCATTCTAAAAGAAGAAACTGATTCTGTATAAGGCAGATCATAATGCTGTGCCATCCACCTGGCACATCATCAGCCAACACATGACTGTGCAGTAAGAGCTTCAGTAATCATTCCTGAACTACATAATACATGCCAAGGTATTTGACACTGCCAGCATAAGGAGGCAATTTACTTAATAACACCAGTAACAGCAGTCCCTATCTTGAAATTTCACTTTTCATTACTGTTAGGAATTAACACTTGCTCAGGCTGAATCATCACGATAGGGAAATGGTGAATTGATATTTTCAAATTATGCTGCTCTTCCTTTACTGATGAATTATTTGTCTTGATGGCTTTTGGGTCTAAAATGCATAAACAGACAAACATCCGGAAGTAGGAGCAGGAGACTTAAGAGCTCAAAGGAAGTGAGTTCCCTCTTTATTACATGATCTTCACCCGATTTTCAGAAAGAAAAAGAAAGCGCTATTAAGCAGGGAGAAAGAGCTATTTTATGATGCATTTTACGCGGTATAAAATATCTGGGGAGACCAATTTGCAAACAAGTCCAGGGCGTTGGACTCCTATCAGCCCCCTCCTTAGCCAACGAGGAGGGCTTCCTGCGACTTGTCCGTAGCACCCGTCGTCTCAAGAGAATGCTGCCCGTGTGTAAACGTGGTTCGAGCATTTTCCTCCATGCATTTGCACTATCGTTCCAACCGTGCATTACATACACGCACGCACGCACGCAGGGGCTAAAGAGCCGCCACTCACCTGGGTCAGCCACCGGGGCCACTTTCGGTCCAGTGGGGCAAATGGCAGGTGCTGGGGGCCGCCGAGCACCGCTGGCCACAGGTGCAGGGCGCAGAAGGCCAGCGAGAGGAGGACCGCGGCTTGCATGGCTCGCCCGGCGTTGCAGCCACCGAGGCAGGCGGGACGGGACGGGACGGAAGCTGGGCGCTCGAGAGCCGGGCGGGCAATGCGGGAGGAAAAGGGATGAACCACAGCTGCCAGACCGAGCGCCCTGGGCGGCCGGAGATAAGCAAGTCCACCGGAGCGAAGGCCAGCCAAAGTCCACACGCCGGGTCGTCTCGGCGACGGAATGGGCAAATGCAACCCCGGTTGTTTGCTTAGGTCAGGCGCCGGGGTGCGCTCTACTCCGGGCACCAGAAGCGCAAAATCCCCGCCTCCGCCTTCGCCCCTCTCTCTATCGCGCGCGCGCGCCGACGGTGTTCCGGCCCTTTCTATAAAAAAAATAAATAATTAAATTAATAATATTGCAAGTTCCCGCACGCCCTGAACAAGGAAAAGCGGATCTGCCCCCTGCTGGAACGGAAGGTGCATTGCACCACTCTGTTGTCAAGTCGCAAAAGGACGAGTTGGAAAGGCTCTATCAAGGCCATATAGCCTTCAACTCCAAATCAAACTACATCTGATAGTTGGTGGCTTAATTTTTCTCATAAATGCTTCCAGCGTTGGAGCGCTCTCACCACCTCCTCATGCAACTGGTTTCATTGCTCTGCTAATCCCACAGTCAGGAAGCTTTCCCTGGTACAGTATTTTGCTGAAATCTGTCTACCTGTAACTTGAGCCCTACAGTCTGGGTGGAGAGGGCATCTTGCCATCCTCTGTAATACTATCTTTTAGTTATTTCAAGAGTACTATCCCATCTAATTTCAATAATCTTTTCTCAAAGCTAAGAGATTGGTCAGGAACTGAAGAACACTTTGGAGATTTGTCAAGAGCTGGAGAACATTTTGGGACAAGCCAAACCTGTTCGGGAAGGACGGGTTGCGCATGAACCGTGATGGGACCAGATTGCTGGCACTCAACATCAAAAAGGCTGCAGAGCAGCTTTTAAACTTGATAACATGAAAAAAACATTTATTCTAGCTAGGTAAATTATAGGAACTAGAATACATTAAGAATGTAAATTAACTGGAAGTATATGACTCCAGGAAGTGGCAGAACACCTGGATGAGAGGATTTTATCCCCAAGGTAAACTGTGCCTGAGGGACAGGAGATTGTCTCATTGTCTGGAGTTCCACATTCCCTGTCGCTGCCAGACTGGGCCCAGTTGAACAATAGGACACCAATCTATGGAACACTGACTCACGGATTTGGACCATCAAGAGCTTGATGGCAAAGGAAATTGGATCATCAGGGAAACTGTGAACAACCACCCACCACCAATGCAGATCAAGGGAAACCTTGAACTGGTTTGTATGTATAAAAACTGATGTTGAACAAATGTTCAGGGCTCACTCACACCATCCAGGGTGAGACCACTGACTGTTACTTTTGGTTTGGCTTCAATAAATCAGACTTAAACAGTTCAGTGTTTGCGCTTCCTTATTTTATTGCAATTTAATTATTGGACACTGGTTCTGAGCCAAGCACAGACTCAAAAATAATCTGTAAAAACTGGTAACAAACTGATAACTGGGGGAAAGCTGACAGGAGCTGGGCAGCATCCAGTTCGGGAAAGTGTCTACTTGAGTAGTGAGGATGATGCAATAATTACTGAGCAGAGCCAGGAGCTAGTCACCAGCACTCCAGCAGAAGGATGCAAGAGGCAGGCTAATTGTGCAACTGGACTCAAAAGACTGCATCAGAAAAGCATCTATAAATGCTTGTATGCAAATGCCAGAAGCCTCCGGAACAAAATAGGGGAGCTGGAATACTTGAAAATAGATAGAAATATTGATATTGTTGGCATCACTGAAACCTGGTGGACAAATGATAACCAATGGGATACAGTTATCCCAGGCTACAAACTAGACAGGAAGGGGCAAATAGAAAGTGGTGTCGCCTTGTATGTCAAAGAAGTGATAAAATCATATGAATTGGAATACAGTAACCACCCACCGATCGCGGGGGTTAGGGCAATTGTGCAGCGCGCCACAGCAGCAGGGGGATCTTACCTCCCACCGCCTCTGCCCGCCCGCGCGGCCCCGAGGCTTCTCCGGGGTGCGTGGGAAGGCCGCGCAGAGTGACCGGATCACTCCCCGCCACCCCCCACGTGGCACCGAGGCCTCCCAGAAGGGGTGGGGGTGCGTGGAGAGCGATCAGATCGCTCCCGGCGACGCCCCCGGCTCGGAGGCCTCCCAGAAGGTGCGGGGGCGCTGAGAGCGATCGGATCTCTCCCCGCCACCCCCACACACAGCTCTGCGGCCTCCCAGAAGGGGCGGAGGGGCTGCGGAGAGCGATCAGATGGCTTCCGGCGCCCCCCCTCCCAGCTCAGAGGCCTCCCAGAAGGGGCGGGGGGCCGCGGAGAGCGATCGGATCGCTCCCCACCACCACCCATGCAGCTCCGCGGCCTCCCAGAAGGGGTGGAGGGGCTGCGGAGAGCAATCGGATCACTCCCTGCCACGCCGCCACCCGGAGGGGCCTGGGTGGCGGCAGGGAGCAATCAGCCCCAATGCTTCTCCCTAACCCTACCCCCCACACACGGTTCCAGTCCTGCGGTCCTGCGATGTAGAAGAACTGCAATACCGGAACCGCGAAATGGTGGAGGGTCACTGTATCTAGGTGATTTGGAGTCACCATTAGAAAGTCTGTCGGTAAGAGTATCAGGCCACAAGGATGGTCTAACACAGGGGTCCTCAAAGTTTTCAAACAGCGGGCCGGTCCACTACCCCCCAGACACCACTGGGGGCTGGACCACAGTCCCAAAAAGAAGGCCAACATTTTAAATTGCCCCGCTTGGCTGCAGCCGGTGCCTCAACCATCTGGGCGGCGGGTGGGGGGCGCGGGAGACCTTGCCGAAGCCCTCCCACTTTGAACTGTCCCACTAGCTAGCATGCTGATTATCCGGGCAGTGGTTGGAGGGAGTGGGGGTAGAGACATAGCCCACCTCAGCAATAGAAGCAGCTGCAGAGGCTGGCTGGCTTGCGAAGCAGGGGATAGGTGGGGGGGTCTGCAATTGGTCCCGGGGGGCGGATTCAGGACCCTGGGGGCCGGATTCATGACCCTGGGCCTTAGGTTGAGGACCCCTGGTCTACCAGTAGGCATATGCTATCGGCCTTCGACCGAAGCCCCTGAGAGAGACTGGCAGTTGGAGAATGTTGTAAAGGAAGCATCCAAGACGGGAAGCCTGGTTATAATGGGGGACTTCAATTACCCTCACATAGACTGGGTGAACTGTTCTTCAGCACATGAGAAAGTGATAGAGTTCCTAGATATGGTAAGTGATTGTTCCCTGGAACTGATGGTTGAAGACCCAACTAGAGGCACAAGAATCCTTGACTTGATCCTAATTAATACACAGGGTCTTGTGCAAAAAGTTAATGTGACTGATCCAATAGGGAACAGTGACCACAACTCAATTACTTTTAACTTAATCATAGACTGCAAATCACTGATAAAATCTAACACAGAGACTTTTAATTTTCAAAAAGGAAATTTCTCAAAGATGAGGAAACTTGCAAAAAAAGAAGCTGAAAGGGAAAATGGAGAGTCCAAACCCTCCATGAGACATGGAGGCTATTTACAAAAACAATAAGAGAGGCCCAACTGGAATACAAAACCTAAAGGGAAAAGGGCACTGCCAGGTTCAAGAGGATTCCGATGTGGCTTACAGGAGCTGTTTGGGAAGTGATCAAAAGCGAAAAAGCTCATTTAGAAGATGGAAGGCTTGTCCCAATGAGGACAAGAGGCAGAAACATAAATTCTGACAGAACAAATGCAAGGCAACAATCAGGAAAGCAAAGCAAGACCTTTGAGGAGTGTATAGCTAAAAACTCTCAAAGAAATAACAAGGACTTCTTTAAGTACACTAGAAGTAAGAACCCAACTAGGAAGGCCATTGGACCATTAGATGATAGTGGAAGGCAAGGGTTTATTAAAGAAGAAACAGAGATTTCAGAGAGACTCAATGAACTCTTTGCTTCAGTATTCACTGAAGAAGACAGTGACCATATGCCCAAAACAGAGCCTATCTTTGTAGGGAGGAAGACCAAAGAATTAAGCCAGATAGAAATAACCAGGGAGGAGGGTCTTGCATGTCCTGTTAAACTAAATGCTAACAAATCACCAGGACCAGATGGCATCTATCCATGAAATTCTCAAGGAACTTATAGATGAAATTGCTGAGGTCCTAGCCAAAATATATAGTCTTTCCTCAAACAGACTTTGTGCCTGATGGCTGGAAGGTAGTGAATGTAACACTAATCCTCAAAAAAGGATCTAGAGGTATCCAGGAAATTACCGACTGGTCAGTTTGACATGTTTTCCAGGTAAAGTAATGGAAACTACCCTAAAAGATAAGATTAATAGGCACATAGAAGAGAAGGTGCTGCTGAATGAGAGCCAACATGGTTTTTGCAAGGGCAAATCATGCCTCACTAATCTGTTGGAATTCTTTGAGAGTGTCAACAAGCATATGGATAAGGGAGATCCAGTTGACATTGCTTATCTGGACTTTCAGAAGGCTTTTCACAAGTTCCCGCATCAAATGCTCTTGAATAAACTTGCCAGTCATGGAATCAAGGAACAAGTCTTGTTCTGGATCAGCAACTGGCTAAGGGTCAGGAAACAGAATGTATCACTAAATGGAAACTTCTGTAAGTGGACGGAGGTAAAGAGTGGGGTTCCCCAAGGTTCAGTACTGGGACCCCTGCTTTTCAACCTCTTCATAAATGACCTAGAAGTAGGAGTTAATGGCGAGGTAGCCAAATTTGCCAACAACACTAAATTACATAGGGTAGTAAAAACTGAGAAAGATTGTGAAGAGCCCCAGAAGGATCTCTTGACACTGGGGGGGGGGGGGCAAACCACTGACAAATGAGCTTCAACATTAGTAAGTGCAGAGTGATGCACACTGGGGCAAAAAAAACCCAATTACATTTATAAACTGATGGGGTCTGAACTCTCTTCGACCAACCAGTAAAAGGGCCTTGGTGTCCTGGTGGACAGCTCAATAAAGGTGCCAATCCATTGTACCACAGCAGTGAAAAAAGTAACTCAGTGCTAGGGATCATTAGGAGGGGTACAGAAAATAAGTCAGTAAGTGTCATTTTGCCTCTTTATAAATCTATGGTGAGGTCCCATCTGGGAGTGCAGAGGAGGGCCACCAGAATGATTAGGGGACTTGGACACCTTCCTTACCATCTGAGGCTGCAGTGGCTGGGCCTCTTCACTCTTGAACAACAGCAACTAAGAGGTTACCTGATTGAAGTTTATAAAATCATACAAGGTGTGGACAAAGTAGGTAAGGATAACCTGTTTTCCCTGTTGCAGAACACTGGAACTAGGGGCCACTCCATGAAACTTTTGGGTGCTAGATCTCAAATAAATAAGAGAAAGTACTTTTTCACTCAGAGGATCACTGGTCTGTGGAACTCCTTGCCAGAAGAAGTGGTGACAGCTGTCAGCCTTGACAGCTTTAAGAAAGGATTAGACAAGTTAATGGAGAACAAGTGTATCAATGGTCTATCATTATGGATGCCTAAGGACAACCTCCCAGTTGGAGAGAGAAGATAAGATAAGATAAGATAGAGTAAATCTTTATTGATCCCACATCTGGGGAAATTTACTTGTTACACAGCTCTCAATATAAAAAACAAGTATAGATAGCTAGGTGCACAAAAAGTGTAAAGTGTGAGAGAGAAAACAAAATAGCTAATAGAGATTAAATAAAATAAGAAACCCAATATACAAATATTACACTAAAATTGTATATAAAAATAAATATAAAGAGAAGCTACAGTATATATACCCCATATGAATATGTTAAACTGTAGAGTTGAAGAGTCTCACAGCAGTGGGAATAAAGGACCTGCGATAGAAGCAGGATATCTCTCAATGCCATTTGCAGGGAATCTTAAGCAGGTGAAGACATCTGCTTGGGAATACCCTGAAGCAAATGGTGAGCCACTGTGTGAGACAGAAAGTTGGACTGTATGGGCTGTGACCGGTTCCAGCAAGGCTGTTCTTAGGTTCTAAACGTGCTCAGGTCTTTCCTTCTTTTCTCATCTTTGTTGCCATCCTTTGAATTCGCTGGAGTTTGTCAGCATCATTCCAAAAATGTGGCATCTACAACTGAACACAGGACTCGAGAGGAGGCGTAACCTGTACCAAATAGACAGAAACTAGTAGATTGTAGAGTTTGCGCTATTGGCTCATATTCAGCTTTTGATCTGCAGCGATTCCAAGATCCTTCTTACTCATAATGATATTGAGCCACGTATTTCCCCCTTCCCCATCTTGTAAGTGTTCATTTGGTATCGTTCCTCCCTAGTTTTAAAACTTGGCAAATTTAATTCTCTTAAAATCTTGTTTCTGTCTTCAAGGGTATTAGCTATTCCACCCAATCTTGTATCATTCGTAGACTGCATCCCTCATCCAAGTCATTAATAAAACTGTTGAAGAGCACTAGGTCCGGGACTGAGCCTTGCGGTACCCCCACTTGTCACCTTCTCCTAGTTTGTGAAGGAGCCATTGACAAGCACTCTCTGAGTACAATTCTGCCGAGCCACCTGATAGTTGTTCTACGCAGCACACATCTAGTAAGCTTTCTAATCAGAATAGCGGGGGCACTTTGTCGAAAGCATTGCTGAAGTCAAGATTTATTTTATCCTTCTGCTGAACAAGGAGGTTACCCAATCAAAATGAGATAAGATTAGTATGGCAGGATTAGATTTTTGACAAAACTAGCTTCTAGTTATCACTGACTCCGCCCCCCCCCCACAAAAAAGTGCTTACACAAGGACTGCTTGAAAATGTGCCCAGAATTTTCCACGGGACTGATGTCACCTTGACTGCTCTGTGGCTCCAATGCTCCTCTTTTTTACCTTTTTTGAAAATAGGGACATTAGCTCACTTCTAGTCATCTGGCACTTCACCCACCCTCCACGATCTCAAGAAAATAATAGGTCAGAGAGTTCTTCAGCCAGTTCCTTCCATGGTTGCAGTTCGTCAGCCTGTGGAGTTTGGAACGTGTTCAAAATAACAAGGTATTCCTTGATAATTCTTCCACACCTTTGTTTTTAATCTATTTAATGCCATTAAACGTTTCTTGAATGTAAAAATGATAATTTATCCATCTCAAGCTGCAATTCTGTCCCTTCCACTTGTGGTTCATATTTGCCAGGAGAGTCATATATTCTCTTTTTGGAGAAAACCAAGCTAAATTTGGAATTAAGCACATCTGCTTTTTCTTTCTCTTTGGTTGTCATTTTTATATCACCCCCGAATAGTGGAGCAACTGTTTCTTTTCTCTGTTTTTCTCTATGAATGAATCTAAAGAAGGCTTTTTATTGTCCTTTTAGCATCTCTTGCTGACTTCAGTTCCTTCTCAGCTTTTCACTTCTTATTGCCATCCCTGCAATTCTTTTCTATCTGTCTGTATCCTTTCTTTGTGCCCTGGCCTTTTTTCTGTGTGTCCTTTCTTCTTTTCAGGTCTTTTCTGGACTCTTTTGGAAGGCACCCACTTTTTTGCTGTCTCCCCCCCCCCCTGTTTTTCTTGTGGAATCCATTTTGGATTTCTTTTCTAGCTAGGATCCCCTGCGATGGGACTGTACTTAGTATTATTCTAAGTTTATTAACATAAGCTTTCCTTAAATCCAGCACACACGTGCAGCTACACTCTGCTTTTGCTTCATTTGAAGTCGAGAACTTGGGTATAACATGGGTACTTTCCCTTAGAGTTCCCCTTAGTGCCACTTCATCCATCGGTTCATCCCTATTAGTTAGAATCAAGTCAAGGATCGCTGGCTTTCTAGTTTTTTCCTCCAGTTTTCATAGGAGAAAATTACAAGCAACACAAGCCAGTTTTATACTGTTGTTTTTATTCTAATTGTAAACCGCCCAGAGCTCCGTCTGGAAGATTGGCGGTCTATAAGTACAATAAATAAATAAATAAATAAATAAATAAATAAATAAATAAATAAAT
>JAHTLZ010000010.1:63573030-63601233 GCA_023846285.1 Phrynocephalus versicolor | reverse complement strand
ACTGAAGTCTCTCCTTTAACATTCACGTGTCTTTGAAAATCTAATAGTTCTCCCCACAAGGTTTTATCTGCATCTTCTCCTTGATTAGTCAGTTTATAGTAGACTCTAATGACTACATGTATTTATTTATTTATTTATTTTGCCCTGATGCTCTTGCTGGATGGCCAAGCTCATTCTCCTTTTTGTTATTGTTCAGTAATATTGATTATTGACATATAATTATTTTTATTTATTATTTTTATTTTAGAGTATTTTTACCCCGCCTTTCTCCTTGGAAAAGGACCCAAGGCAGCTTACAGAGAGATAATACATAGTCCAGTACAGTTAAGACATGTTCAAGTATTGGAGAGAAAAAATTGAAGGACACCTTACAGCATTAATGCTACACCACAATATTTTCCTATTTCTGTTTTTTAAAAAAACAATTTTAATCCCTTTGCTGCTGTCCTGTCTTGTCAGTCATCCCTGCCAAGTTTCTGCCATCCTTATCAAGTTGTATTTACCACTCTGGTTAAATTTCTATATAATTCCTTAGGAGACTGCTCTAAACAAATGTTTTCTGTTCATTTATCTCTGATGCTTTTTTTTAAAAAATGGGATGCTCGAAAATCAAACCTTCCAGAATAGCACATCCTTCTAAACCCAAACAACCACAGGCTAATTAACGGAGTAATTCAGCAGCAACACTGAGTAGTTCTGCACAGGTTTAAGGCTGCTTATTGCTCTCAGGAAGCCTTCCCAGTGTCTTCTTTGGGGGAATCTTCCAAAAATAAATGAATAAATCATCCCATCAAATAAAAGTCTGAAGCTACTAAGCCCAATGTTAACTTCAACTGTGAAGTCCGTTTTGATGTATGGTAATGCTAATAATAATAATAATAATTAATTATCATGTGCCATCAAGTCCATTCTCACTTGTGGTGACTCTTTTTGTAATTTTCCAAGGAGAGAATACATAGAAATAGCTTATCATTCTCTTCCTCTGGGGACTTCTTCTGCCCGCTAATGTCAATTATGCAGTACTGCTCTTTCTAAGTACATAAGAACATAAGAAGAGCCATGCTGGATCAGGCCAAAAGCCCATCTAGTCCAGCTTCCTGTATCTCACAGTGGCCCCCACCAAATGCATCTGGGAGTGCACGAGACTAGATATCTGTTTCCTGATACCACTCCCTTGCATCTGGCCCTTGAGGTACTGGTTTCCTGGATTTCCTCATCTTGATGAAATAAGAAAACAATATAAATTGAATATTGCCTTGCACAAATCACTCTGACACTTGCGGAGCAAGTGAAGCAGTACATGCATTGGAACTGCATCTGCCCATGGAATCTATATTCATCAGGCTTGGGAACTCAGTGGTACATTTTCCCTGTAGGTACATACATTTAGCCATGGAGTTTGATGCAACACTTTCAAAAAAACATGCTGGGGTTTGTCTAGGTAGAAATACTGGAAAACTAGTCAGAGCCGAGTCTTTCAAGTGTGTAGGATGTCTTTGCTCATGCAACAAAAGCTGCCTTTCTGGGATATCTGGGATGGCAGGAATTAAAGTATAACGAAATGCTTGCTACACCTCAACCATCTTTTATTTATTTTTTAATTTAAACATAAGCACAATGTAAAAACAAAATAACATAAACACAAGGCAATACAAACAGCCAAACAAACCCCGTGTAACCCACCTCGCACTTGGTACTTATTCCACGCTTAAAATCTTCCCTTTTCTCTCCAGAAATCACACAGTGTCTATCCAGTGTGTGGCAGCAGTGAAGAAGGCCAAGTCCATACTAGGGATCAGCAAAAAGGGGAACAAAATTAAAACAGCCAACATTATAATGCCATTGTACAAAACAGTAGTAAGGTCGCACCTGAAGTACTTCATACAGTTCTGGTCACCACATCTCAAAATACACAGTGGAACTGGAAAAGGTGCAGAAGAGAGCAACTAAAATGATTACTAGGCTGGGGCACCTCCCTTATGAGGAAAGGCTACAGCATTCGGGGCCCTGAGGGGGGATATGAATGAGATATACAAAATTATGCAGGGCATGAGTAAAGTGGATAGAGGGATGCTTTTCTCCTTCTCACAAATTCCAGAATTAGGGAACATCAACACAAACTGAGGGTTGGGAGACAGAGAACAGACTGTGAAACTCCCTGCCATTGAATGTGGTGATTGCATCTGGCCTGGATGCCTTCAAAAGAGGATTGGACAGATTCCTGGAGGAGAAGTCCATCACAGGTTACAAACCATGATGGGGGTGTATAATCTCCAGGTCTAAAAACAGGGTAATTCAAGGGCCAGATGTGGGGGAGTGGTATCAGGACACAGATATCTAGTCTCGTGCACTCCTAGAGGCATTTGGTGGGGCCACTGTGAGATACAGGAAGCTGGACTAGATGAGCCTTTGGCTTGATCCAGCATGGCTCTTCTTATGTTCTTATGTTCTTATCTTCTCCCAGTGTGTACCCTTTTCTTTTTTGAAATACATATATTGTACCAACAATTTATCTCATATTAAATTACCTCTGCAATCTTATCAGCCAACATAATTTGATCCTGTCTGTTTACATACCTTTTGTGTTGAGAATTTGCTTCCAGACATTGGAATGCTTGCAAATATGCCATGATAATCTAGCAGCTCTGCTATTGGTTACAATACGTGTGCAAAAAAGACCAAGCTGGTATTTATCCTAGATTTGACTTTTCGTCCTTCAAAATCCTTTTATAAACAATGAATACATTGTTCACACACATACATTTAGCAAACAGCACATACAGTATGGCTCTCTGGGCTATCACATTGCTACTTTGGCTTAGGAAGTCTGTGTCCCAAAGGCAGAATTACTAACATCATTATGAAGAATCCAGTCATCTCCTCCTTCCAGACCCATCCTCTTTGAAAAAGTTATGATTTGCTCTTAAAACTAACCCAACTGTAGCTCAGCTAGTTTGTTCTTTAATGTCACATCTTTTGTAGGATGACTGTTATTCACTAAACTTGTATATAAAATGAAAACAAGAGCATAAGTGAATATTTTTATTGCCCCCCACAATATCCAGTCAAATAGGCAATGTTCAAGTCCTTCAGAATCCTTCATTTAGCCGTATAAAACATGGAATGAGGAATAGGCAGAAAGGTTAAAAAAATAAACAGCCACATAGTACAGGAATTGAATCTGTAGTTTATTACATCCTCAAATCTGTAGTTTATTACATCCTCAAAAGGAAACAACAGGCTTGAAGAGTCAACCTGAGGTGTGGCATTATCTGGAAAGATGTAAAATTTATTGTCTAGCTACATTTCCAGAGGCATGGGAGGTATATAGCATGTATGAATCTACCATAAAATAAATTAAAGGGACTTTTTGGATGCTGCTGAAGGAAATATGCAAAAGCCTGCCCTAATTAGCTATGTCATCACCAAGCCAGATGACTTACAAAGGTGACTTTGAAGAAGGCAATAAACTCACTGGTAGTGAGGAAAAACAGTCCCATCCAGAAGTGTTCATGTCCTTCAGCAGGGTCAACAAGGCTGCAAAAGCAATGCCAAATTACATTTAATATAATTTAATTTATTTTGAGAAAACATGATAAGCCATTATAAAATGCCAGATTCAAAACTACGGTAACCAGGCAAGGAAATTCTTCAATTCAGCAGCTGGAATTGAACCTCTTATTCCTCCAAGATCCAGGCTTTGAGCTGCAGAGATCTTTCTGTGCTTTGTTTGGGATCCTAACACTGTGAGAATCCATGCAATGGTCTGAAGTAAGAGACTGTATTGAGAATCCTCCTGTAACTGGGCACCCTAAGAAAACACACTTCATGATTGCAGGGTGGATTCTAAATGTGTTCTTTCATGCACATTTACAGTCATCCCTCAGACCTTAGTGCTCGGTGGGCAAAGCTTTCTTCCAGACTTGCAGTTCATTCTGAAACCCTAAATAGCACTAAACTGGCTTATTGATGTTCACCCAGTAAATCCACAACCAAGATGGGATATCCTCATTAATCCTGGAGATTCCATTCTGTACCCTATGACTTTTAGAAGCATGGACTGCTTGGGATGTATGATAGGCCCTTTTTATTATGATGCCCAGAATGTAGGATTCCTTTTTAAGTCAGCACACCATCTTGAGAACGTCTTGTCTCATGTAATTTTGGAAGCTATGCAGGATCAGGCCTGGTTGGTACTTGGATGAGAGGTCACTACATAACACCATAGATCTACTGTATAGGTAGGGCTAACAATCTTTCTGGAAACCCTGGGGATTTGCTACCCAGTCAAGAGTTTGCACAACTGAGCTAGATGGACCACAAGTTTGACTCAATGAAAAGCAACTGCCACGTTCCTCTGCTTGGTTCACCCCCCTCAGTGAAGCTTCAGGTAAGCTACGAAGACTGGCTGAGCTTGTGGTGTGGCTTGAAGTACAGTATTGCCACTATTTTTATCCTGAACAGGTTTCTTTTAAAAATGCAGTGGACCCTTGTATAACAAGCAGTTTGTTTAACAGAAAATCCCCTTAAAGGAAAACATTTCCAGAGCTAGGGGGAAATCGCTCAACAGAATGGCCTATGGGGCGAATCCATAAAACATAAAAACGGTCGCAATTAGGGATTAATCCATTTTCAATGCATTCCTATGGGAAGTTTGTACAAAGGAAAATTTGCATAACAGAATTTCACTTGGGAAATTCACTTGGGATGAATTAATTCCTTTATAAAAGGTCCCACTGCACTGCAGTAATTTGAACTGACTGTATTGTGAATGTGCAACTACAGTAGTTGTAGTTCAAATAATATGTTTGTAATATGCTTTAAACTTCTTGGCCAGAATATTGTCACTTATATATGGCAGTGTAAGTGCAGTGACACAAACTGCTGCAACAAATTGTTTCTAGTGAAGATGTTCATAGAATCACAGAGTTGGAAGAGACCTCAAGGGCCATCTAGTCCAACCCCCTGCCATAATCGGGCACATAACCAGGGAGAGGGGATTCAAACTGCCTTTGAGCCACTGAAACAAGCGGCGGTCGCACTGCGCCAAATTCGAAAGGGTCAAACAGCCTTCCTCCTCCTCCCCTTTCCCGAGCAAAGGGGAGGTGGAAGGCTGCTTGATCATTTTGAATTTGGGATGGCATGAGCGAGGGTGCTTGCAGGGTGCCAAATTCAAAAGGACTAAGGAGCCTTCCCCCTCCTCCCCTTCGCCCAAGTGAAGGCGAGGAGGAGGAGGAAGGCTCCTTGGTTCTTTTGAATTTGGCGCCACTTCTCCACCCAGCACCCCCAGGGTGATGATCCTCTGGTTGGGGAGGGCGGAACGGGGGACTCCGCTGCCGCTTCTCCCCCTGGACACCCCACCAGGGCAATGATCCCCTAGCCGAGGAGGGGGAGAATGGGGGGACTTCAACACCGCTTCTCCCCCTGGCATGCCACTGGGGCGATGATCCTCTGGCAGGGGAGGGTGAGAAGGGGGGAGTTCATCGCAGCTTCTCCCCCCCCCCCCTGTGCATTTTTAACCCAAAGTATTTTTAACCTGGGGTACAACTGTATTCAGGCTAAATTGCCATATTGGCACATAGTGAAAAATAAGTGGGTTTTCAGTCGCAGTTTGGGCATTCAGTCTCAAAAAGGTTCGCCATCCCTGTTATAACCTGTTTCAGAGGAACAGGCCTAGTAAAAAAGGAGGAGGAGCTTTATATATTAAGGATGTTTGTGCTGCTGAAGAAATTCAGGATACACAACTGGGAAGTCAGGTTGAGAGTATTTGGGTGAGAATTAAGGGGGAAAATAATGGGAAATATGTCACCTTGGGCGTATATTATAGACCCCCAAATGAACCAGAGAAGTTGGATGATGCCTTCTGTGAGTAGATGGCCACACAGTCAAAAGGGAGGGATGTAGTATTAATGGGAGATTTTAACTATTCCGATATATGTTGGCAGTCTAACTCAGCTAAGAACGCAAGGTTCAATAAATTCCTTAATGGCCTTGTAAACAAAATCATGGTCCAGAAGGTGGAGGAGGCCATAAGAGGAACAACTATTTTAGCTCTGATCTTAATCAGTAGGGAGGAATTTGTAAATGGGGTCGAAGTGGTGGGATCCTTAGGTAGACGTGACCATGCTCTTTTGGAATTTGTTATACAGTGGGAAGGAGAAACTAAGAACAGTGGTATCTCTACTTACAAATTTAATCCGTTCCAAATGCATGCTAATAAGTCAAACAACTCGTCAGTAGAACAGCCATATCTTAAATAAATAAATAAATAAATAAATAAATAAATAAATGTAAGTAGAGCAGATCACATCTAAAATTTGTAAGGCAGCAGTTAAAATGCCAACCGTTTTCTGCTCTTTTTAAAAATTTTATTAAAATTATAAAACTACAATACAATACATAAAACAACAGTATACAGTGAAGGGGGAAAATTGAACAAAACTCAAGCAAATAGGACAAAAAGAACAACCACCACCACCACCCAGCGACCCGCGCCCATCCCACTGCTTTTCCTTATCCGGTCCTGCCTGCATGTTGGGGGAAAGGGAGGGCCTACTGAATACCCTCCACACCACACCCATTGGGTCCATGCAGTGGCTCTGGTGGCCTGTGCCCTGCACCCTGCAGCTCCCTGGCACGGCTCTGAGGGGAGGGGAGAGGTCAAAGCTGACCCACTTTGCCCTCCCGCCAAACGCCATTCTCACGCTTCTCCTGCAGCTCCGGGGGGGGGGGGGGGGGGGGGGCCCCCCCCCCCCCCAACCCCCCCCCCCCCCCCACCGTCACCCCCGCGCCCCCCCCCCGGGGGGGGGGGGGGGGTTGGGGAAGGCCCGCCCTGCTGAACCCCCCACCCACCCAGATGCTGCAATGCTCACCTCCCTCCAAGGGTTCTGCAATGGCAAGTGGTCCGTATGCAGCTCGCAGGCCGAAGTTTGAGGACCCCTGGCTTAACCTGACAAACCCTAGACCACCAAACCTGCCTTGCTTCTTTCCCCTCAGGCAAATAGGGAACAAAAAAGAGTTTACAACTGAAATAACAGAGAGTGTACACAAACACAAGAACAAAATGCACAAAAAAGACAGCTTTTGTCAAAAGGTTTTTGCTGCCCACCCATTGGGGCTGTAGAACCAAAGATTAAATAAGTATTAATTAAATGGCAGGCCGTAGTGTGTGGCTTGTATAATGCCTTCTGCTTGATGATGTCGTTAGCATTACCCTTGCTTGTTGTGTCATGAGGGAATTAATCTCTCCAGTGAAACCAATAAGTCACCCACCCAGCTGAAAATATTGGCAGGTGGTGCCCAGTTGTGACTAGCCAGCTGGAAAACATAGTGGTAAGCACAGCCAAGTGTTCACTTGTACCTAAAAATGCATACGTAGGTACACAAACAGAAGCATGCAGACAAGGAAGTATTCACACATACGGGTTTATTACAGCTGGTAAGCCAACAAATAATTATCGCAGTGGTTAGCATTTGCACAGAGAGAAATCTTCCTCCACCTCAGGTAAGGAGTAGAATGGCTGGGGATGGCCCAGGTTTGAGAGGAGGTGGCACTGGATCTAATAAACGACCTGTTACTTATACACAGCCATGCACCGTGGGATTTAAAGAAATGCATGTACATCTCACGAGCAGGAGGGAAACTAGTTTTCCCTCACAGCTTATTTCTCTTTGGTGTGATAAAGTACTGAATCCTATCATATATTGACTGAAAGCAAAGCCACCAGATGAGAGGGAGTCTCTCTCTCTCTCTTTTTTTTTAGGAGTTTGGATTTAAAAGAGTATTTCCAAAGAGATATATTCCTCTGCCTCTTAAAATCACATTCACTGGCTGCCTGAGGAGGTCAAGAAGGGCACCAGAGCCCTTGCCTATTTTTAGCCGGCTTGTGTTTGCAACATCCTTATTTAGCAATCCAGCATAACAAGCGCCCAGAGCCTGTATATATATCACAATGCGTGCAAGAATTTGAAGGGGATTGTGACAAGGCATGTATTTATGGAATGCCTTGCTTTGCTTCGCACCAGCTTGGCAATGGCAACTGCTTTCCTTATCCTCTACAAAGTTAAGTGGAACAATAAATAGTACAGTATCCTGCCAACAGGCTTTTCCCCACCCACCTCATTTCCCTTTATCCACGCTGGTCTCGTGCTCTTGGTTAGTAGCAGAAGAGAAATAGGGTAGGTTGCCCAGCACAGAATGATTTTCAGTGCCCCAGCCTCTGCTGCCTCAGAGATACCAAGGAGAGGTGGATCTGTCAACTTTTATCTTCAGAACCATCATAACATTCTACACACATCCAACATAACAACACAGGTATATTCAGTCACTATATTTGGTCACATAGGTCACCGCTACCTGCTGGATGCATGCCATGTTAAAGGTATACATGTTAAAGGTATACCATTACCTGGTCAGCCAGGCTTTTACATGGAATGTAGGTTGCTACCTATTGCATATTTAAAGCATCAGTTGGTTGAGACGCCAAGTCTTTTTTTTTTTAAGCAAGCACCTACTTGTAAGAGACAAAGATATAAGGCAAAACATGTTTTTAAAGAAAGAAATATTGACAGGTGATAAAAATTAAATACTTTTTTGTGAAATCATAAGAACATAACATAAGAACATAAGAAGAGCCATGCTGGATCAAGCCAAAGGTCCATCTAGTCTCTCTTCCTGTATCTCACAGTGGCCTCACCAAATGCGTACGGGAGCGCGCAAGACTAGATATCTGTCTCCGGATACCACTCCCCTGCAATGGGTATATGTTGCAATTATGCCAAAACCTTGCAGTTGTTCTGCAGAGAGCTGAAATCTGTTAGTAGGCCTGACTCAAACAGTGTATGGAAAGTAATGACAAACAAATATTGTATAGGGGATTATAGGACCTATATTCTAAAGGAAAGCCAACTGTAGCCATTTTTAAACATTAAACTATATACACATAGGGCAGTCACATAATTAAACAATTAAATTTAAAAGGGCAGTGAGGGGCAACACATCTGCAACAGAATTCCACAGCCCAGTGGCCACCACTGAGGAGGCCAACCTTAGTGTGGCCACCAGCCTCAGTAAGGATTGAGGGGTGTGGGAAGTCTGTCTGGCGGAGAGGTTCTCTGTCAGGTAGCAAATTCCTGAACTATTCAAAACTATAAACCAAAATACAGCCCAAGTAAGATCCTAATTATTGTGAAACACCATGCTAATGACCCATGCTAATGATTTGGGAGTTAGCATACAAAGCACCGATAAGCAAAACAGAGCAATTAGTCATGAATTACCATTTTAGCAAGCTACATTTTGCCCCAACCCACCCATCTAGATTCTTCCACTGCCAAGATATCTGCACATGTGTAATGCAGCTTGCTGTCTGTTGAAATAAAGATGGTAACCACATATTTCCTGTTTCTACTTCATGTTGCCTTCCCAAAGGTTGTTCATAATTAGGTATATAGCCCCATGGCCAAGAAACTGCATAGGTTACTGAAGATTTTGGAGTCCACATTCTATTCCCCCCCTCTGTGCTTGATTCTGAGGGAACAATGTCTCTCTTTTTAGGGTTTAAAAGGGATGTTAAGGATTTCATCTTTCAAACAGTAGTAGGTTGGGTGTGGTTTAAATAGGTTGACTAATACAAAATAAGGCAGGGCTTCTGTACTTTTAATAACTCTTAGAAGAGGACATTTCCACATGGAATCTTGTCATACAACCTATCCCTGATGAAATCCTCTTCTACGCTATTATTCAAATTACAGGAGCTTTATCACACATTGTACTTAGCCCGCCTCGGTTTCCTGCAGCCACAGGGTGAATGAAATCGGCTTCTCAGTTTTAGTCATTTCCTTTTCCCGTCAGTCACAGGGACCTGCAATCGCTCGTTCCACTTTGCAGAGAATGAGCAATTGTTTCTTCATATCTTTATTATTAATGCAATTTCACATTAATTAAAAAAATTCAAGAGACTTAAAAAAAATTTTTTTGAAGGAACAATTGAGTAAGCTCTCCAATTGCAAATAGGCTCCAGGAATATGTCAATAGGGCCAATATCAGTAGTAAAATAAATAAATAATTAAATATTGGCAGGCCAACATGTACAAAAGCAATGAGACAGCTGCACCAAGAGCCATCCTTTATCAAAGGTTTAGCATAGAATCATAGAATCATAGAGTTGGAAGAGACCTCAAGGACCATCCGGTCCTGCCATGCAGGAACCCTCATCGAAGTACCCCTGACAGATGGTCATCCAGCCTCTGCTTAAAAACCTCCAAAGAAGGAGACCCCTACCCCCATGGCAGCATATTCTATTTCAGAATAGCTCTAACTGTCAGAAATAGGGATGGGCATAAAATGAAAAACAATATGCTGTTTCATTGTTTTGTTATGTAAGGAAACAAAACAAAACAATGAAGCAGCATTGTGTTACAGACGAAATGAAATGGTATTTTTCCCCCATTAAAACCAACTATTTCGTTCCGTCTGTAAAATAGTCACTTACCTGCGGGTGTTCTGTCACCACGGCTGCCACCGAGATGACCCAGCCAGGCCAGAGAGGGTGAGTGGCTGGCAGGCCAGCCTAGGCCCACCACCGGAGCCACGGCTGCCACAGCAGAACACAGTGAGCGGCCAGCAGGCCAACCTAGGCCCACTGCCACTGGAGTCGCCACCACCCAGCTGGGCAGGCCGGCTTAGGCCTGTCACCATGGCTGCCGCCGGAGTCACCACAGCGGCAGGAGAGGGTGAGCGGCCAGCAGGCTGGCCTAGGCCTGCCACTGCCAGAGTTGCCATGGCTTCTGCCAGAGGCCCGCCAGCCAGCTGGGCAGGCAGGCCTAGGCCCACCACCACAGCTGCCACAGGAGCCCCACAAGCCACCTGGGCAGGTCACCGCAGCTGCCGCTGGAGCCCGCCAGCTGCTGCTGCCGCCGCCACCATAGCCTTTGGAGCCACTGCTGGAACCTTCAGACGGAGCTGCCACAAAGTAACAAAACATTTCATTTTTGTTTTGTTTCATACAAATTTTGGTTGTATACATTTGTATGAAACGAAACGAAATGAAAGGGGGGGGCTGAAACAAAAGTAAACGAAACACCAGTTTTCTGTTTCGTGCCCATCTCTAGTCAGGAAATTCTTCCTAATGTTCTGGGCAGCATGGCATGCAATGGCTTTCAGGCACTCCCGTCTTAACTGGATATAGTTAAGATTAAACATACACCTTGTCTGCTGGGACAAATGTCCTGCTGCTACCACCTGATCACAGTGGTCTACCAATAGTGTTATCCTCTGCTGCCCATGATCTGCCAGTAGAAGAGCCAACAAAACAAGAGAGCAGCTGAGCTACAACGGGTCCAAACGTCTTCTAAATGCCTACATAAAGGTTGGGTACAGTGAGGGCAGTGTTAAGCAATTTCCAGCTCCCATTCCCTTGGAGATGCTTGCATTTGGCACAGCTTCAGCCTGCCTAGCTTCTCAGAGGAGATGGGCTGGGGTGATTTCGACCTGCTCCAACTCCTCCTTCACCTTCGGGCAGAGGGTTCAGCTACTATCAAGCGATTTCGGTGAGCAGTAACAGATTTCTGCAACTAGAAGAAGCTTATGACTAATCCAGACTGCTTAAAGCCCACACACTTTTGTGTAAGGCAGAAAAATGGCTTTTTTAAAAAAGAAGAGAGCATGGAATTCAGCAGCCTGGCAAGAATAACATGTGGCTTTGGTGCAGCAGTAGAGCAAAACAGCGGGTTTTCAAATCCGGATGAGTCAGGTGATACAGAAGCAAGCAGTCTCAACTTACTTTTTCTCAAATAAAAATTCACCTCCATGTTTTGTCCAGCAGGTGGAGTCCCAAATCCCAGAATACTCAAATTATTATGGCTTTAAACCAGGACTTTAGCCTGCCTGCCCAAAGTAACTCAAGGGGCGGGGTGGTGGTGGTGGTGCCAGCCCTGTACAGCTGGATGCAAACAGTGCCTGGTCCTCCGAAGCTCAGCAACCAGATTGGTGTGGTTGTGGCACTACCAGCTTGGGGACCGGACGATGGTCCTTATTTTAGAGGCAGCTTTGTTCCCGATTGACAAAGTTTGCTGCTTAGGTTCATTTCATCAATCAAAGCAAGGTCACAAGAGCCAAACGTTACAAGCAACAAGATTGTTGCAAAACATCCTGACGGGAAAGCTCCCAGAGAAAGTGGCTACACCCTTCTCCCTGCAAGCTTTCTACTTTTATTTCCAGTTTACAGTGCACATTGCATGCCTAATAAGCATGCTCAATTTATCCTGGATGGTTTTGGAGTGATCCTGGGCTAGATGGTGAGTTTTTCTCTGCTTCAGCTGTTCTGCAGAGTCCAGGTTTTCCATGGACACACCTCTCTTGCTTTTGTTTGTTGGTTCCCATTTAGGCTCTAGTCCTGTCAAGAATGCTCTGAGACCAAAAGAAGGGGCTGCCATTGCCACCATGGCTAGCTAAGAATGAAATCTCCAGAGGTGATAGGCTTCCTGTCAGACCCTTGGGTCAGAATTTGGAAGGAGTCCTCTCTCTCTCCCCTAAACTCTGCTGCAAATGGCTGCAAGCTCCGGAGCTTAAAAATGTTTCCCCACCAGCTCCAAAGTTTGCAGACAATTAAGTGCGACCCCGCCCACCCACCTAAGCGCGACCCAGCGCACTTTTCTTGTACCTGCTCTTGGGAGGTGAAAAATATTTGATGCGGATGTGCTGGGCTCTCCTCGCTTCTTTTTGTTTTTGTTTTTTGCCTCCCGCCCCTTTAAGAGGAACCAGGAAATGACCGGGGCTCCCCCGGCACCGGGGAGGTAAGGCTTTATTCTTTTGTCCCTTTTTTTCCTCCCTCCCCTCATGCAGCCAGCAGCCAGGAAGTACGGAGGGGTGGAGACGCACTAAGAGCGACAAACCCCTAAGATCTCTGGTCCGAATTTAAGGGGCCAGCGGATCTTAGGGGTCATGTAAAAGCGCCCCAAGTGCCAATGAACTAGCTGGAGAGAAAGGAGGAGTCCTTGCCCACTGCTAGTTTACTCCCTGCTCTCTATCCAGCCAACGTTGCAGCCCTGAACAAATTAAATCAAGGCAATAATGATTTTGGTGACTCCGGAGTTACCCATGTAAGATCTACTGGATGAACGGTGGTGGTTTTGGGAGAGATGTGTTCATTTATGTAAGCATATCAGGCAAAATCCAAAAGAAAAGAAAAAACAAGCCAAACCAAAAAGAGACAATTATATTTTAAGGTGTGCTTTCATGGATCATGTCCGCTTCTTTGGGCATATGGAATAAAATCAAACACAGAGTGAAAGACCAAATTCACAAGTCAAACACGCAAAGCACTCATTGGCTTTAAGAGGCTTGGTATTGCTTCAGAAGATGCCTTATGAATTTTGCCATTGACTAATCTGGTACCTCTTCTCATGTTCTGAAGTGGTGGCCTCTACAGCGCTAGAGCAGGCAGTGCTGCTTCTATAGCAAGTACCAGGCTAGTAGTTACCACTGCTTTTTTAAAAAAGGATATTTGCTTTGCATTGACTTCCTGCTATTCTGGTTTAGCCCTCAGAGGCCAAACTGAAAGTATCCGAAGTTGAGGGCAAGACAAGTCTTGCCTTTAAATAACCACTGTGAGCAGTGGGAATGGGGGAGCCAACCCCCCCCCACAAGTCTAGGATTAACCACCACAGCCCTTGCCCTTCTTGGAAGAGGCCACAAGCCCCCTTTGGCAGGCCACTGTCGCAGGTGCCCTAGAGAACTTCCCTCTATAAGCACCCTCAGCCAATCGCAGCCTCTGGTGCCATTGACTGACATCCCCTCCAACCTATCAAGCTGTAACTCACTCTTCCCCCCCTTCCTCCCCCAGACCCAAGCTGTTTGTGCCTTTTTCTTCACTAGCTTATGGCGACCCCTGTGAAATGGTCGTTCGCCCCCCCCAAGGGGTCCTGACCCCCCAAGGTTAGGAACCACTTGTTTAGAGACTCTACTCTTAGCCATACTATGAGCACACAAAGAAGCAACAAACTTGTTTAAACAACTACTTTAATGGGATTCATATATCATGAATTCTGATTTCTTGGAAAGTAGGCAGCATAGCTTGGAAAAGTTACTTTTTGATCTCTCACTGCAACTGCAGAAATGTAAACAGTTCCTGGTATTGGTGGCGATCTCCAGTCAAGATGTCTCCATTCATCTTCAGTATATCCCACAGCATGCCTCTGACATTATTTACAGGCAACCAATTTAACAGATTAGGTGATGGGGTGGTGGTGGTGGGTGTGTGGGTTTACTTTTCCCCTCAAGAGGCAACAGCCATGCACATTTAGCTGGATTCCTCCCAGGCCCGCCTTTGCTGTTCTTCTAGCTGAGGGAAGGGCCTTAAGGGGGTGTAACCTAATCTTGCCTGGGTCCCCTGGATTAAATGTCAACATTTTTAAAAAAAACAAACATGTGCTGGAACTGCAGTCTGTAATCACAACACTGCCTGCCATGCTGCTGCCCAGAAAGAAGGAAGCCCGCCCTATCCACATATCCGACACGGTTATCGTATTACTGCTAATACTGGGCTGCTCCCCAAGGTAAGGAGACCACAGGGCTGTGAAAGAGTGGCCACAAGGGGAGACCGTGGAAGCGCAGCGAAACCCACACCGACCACAGAACCAGCGGCAGCCCTGCCCTTAAATCTGGAGTGGGATTAAACATTGCACAGCCGGGGGGAGGGGGGACTTGCAGTGCTAGAGAAAAGTGTATTTTGGGGAGCTGCAGGTTGAATTACAACTCCCACTATTGGCTGCAATCAATTCTGGGAGTTGTGATTCATAAACTAAATGTATGGCCTAGTAACTAAAAGAGCATTTGGCTTGGGAGATTCCCTCCATCATCTAACATGGTGATGGTAGTTCTGCCTTGATAGAAGGAGATGTCCTTTGACGGTGGTCCGCAGATATGATGATTGGGGTATTGCACTGTAAGAGAGAGCAGGCAACCAGGGTCTGATTTCCTCCCCCCCCCTTTCCACAGGTAATTACTGGGACGCTAAAATTGGGAGGACAGCCTGAGGCTGCTGCAGCATGATGGGACAGAGGGGAAATCACTGAGAAGCAGCATGATGGGATGGAGTGAAGCTCAGTGAGAAAAGACCAAAGCTTACATCGCTAGCAGCTGCAGCCAGAGAGAGCAGGCAATCAGGCTCTCATCCCCTCCCCCCTCTTTCCACAGGTAATATAATATAATGAATAAAACCAATGAAAATATAAGCTGCTTGAATTTCCGGGGGGGGGGGGGAGGACAGTCTTCTTCCATAGGAACCTACCTGGCAATTAAGATGTAGCCAGGAGGCCATCCTGAAAGAGCCATCCCTCAAGGAGGTGAAAGGGATGCCTTGTAGGTATAGGGCAGTGATGGCGAACCTTTTAGATTTAGAATCCGAGTGCCCAAACTGCAATTCAAAACCCACTAATTTTTCGCAAAGTGCCACCTTTGGCATCCATGCCATAGATTGGTCAACAGTCGTATAGGGCCTTTTTGGCAGCTGCCCCCAGGCTATGGAACATCCTCCCAAGTGAGATCCGCCTGGCACCAATTCTGATGACTTTTCAGTGCCAGGTAAAAACCTTCCTGTTCCAGAAGTTTTTAAACTGACATAACATAGATTGTGGGGCCTGATGGCAATTTTAGTGTTTTGTATTTAAATTTTTTTATTGTTTTTTATTGTTCATTGACATTGTACTGCTTTAATTATTTTAACTGTTTTAATTGTAAGCTACCCAGAGACCTTTGGGTAGTGGGCAGCATATGAAGTTAAATAAATAAATAAATAAATAAATAAATAAATAAATAAATAAATAAATAAATAAATGCTTATATATAAGGACTAATTACAGAAGTGACCAATGAAGAAATAACGCTGAGCCTTCTGAATAATAAGCCAATGACATTTAGTAATCAAGAGATAATCTCAATGAGCACATAATAGAGATGGTTTTGACCAAGCCACTTCTTTATCCGAATAAGATATTTGCTTGTGATACATCTTCTCTGCCAGTCAGAGATGGCTTGAGGCAAAGATACTCAAGGTAGTAGAGCAGTGCCAGTCATATGAAGGCAACCCAGAACATGGAGCCTGAGTGACAGGTTCCAAAGGAAAAGGCCGGCTGGAATTAGCACCTTGAAACCAGCACTTTGGAACTCAGAAGGAGCTACCTGGCCATGATCTCCCCACAATGCGAAAAGCTTTTCCTTCTTATTGGCTGTATACACTAAGCATCTGTTAAGGGCATCAGAGCACCCCAGGCAGCAATTTCTCTTTGGCCCTGGGGCAATTGGTATCATGTAATCCAGGGTGGGGAGCCTCCGTGGCCTGGCCTATATTGCTAAGTTGCAATTCCTATCCAGGGTGAAGAGATGAACAGAAAGACAGGGTTTCTGTTCCTTTAATAATTCGGGTGGAGGAGGAAATTTCAGCAGGTGTCATTTACATTAAAAGCTTGTCTGTTGAAATCTCCTCTTCTCCTTTTATACATACAGGACCACATTCCTGCTCCCCTTTCCCCACCTGGTCACCTTATTCCTAGCAGCACCAACCAATACAAGGTGTGCTACACTGCTGATATTTGTGCACTTGTGCGATGACTCAGTTGCAGCAGGATATACTAGTGGATCAACTCTGATGAAAAGAAACATATCTGCCTGTTCCAAACTGGGCTCCTTTCTTTCTTGGTTCCCTGTAAGAAATTGAATGTGTGAGTTCCTCAACACTTTCCCCAGAGTATGGTCTGTGTGAGTCTGCTGCAACACAAACAAAAAGTGTCTTGCAGTGCCTTAGACCAGCCTTTCTCAGATGGGGCTATATCCCCCCCCTTTGGGGTCTGGGCTGTCACATTTGAAGGGGGCCACAGGCTGCAAATAATTTTTCCACACACCACCTTATGAGATTCACCTGTGACCCAGGCAATCCGGAGCAAGCCTTGTTTTCTTTCCTATTCTTGTGAAAAAGGTTGTGAATATGGCTTCTTTAGGAAGACTAGTACATTGCTCAGTGGCATAGAGTCAGGGGCTGGGAGTTTGGTTCCACACTGTGCCTCCTGGGGGGGGGTCCGTGATTTGTAAGGGCCTCTTCGCTTCGGTTCGAGTACATCCCACTTGACCAAATGTACAGAACGGAGCCTCAGACTTAGCCCTCGATCGGGGACAAGATGGAGAGAGGAATTTCATAGCAACGTGAAGTCTTGGCATTTCTTCTCCTTCCCTCTGGAGTGGACCTCATCGGAGAGACTTCTTGGCTCCATGCATCTAATGAAGTTGCAGCCCCCACCCCACAACTCCCTGGTCAAGAAAAATCGTCAGCCTTTCAGGCTCCCTCTTCTGGCCACATGAACAACGCTCCTGAGCCGAAATCTTGCGGGGTTTCCTCTGTTCTCTGGCCGGCTGGAGAGCGTGAGGAGGGTGGGGGGGACCAATAAAAAACAAAAACGAAAGGAAGAACCTTTTGAGAGGGGCGCCTCTTCGGATACTTACGGCGCGCGGACTGCCTGCGCCTGCAGTTCAAGTAGGCGGCTTCCCAGGTTCAGTTTCGGGGTCTCGGAGGAGGCAGTGAGCGCGGGATGGAGACCTCCCCGTCCCGCCGTGGTCGTGCCGGCGGCGGCGGCGGCTCTTGAATCTTTTGGGATTCCGCATCGCATCCCCCTGCTGGCGCGGGCGAGCAGGGATGGGCTGCAAAGGGAGCAAAATGGGCTGCTGTGAAGCTAGACGAAAGGTAACCCCGAAAATGGAGGGGGGGGTAAACAAGCCCAAGTTTGGGGTGCGCGTGTTTGTAGCTCTTGCATTGACAGGCTGCTTTCTAGCGCGCCGAAGAAGGCTCGGGAGTGGTGATGGAGACCCTCTGTCCCCGCTCTTCCCCCTAACACCCTCCCGCTTAGGCGCGCTTTAGAGGGCGTGATGGTAGCGAGGCGGCTTAGCGGATCGGAGAAGAGAGTTTTAGCCCTGACGCCCCGCTCCAGCGTCTGGGCAGGAGGAGGGAGGGGATTGAAAAGAAGGAGCTGTGGTGCAACAAAGCCGCAAGGACTCTGAGGCCACAATGACAAGTTGTGTGTGTGTGTGAGAGAGAGCGTGAACTCGGGGGCAGGAAGAAGACTGATCACCCCTTCCCTTTGCAAAGTAAGCCTTGCTCTCCCCACGACCCCCGGCGTCGTTTGCCTCCCTTGGGAAGTCTTGGGAGGCGGAGAGGGGTCGCCCACCCGGCCCCAAACAAAGAGACATCTTTCTAAGTATAGCGAGCGAGCGGGGGAGGCAGCCCGGCTGCCCCAGGAAAGCTTGAGAGCCGCGCGACGGGCTGACGGAGGGACTGTTTTGTCCCCGGGTCGTTGTGGGTGTAGTAGATCTGTGAGTCACCCTGGGATGTGTGCGTGCGCAGGCGTTGCTGAGAAACACTAGCGATGTAAGGTTCCGTCACACGTGAACCGCCTGGGAGCTCACCTTCAGCTGAGAGAAAGAAGGGGCTGGCATTTTAAGTGGGACGAAAGAAGGGTGCAAGCCCGTAGTTTTCGCGGTATGTTCCTCGTTCAGAGTGTGGGAAGTTTCTCTGAAGAATATTTAGATACAATTATCGAAGTTTTCTTGGTTGACACACACAGACTGTTTACTGTGTCCGTTACATGTTTGATGCTGCTCAAAAATGACTAAAATAATTGCCTTTTCTAAAAACAACAACAAAGAATGTTTTATGCCAGTCTTTAAAAAAAATCAACAAGAAACAAAACAAAACAAAAACAAAAAATAAAGAAAACGCTTTGTGGCGCCTTACAGACTAACTGCTGTATTGTAATGTGAGCTTGCATGGAATTTGAACTACAGTTAAATGGGACCTCACTATTTAGGTGTCTTTTTAAAGGCAAGCATTTTCAAAGTGGTTGCAGTATTCATCTGTCCCAGCATATCAACAAGAAACAAAACAAAACAACTTTTAAAAAAATAAAATTACAACAAAAATGTTATGGCACCTTAAAAATAATTAAATCCTTGTGAAACAGCTGAAACTCTCCCTCCTCATAAATACAGTTCTAATGTGAAGGAATTCTGCTATCTCAGAAAAGAGATTAGTTGCAAGCAGCTCTTGACTTCTAAACTTCACTGCTTGTAAAAACTGCGGCCCCTTCTTGCTGTATTTCCATGTTTATGGTAATTGTGATTGCTAAGACAGCATCAGGAGATCTGTAGTCACCCCTCCCCCAAATTAAGTAATCTGGACCTAAGTTTGGAGTTCTCTCTGGCTCTTTAAATGATTTCTGCTTGATGGTGCCACGTGCTTAGAGAAAAACTGTTAAGTAATGTAACTTCTAATTTTCAAAATAGAGGAACCTCACTCAATGGTAAAGGTTATCAAGAGTGACTGGAAGTGTATTTTAAAAGTACATTCATGTAAAATGTTTATATGGGGGTTTCCAATAGAAAAAATATAGCACACAAACACAAACCCTGATAGCTTTGCTAAAATAAGTAAAAGGCCTGAAAGTCGATATGTTTTGAACTCCAATCAATCCTCTGAATGTTAGCATATACTCTGGCTAGTATGATGTGTGTTGAAGAGGTTAAATAACTGTGACTGCAATCTTGTACTGTTTTCCCTGAAGTTTAGACTCATTCAAATCTACAGACATCTGTTGAAATTTAGGAACATCTCTATAGATACAGAGAATTGGAAGAAGAAAGTAATTCAGAATTAGGCTTTAGGTGTTAAAAATGTACTTGACATATCCTCAAAGGGAGTCCTTTTTCTTTTATCTCAAAAAACAGAGGCATGGCAACAGAAAATCAAACTATGTAGTACAAAGCAGACAACAGTATAACCAGTACAGCCCAGTGGTGCACTGACACAGTCACAAAGTTGACTGCCACCCCTGCCCATGTATCCACACAAAAGCACAGAAACAGTTTTCCCAAAGCACCAAAGACACAGTCGTAACAGAATAAATATGCAGTAAATTTAGAAAACAACAGCTGTCTGGATAGGACCAGTTTAGGTATCTGCCCGAAAGAGCCTGTGTTTGGATCTTCAAATGTCCACTGTGCTTCCTAGGAGAAGAGCCAGCCTGTATGGCCTTGGGGAAGCTGCACAGTTCCTGGGTGCCTCCAGAAGAAGGGAATGGCAAACCACTTCTGGGTGTTCTCTATCTAGAAAGCCATGAATAAGGGTTGCCATCAGTTAGAATTGCTGTGACATCACACAGTTAAATAAAATAACTTTTTAAAAAAATCAATCAAGCAGGGAAAGCAACAAAAGAGAGAGAGAATATATCAAGAAAAGCAAGCCAATAGAGGCAACAACAAACAAACAACTCAAAGATCTTCCCAGAATCAAAACTGCAGTAATACTTTGGTTTAAGAGTACTGTACCTTGGTTTAAGAGCATTTTGCAAGACAAGCAAAAATTTCTTCTAAATTTTGCCTTGATCAACAAGCAATATCTTGCAATACAAGCACTTGAAGCAGGTCACATGATCACAAGTGACCCAATGGTCTCTCTCTCTCTCTCTCTCTCTCTCTCTTTTCTCCCTGCTGGGTTGGGGGTGATTGTCTGGAATGTTCCATCTCAGGCAAGCCTCAAAAGTGGGGGGCGGGGCGGAGAGAGAAATGGAGGTGTCCCTTGTACCAGCCATGAAGGTTTTCAAAGGTGAGTGTAGGTTAGGTTTTATTTTTATTTTTGTTGATATATTTATTTAATTTGTTTTCAATATCATCTTTTATTTTTCAAACCATTTCTAGTCATGGGGAGATTCCCATACCACTTGACACCTTGCCCTCTCTGAGTACAGCAGGCAGCAGCAAGCAGTACAAAAAGAAAATAAAAACAAAAATCCAGGAAAGGAAACCAAAGAAAACCCATTGCAGCCCCCAGTAATCCTACCCACTAGTGAGAACTGAAGCGAAGAGCACTTCTCTCTGGGTTCCAACTGATTCAGGCACTATTACTGATTCAAAATTCCCTTCCCTTCCTTCCAAATGTTCTGAGTGGCTGCTGAGAGCAGCTCTCGTGACACTTATTGGATGAAAGATTCGGAACATTGCATTCCTATGATACATTCATGATCCGCTTGGGGTTCATGTCTGTATGCCATTGTTCTGCTTCACAAGCTTAGAGAGAGCTGCAGAGGAATGGGGAGTTTCCATAAGCGGTTGTTCATCCGTAAAAATCAATAGCTTTTGATTTCAAACACCACCCTGTCCACAAAACCGCAGGAACGAAGAGGGTTTTGACGGGCACAGAGAAATACAGCTGGCAGTTGCACATGTATGCAGGCACAATAGTTTTGATACAACGATCACTTTTTAAAAAAGGACTGAAGCCTGATGAGCCCTAGCTTAAATTAAAGTCTTCCAGATATGACAGTTTTGCCAGTCCCTGTGAACAACAATCCATCTGCAAGAAAATATTCACACACTTTGACTGTCTGCACACATTTCTTTCTTGACTCACATTCTGCCCCTTTCTCAGGAGACAAGAAATCCAGATGAACACACACACACACACACACACACACACACACACACACACACACACACTGTCCTGTGTTTTGCTGCACATTCTGTGGGGAGACTTACTGAAGAACATCTGTGATGGCTGCTTTTTCATTTTCTTTTGGATTTCTTTTTCTGTTTGCACCTGTCTTGGCTCAATAAATGTGTTTAACTGTATTGCAAAGCCCATTAATCTCCTGCATGCAAAGTCAAGCAGTTCTGTAATCAGCCCAGTCAGAGCTGTGGGAGCAACTTCTTTCTGGTTCACACAACATTTTAAAAATATACCCGCATACAAGAAGTCCGCTATTATCTTCTAAGGATATAAATAAAATCAGAAGTGGGGAAATACCCATGCAATTACAGTAACACTACACCATTCTTACAGAGAAGAATTTATGCTGCCTTCCTGTTAACCAAAGTTACTCCCAAACTTTACAGCACAGCTTGGAATTGTTGTTTTGAAAATGTATTAATAATCAAAACAGTGGCTTTTTCATATAAAATATACTCTCCTCCCATTTGGGAAGCCGCTGCCAGATCCCCCTTCAAGCAAGGGGCTGTGATCCTGTGGCTGTTCCCCTGCTCAGTTCTCGCCACCGCATAGAAAGCCCTGTTCTTTATGGTCTTGTTTGTTATCCTGCAGATGATGATGATGATGATCATCATCATCAGGATTTCATTGCTCTATATACCCTACCTCCTTATTAATAATCCAAGCACATGCAAAAATAATGTAAGAGTAGAACAAAACAAGCAAGCTGTCGGTTCACAGCAAAGTATGAGACACAAAGGCAGAATCCCAAGAACACCCACCTTTACTACTTGCATAAAAACAGTCAGTGAGGGGGGCTGGAAGGTTTCTCTTGGGACGTGGCTCCACATCCAATGTGCCATAGTCAAATATAGGAAAAGAGGCCTTTTTCAATGTGATGAAAGTCCTAGGCAGATGTTTATTGGGTTGTGGGTGTAATTCCTGGGGTACTTTGTGCAAAAATATTGTATTTAAAGGAATGTGGGAGGAGGGGGAATAGGGGATAGGCAGATAACCAGGAGGGAGTGGACCACCAAGCCCAGGCATGTCCAAAGTCAGGCCCGGGGGCCAAATGTGGCCCGTTTTCAAATTTTGAGCAGCCCACAGCCTCTTCTCCCCACCTGCTCAGCCTGGCATGCATCCCTGTCAGCTGGCCACTCCCCATACTGGATGGAGACATCAGCCTGCAGTTTTACAGTTTGCCTGTCCTCCCTGCCTCTGTCCATCCCCCCAGCCACCTGTCCAGCATAGCCATCCCTGGCTCTGTTGCTGCAGCATCTTCCCCAACTCCTTGCATGTTACAGAGAGAGACTTGTCCAATGTCTGGCCTGGGGGCCAAATGTGGCTGAATGGTCAGCCCCCACACATTTTCACCTCACCAAATCTGGCCCTCCTTGCAAAACGTTTGGACACCCATGACCTAGCCTGTTCAGGTTTTCTGTAAGTGATCAATTGTAGATTAGTATTCTTTGGTCACGTTCTCTCATAGATCACTGCCATCTTCTTCAAGGACATGGTCTTTTCTCCTCCATCCACAACGGGTGGATTGCTAGGAGAGCTGCCCCGTTTGATCTCCGCCACACTTCCAAAGAGCCTGCAGTAGGGGCTTCTGTACTCCAATCTAGTTTTTATCCTCTTGTATCCTGAACTGATTTCTTGGCACAAGAAATATTATTTTTTTCCTTTTCCTTTACCATAAGCCTCCTGAATGGTTGCTCCCAGTGCTCAGCCATCAGCTCACTTTACTCGACAACTGTCCTCTCCTAAAAGAACTAGGACAGATTCTACAGTATTTTAATCCAAAACAGGCAATTGAATCTAGACTCTTGAATCATCCCCAAGCCAAATGGCAACAAGGGAAATAAGCTGGCAAGCTTGTTCTCCTCCCATAATCCTTTGCTATCAGGTGGCTGGCTGAAGCAGAAATGCTGTTTCTGGCAACTGAGGGCGTCTCCTTTGCTGAACCAACCACCAACCCATCAACCCAGCCAAGTAAGTGATAACTGATAAGTAACCATTGGCTGCCTTTTCCTGACATCACAAATCCGTTCTGTGGCCACCTTTCTTGGCTTAATAGTAGAGAGGGACAACTGATGTGGGTCAAGCCAGGATTCAGCTTACAAGACACTGCAATTTTCAGATCTGTACCTTTGATTCAGACCAAAAAGTCCATTCTTTTTCTCCCCCACTGAAATGTAGGGAGAAGACTGATAACAACATCATAATTGTCTTGGGAGGTTGAGCTTCAGTGCTACTTAAGCTAAAGCTCAAGTTAAAATGCACATTGCTTCGTTAAGTGCCTAAGTTCAAGTAATCAGGTTGGCAAACAAGCTTTATCTCACTTTATTTTTCTTGGCACGCACTCAGAGAGGAAACAACCATTCATAGGGTGGGAAAGGGTTGGATTGTGGCATTCTCAGCCAGAAACAATCTATTCCAGGTAGTGCTATTCCTATCGCAGGCGGTTCCTTTCTTCTGTGCCCTTTCAAGAGGGTCGTTTCTGGTAGGCCTCAGCCTTTCCTGTCATCTATTTTTGTTTCTTAAAAGGGCAAGAAGATAAGGAAACAGATTAGATTGTGCTGTGGCAGCCTTCAGGCAGCCTACAGGGGTCTGTAGCCCTAAGAATGCTGCTGCTGAATTATGCTGCCAAGAGGTTGCAATGATGATACATTATATCAGAGGGTGGAATTCAGTTGCTTGGCACTGGTGAACACAATTTGTGTTTATACTCCAATCCTTGACAAGGAGAAGGGCTGAGAGATTCCATGCCTTCTTTCAAGGCATCGGGGCTAAATTCTGCCTTCCTTCCAAATATGGACTTTAAATATATATAAAATCACATTCCCAGAGAACATGACTGCAACCGAGTGATATAAAACCTACTCTGGATCAGCTGCCTTTTAAAAATACACGAGGAAGAAGAGATTATTGTATGGATAAAACTAGAAACAGAGCATGCTCAGAAGGGCCTTGTGGTTTCAGTTATTTGTTAGTTGAGGCTAAACTGTCTGCTAGGGGTGGCTTGTCTTTAGGAACTAAAATCCATTGATAATTCCAGAAATATATTTGAGGCAGGTCATCATGACTGAGCAGTCATGCTTGCAAAGAAAGCGTGGCCCTGCCTTCTAGTGACCAAACTAAAAGTGAATCTGGAAGACATGAAAGGTGTGGAAACCTCCCAATGAGACAAACAGATGTTTTCAGTGGTTAAGGGATTCTCTTTTCTTATGAGAAAAGATATGGAATGTACAGTTAATGTTATGTATGCCCTGCTTCTCTCCAGGGAGTTGAAAGAGGCATCAGTGGAGCTCTTCTCTCACTGTCCTCAGAATAACCCCTATGACAGTGATGGCGAACCTATGGCACAGGTGCCAAAGGTGGCCCTCGGAGCCCTTTCTGTTGGCACCTGACATCCTCCCTTCATAGCCACCTGTATATAGGTTAAATTACTGTATTGGCACTTTGCAAAAAAATTAATGGGTTTTGAATTGCAGTTTGGGCACTCGGTCTCTAAGAGGTTTGCCATCACTGCCCTATGATGTTGTCCATTTTGTGAAAGAGTGACTGGCCCAGGATCCCCTCGGGCCTGGCCAGAAAAGGAAATTTTGAGTTGTCTAGAATGCATTTCAAAGGTTTAATCTTTAGGGTAGTTTATTTTATCTCTCACTTGAGCAATCCTTCCCTCCCTCCTGGATATGTTCATTCTCCTGTGAGAGGGGTCCACACAGTTCTTTGGAAGGTGGGTTTACTCGTGAGTAGGTTTACCTGGTGTGCTTGTAAGCCAGGTTCATCTCATAGCTGCAGTCAGATGCTCTAGCTCATTGGTGGCCAAACTTCGGCCCTTCAGATGTTTTGGACCACAACTCCCAGAATTCCAAGCCTAGACTGCCAATGACAAAGGACTGTGGGAGTTGTGGTCCAAAACATCTGGAGGGAAGAAGTTTGGTCACCACTGCTTAGCTGTTATCCTTCAATTCCCCTCAACAGCAAAGCTCACTTGGCCATGTCCCGACAGAGTTGAGTCACTTGGACTTTAATTAACCGTAGCCTGGATCCTCAATTTCACCCTAACTTTTATCCACAATCAAAGCAGACTGGGGACTTCCCCATGGCATACAGAGGGCTGAAGAGGACAGGCCAGTCAATGTGAATAAATACAAATAATATGTCAACAGAATCTTCTCTGCAACTGCTGCTTGGGCTAACTCTGGACTGCAAAAGGCTTCCCGCTCCTTTTCAGAATGGGAACATGGCTGTTCACTTATCATTTCTTCTTCTCAGGCCTTAATCGTTGGATCTCATTCTCTCTCAAAATGGCAAATTCTGACTGGAAGAAATGAATAGCCTCTGATGGAAAAGAAGAAGCCGTAGGCTTACAGTTAATAGGAATGGCAGGGTTAGGTACGAGTGCTGCTGCCTCGTCTGCAGTTGGAATGGATTTAAAAAATGTTTTGAGAGGACAGGTCTTATCCAAGGAATCTGAATTTTGCCCATTGTCCCAAACTCAGCTCATGCCTGCATAGCACCCATAACCAATTTATGGATGAAACCAGTTCTATCATCATCTTTCATATGGTCCCTGAGTCAACAGTCCCATGAGTTTCAGAGGTTGGCAGTTCAGTTCCCCCTACAGTGTGCCTCCTTGACAGGGACCGGACTGGATGATCCGTAGGGTTCCTTCCAGCTATGCAATGCTAAGAGGATGGTGATGATTGTGATTCATCAGAAGGAAGAACATTACTAAAGTAGTATTCGCTGAAAAATGGGGGATGCGAGCATCCTGAAGAAGAATCCCACTTTCGATCCATGAATTTGTGAAGGAAATATGAATTACGTGTACAGTGTTGACATTAAATGTGAACAGAATGTATATCTCTTCCCCTACCTATTTAGTTTCTCCCTATTTAGTTTCTCCCTGCAAAAAGGATGTATATAAGCAATAGTTGTGTTGTAGATATACATTGATGTCAGTGAAAAGTGTAAGGGAGAAATAAAACATGTGTCCTATTACCTCTTCTCTGTCTGGATTCTCTTCCCACCTGCAGCCTCAAATAACTATATAGAATCATAGAATCATAGAGTTGGAAGAGACCTCAAGGGCTATCTAGTTGAACCCCCTGCCAGGCAGGAACCCCCACCACAGGACTCCCGACAGATGGCCATCAAGCCTCCGATTAAAAACCTCCAAAGAAGGAGATTCCACCACCCTCTGTGGCAGCATATTCCACTGCCGAACAGCTCTAACTGTCATGAAGTTTTTCCTAATGCTTAAATGGAATCTCTTTTCCTATAGTTTGAGACCATTGCCCCACGTCCTAATCTCTGAAGCCATGGAAAATAAACCAGTCCCTTCTTCAATGTGACGTCCTTCCAGATGTTTAAATATAGATAACATATCCCCTCTCAGCCTTCTTTTTGTAAGGCTAAACATTTCCAGCTCCCTAATCCGCTCCTCATAAGACATTTCTTCCAGACCCTCAATCATCTTGGTCGCCCTCCTCTGGACCCATTCAAGATTGTGAACATCCTTTTTAAATTGAGGTGCACAGAACTGGACATAGTACTCCAGATGGGGTGTGGCCGGAGCAGAATAGAGTGGTACTATCACTCGCCTTGATCTATGCTTCTGTTGATGCAACCAAGAATTGTGTTGGCTTTCTTGGCCACCACATCACGCTGCTGACTCATGTTCAGTTTGTGGTCCACCATGACTCCCAGATCCCTTTCACATGTGTCAGCTTGTCAATGAGAAATCCATCACACATCACTAATGGCATGGTACTAACTTTCTTGACCCAAATATCCCTCACTGAGTTCCATCAGACTTACTTCTAGGTTCATCTGTGCAGGACTGAACTCTTAGGAGAGTGTCAGTGAGACGAAGGAATGGGAAATAATTGTTAACACACTGTATGCAGAATAATCTTGCTTCCCCACATCTTCAGTATCTTTTTTTGTTCTTCATGAACACGCTAGTCTCTGAATAGTTCAGCTGCACAGTAAAACGATATGGCACAACAAAAAGGAGACACATCAAAAGAAATTGCAGTGAACAGCCTTTTACTGATGCTTCTCCTCATTTTAAGCATGCATGCCTGTAGAACCTGGTGCCTTAGTTTCACATAGAGCAGCGCCTGCAAAATGAATTGTTCTTTTAGCTGCAACTCCTTTAAACTCCAGTTATTTCAATGGATCTGTTCTAACTGAGGTTTGATTTGAATAGTATGTGTTGTGTATCCATAGGGTCGCCGTAATAATATATAACATGCATTTGTAGCATCGAATACTGCAGATAAACTCCAGAGAATCCAATAAATTTCCTTGAAGGGAAAGTAAATACTCCCTACCACACACCCCATAACTTTCATGTGCACAATGGAAATCAAATCTTCTACAAAGATTAAGAACTTGGCCTCATAAAGAGCACCAGAGGGCAGTAACAGGAAATCTTCCCGGATTGTGATGGTCAGATTCATATGCTTTATTGAGGAGAACTAAGACCCCCAGGAGTGCCCATTTGCTTCCTCCCTCCCCACCTTGAACTAAGAAGCTAGTTTTTGGTCACCCGTGCAGCCAAAAAGCTGCATCGGCTAAATCAGTCAATCAATCCAATCAATCCAATCAATCAATCAATCTATCTATCTATCTATCTATCTATCTATCTATCTATCTATCTATC
>JAHTLZ010000010.1:63550049-63560147 GCA_023846285.1 Phrynocephalus versicolor | reverse complement strand
CCACCGGAATGGCAGTTAAGGCTTCAGCCGAAGAATTTATTGCTGTTGAGATTCTTGGTGGCAAAATAATATTTTTAAACACTATTGTAGGACTCAAAGGTTATACCAATGTACTGGTTCGGTACAGCTTAGCAGTTTTTATGCGGACATTTAGAAACCGCTGTATCGAAAAGCTGATATGAGTATGCTTCCCTTTCAGCAGATCAGGAATGTTCCATAGTACTGATTATAAAAGCAGCTATTGATAAAACTTTTCAAACAAACAGTCCGGGTCTTTATCAATTCCTGAATGTTGTAACTTTATTGTGATAACCATTTAATGCAATAATACAAATTATAACAGTAACACCGAACTATGACAACAAATAAACATCCCCAATTATGATCAACAGTAGCAGTGGTACATTCCAAGATTGTTCGTAATGGTCAGTCCTGAGCCATGAACTTTTCACCTTTCTCTGGCCATCAGGCTCCAAACAAAAGAGCCTCGCTATCTGCAGGCAGGTGCTGGCCTTCTTGGAGCCTTCCAATTAGCAACTCCACCCATTTTCCTCCAGAAACAATGGCCAACTCTTAGCACTAGCTAGCAAAATGTTTCCATTCCTGACCTTCAACCAACGTTGCTGGGTTGAACTGATCAATTTGTAGGCGTTTTGCATGAGCTCTGCAAAACAGCACAGGTAACTGTTCCTGCTAAATAAAAGTATTCATAAACAAATGCATTGTAAAATCTATTAGTATTCCTTGCAATAGGACAAATGCATCTTTTTAAAACACAACCCCAGGTACAGTATTGCAGTAATTTAAGTTACCAATGTAAAAGGCCAGATAAACATACTGCTAGGCACCTGGCAAGTGAACTCTACGTTGACCCTTAATCCTATTGGTTAAAATTAGTTTCATTTTCCAGAGAAATGTGCAGGATCCCTAGGCCAAACCTTATAAAAACCCCTCAAGTTTTCCCAGCCACCCGTGGAGAGTTAGGAGTTACTTAGAGAGCAGTTGTGCAGTTAAAAAATTATTGTTCTTGTCAGAAGATTACAAGGCCTTTGCTGTGGAGATGGAGGGAGGGAGGGGCCGCTACTGGACGGAGGCAGAGGTGTCCAGCCTGCTGGATTTTTTTATTGAGAATGAAATGGGCCCAGTTCTGTTTCATCTCCACCCCCGAGGAAACCAGCAGGCTTTCAGACAGGCTGCAAGAGAGCTGGCAAGGCTAAACTATGCCAGGAATCCCACGCAAATTAGATCGAAATTTAAAACGATAAGACAGAATTTCAATAGGGCACTGTTTTATTTTGGAGAGGATGCTGAAGAGGGACAGCAATCAGCTTTTTGGCATCAATTGTTGGAACTCTGGATTCAAGCTGGAAGGCCCGACCCTCAGCATCTTTTTCCTTTGGGTAAGTAATACAAACTTTCTTTTAAAAACATTACTACTTTTGACTTAAGTATGACATGTTAAAATACCTAAAAGTGTAATATGACAAGTATTAGGGGCAAATATACTTTGGTTTCAAGGCAAATTTTGATGTAATGATGCTGAAACTCTAGATTAGCATACAGCAAAGCAGGCAAAAATTTAAAAAGATGGTTTGCTCCCAATAAATAGCTGAAGTGACATTTAAAACCATTTCCTTTAAAACTGGTGCCCTCTAGTAAATATCCTGCATAAAAAAAAAGGAACACCAAAGCTTTAGAAAAGATATATAGAAATAAAACTTCTGACAAGGACATCTTAGACTTGCAGTAAACAATAGCAATATAAAACTATTTCCCACTTATGTCTCAATAGGAGCTGGACCAGGAAGGAGGCATGGCAACAGGGGTGGTGATGTAAGGCCTCGAAGGCGGGCAAACAGAAGGGAAGAATTGGAGCAGCAGGCCAATGACTCAGATGAAGACGAGGAACAGGCAATGGCTCATGATTTCCAACCACCAGTGGAGCCAGAGGGTCAAGGCCATGCAAATCAAGGTGCAGGTCAAGAAGAACAGGCAGTGGAGAATGTTCCAGGCAATGTGCAGGAACAACAGGTTGAGCATGAAGGTGTGTGACAGTCATTTGTGGGCTTCACTAAGGTGTGTGCACATACTAGACCGTTATTTAACAAATAATAAATATAATTTTCTTATATTTACAGAGTTACAAGAGGATCAACCACTGGACATTATGCAGCAACCAGTGACCCGCGCAGAACATCAGAACTGGGTTGCTGCTCTTCAAGAGGCAGTAGAGAGAATAGCCGCTCTCGAAGAAATAGTGCTCCCAGGAAACAGAGGAGCAGCTCCAGCCAGGAGAAGGCGGCGAAGGCGATGAAGCCTTTTTTTTTTGTGGTTTTTGGACAATTTAGGGGATGAACACTGGTTTTCCTATGGCCAAATTTTCCATTGACTCAAGTGTTAAAGGACTGATTTGGTACCCAGCAATGTTCCCTGGGTTTATCCTTTTCTGCCTAAATGTTACAGTGTAAGCAGTATTTACAAGTTTTATTTATAAATAATCTCCTAAGAAAATATTAGGGCTGCATACTTTGAGTTTTCTGTTGTTCTTGTTTGTGCAATTTGAGCAATTTTCATACACAATACGGTACTAATTGAAGCAATTAACATGGTTTTCTAGTTATATTGTTTAAAAATTGTTTCTGTAGGTATCAGACAGAAGAATATGAAGCCTCACACGTAATTCCTTTAACCTGGAAACAGAAAACCACTGAAAATCCTAGTCTCTTAGAGTATAGTTGGAATGTACATTTGAATTTGTTGAGCAATCTGATTAGCAATGTACATTCTTTTTGTTAATAGCAACTCTCTTAAAAGTACTTTATAGCTTTTCTGTGCTGTTAAAGTATTAGTCTTGTTGTCTTGTAAAAGACCACAGTCCAGTGTTACCTACACAGGAGAACAGCAATCATCGGTAGAACTGGTAGAGGGCAGCTCCTCCTCTTATAAATGTTACTTTTTAGTACTGTAAATAACAGTAGAGTGCACATACCTATACTTTGCCTATTGAGTTGATATAAATAAAAAAGTTTCTTAAAGAATCATCTATGTTTCTGTTTCTTATGTTGTCTGGGTTAGTTCTTTATGGGTGAGTTGAGGGGGAGAATACCCAGTGATGTAAAATATCCTTGAAAATCATTCCTTACAGAGGTAGATTAGTGTTGTGCTGCTGTTATTGGTTTAAATGTAACTGAACTTGCTTTAAATGTGAAGCACTTCAGCAGTTTCCCCTTTAAAAACCAGGGTCTGGGTATTCTGTCCCTACTCCCAACCGTGGCATGTTCATATATTTACTCAAAATAGAATAATTAATCTACTAGGGTGAAAATATTTTCTTCTTGATACGTCTTCTTTTAGGTGTGGTTAACTTTCTGGACTCAATGTTTTCAGTACCACTTTCCTGCTTTACAATCAAATACGGTGACACAGGGAACTGAGGTTCTACTGCTCCCTGTTTCTGAGTACTAGTCATTGGTCTTTTTTTATGGCCCTGCAGCATTTTTTCCCCTGGTTTGCTTCCCTGAACTGTTGCTCCATTTTTTGGTTTACCAAAAGAAACCAGGGAAGCTGATGACCTAGAGGGCAGGAGTGATACTGAGCATTCAGTATCACTCTCCTGCTCGGAGGCAGTTTCTGACCCTGTTGTCCCAGTTGAATCACCATCAGAATAACTGTTCTCTACATTATCAGTTTTTGGGGAACCATTAGAGAGCAGGATTTCAGTTTGGTTCTTAGTGTGTTTATCATAATGGGATGTTTCTCCTTCCATGTTAACCTTTTTTTTTGTCCCTGAAGTTGTTAAAAATTGGGTTAGTTTAGCAAGAGAATCTGAAGCCACCCTTAGATTGTCAATAACCTGTTTCTGGAACATCATATCCTGGTGGTTCCAAGCATTTAGTGTAGATTCTTTTCTGTCATCCGAAGCCTTAACCCAGTCCACAAAACCAGTTAGTGTGTTGTCCAGGCGTGCTGCTGCTGTAGATCTCTGCTTCCTTTTCCTTAGTAATGCAAGCCTGGATGCTGGATCAAGCGTGGCTTCATAGTTTGTTGTTTCCACTGTGTCTGTATTTAATAAGGATAATTTAAAAATAATTTTTAAGCACTGTGGACCGCAACAAGGATTATCCATTAACATAATGATTTACTAACAATAAAAACAAAATTACCTATTTAAAAATAGAGATGTTAATAATTCCAGCATTTAAATTCTTTGAATGTAATAGTAGTATTTGCAGAGTAAACCCCACGGCTGCTTGCTCCAGAATTCAAAGTAATTTATTTTTAATAGCTCAGTGTTTTATTAGTTACCTAATCATTTAGGTATGCATATCACTCAGTGGTAGTAGACTGGTTAATAAAGGTAATTATTTCTAGTTAGGTTTAAATTCTCAAAATCACAAATGACCATACCTTTCTTACCAAGCCGTTCAGTTAATATTGCTTGGGGACTCTGGGAAGAAGAACAGCCAGATGTGGATGGTTCACAACCGTCTGTTGATTGGTATTCTGAAAATAACATAATTAATTTAAAAGGCAGTACTTTACATTGTTTATGTTTAACTTACATTACTATGGTCTGTAAGGATATGATTTACATGATTTTCCTAATAATCCGACTAGTGGACGTTTGGAAAACATGGCCTGCCCTGCCAACATAACTTTTATAGTCTTACTCACCCATTGCTGAAGCTTCCGAAGCCACGTAGCTTTGGTTCATGCCTTCACTCTCATCGAAGAGGGACTGTGATCCGCCATTATCGCTAACACCAGGCATTGCCTCCGTGGTTGCTGCATGTGAGAAGAGGAATTTAAGTTGCTATATTTCCCTCGCGTTGCAACACACCATAATGCAAAGTACAGGAAGCAGTCTTTTAGTTTCCGGAGCACATAATTGTTAAGGTTCCATGATTGGTTACTTGTGAGGCATGTCCCGCCCCTCCTAATTTTTTGCCCGATTCAAGGAAAGTTTAGAACCGGTACAATTAAAAATGGATGCATAACCTTACAACAAAGCAAACTGCATTTATAATAAATAAAAACATGTGTATTTTACTTTCTGCGTGTATCTCAACTGTATTTCGATGCATCGAATATCTCTAGGAAGCGGAGATACAATATATCATTATTAAGTTACAATTCGGATACTTTTAATTACATATGTAATCCCCGTAGTAATAAAGAAATACCGATACATCGATGCAGTGTTTCACTGTTTGTTAATCAAAAACCGAAATCAATATACGAGAGGGAAATTAAACGCATCCGTCCATAAATCTGAAAGATTTACAAGTCATCCCGTTCCCTCGTTGCTTCGGTTTATCGAAGGACACAACGTGTTCTAAAAACAAATGACTGTACTTAGGTATATTAATAGAGTTACTATTAATAACATAATATTTCTCTGTTAAATACAGGGAACGTGAAGTATTTTACGATATATATTAAATGGTACATAGTCAATGCTTACCAGTGCTCCCGCTGGACTCGCTCTCGGTTGTCCGCAATGGGTGAATTGAGGTGTCTGTTCGAAAAATATTTGCCATTTCTTCGTACCAAATAAATTTTGCACGCCCAGCTCCAGAAGTACTGTTTTGAATTACAGCCTGTTTGTACAGTTTTCGAAGCGATTTGCATTTAGTTCTACATTCCGTTCCTGATCTAAAAAATCCAATTTTTCGTAATTCTTTTGAAATCACCTCATAGATTTCAATATTCCTTTTGAGGGAAGACAAGGCATATTTTATCTCCGCCTCACCCCAAACCTTAATTAAGGCTGAAGTCTCCTCGTTTCCCCAAATAACCCCTCTCTTAATTTTGGATTGAACAGAACTGGCTGTGCAATTCTCTGAATTGTCCTCAGAATCCATCCCTATAGCTGTCTTTTAAAATTTTTTTCCTAGGAAAAGCCTTCTGTTTCAAAGGACACCAGCAACTAAACTCAGTTGCCTGAATGCTAACTTCCTTCCCTTGCACCTTTTGGCTCCCTTTATTAGCATTTCAACAGAAAGGTGATCTCAATTTGGGAAGGGGGATGGGTGATTGATTACAAAGGGGCCCCCTGTCCTGTGTCTCAGCTGGCTAGGATGTGGTGCCGAAATGTTTCAGTAACTTTCGTTTTGCCTATGCAAAGTACTGCTGACTTCATTGAAGCAAGTTTGTTACTTGCTGGTTTATTTGCCATAGTACAGCAAGTAAATTTTCACATCTTTTCCGTCTTGGTATCATGGTGGTCTGGGAATGAGTACCGAACTAATGTATTAATGCAAAGTATGCGGTTGACACTGTGTTCTGTGAACCAAAAGCAATTAATAGTATTGTGCGGTAAGTGTAAAGAATAATACACTTTAAAACCAAGAAATTCATTGTAATGCATTATAAACTGATTTATTCCTCAGAAGCTAACAGCAATGGATAAAAAATATGCGATTAGTTTCCTTATGTGGCTAAAGACAACACAAACATTTTATTTTTGGCTTTCCTTCAGAGCCATTAGGCCATAAAATGCTTGCAGAGGGAAGTGTAATTTGATACTTCCTTCTTAAGTTTACTCTGGCAGCAGTACTCTGCATATGAAGAGGGAGGTGTTATAAGAAAACAACATCGGAATGTTGTTATCTTATAAGGGGGGCCTCTCTGAAAGGCATGTTTTCTAAAGTGACATACAACAGGGCAGATGAACCCTTAGTCAAGGCATTATTTGTTTTTCTATGGTATGCGTTCAGAAACTGATATCATTGTAGTCCAGTGCCTTGGTTTTTTTCAAGGTTTATTACTGATTATTGTATGATCTTGAAGCAAATACCCCTGTCAGGCATTCTTTTGGATAGCCGGTGTAGTAGTTTGCAAAACCTACTGGTGTTTCGCACTTAAGTTAAAGGAAAAAAATGCAAATCAGATAGAAACATTTATTAACGGAATGAATTATACAGGAGTAACCCATACTGTAAAGCCTCACAATTCTACTGCAAATGAAAGTGTAACATAAAATAGTGAGGTAGAGTAGATGAACTTATTATTTTGCACCCATGTCACTTCACATGGGTAAACAGGTACTCCGCAATAGCATTACGAACGGCCTCAGCCTCTGCACGTGCAGTTCCAGATCTCTGGTAGTCATTTATTTCACACTCATCCTGTGGTTCAGGTGGGGGTATGGAATGCTGTTCATCATCAAGTATGTCATGGTTTTCACGTTCACATATATTGTGTAGAATCACAGCAGAGGCAATAATTGAATTCACGTTCTCTATGTGAGCCTCAATCCTAACAGACAGACGTCTGAATCTGGCCTTCAACCGCCCAAATGCTCTCTCCACGACGCATCTTGAGCGATTAAAAACCTTATTGAAGTGGCGCTCCCTGTCATTTCTAGTAACAGCAAAGGGCTTCATTAGCCACTTACACAATGGATAGGCACCATCCCCTAATATAATGGGAGGTATTGACACCCCTGCATAGTGGAACATAGGACTGCCAGGTATTAGGGTGCCTTCCTCCATCCGACTAAAAAGCATAGATGATCTGAACACATGGGCATCATGATTAACACCTGAATGACCAGTCAACATAGAGAAAAAAATTCCCTCTCCGTCGCAAGCAGCCTGAAGCAATACAGAATGAAATGATTTCCTGTTAAAGTAAGCAGGCCCCTGCAATTTCGGGGGGCTTATCGGAATGTGCGTTCCGTCGATACAACCTATAGCATGTGGGAACCCGAAGATTTTCATAGATGATGTCATCTGTAGAAACAGAGAAAAAAAACATAAAGAATCATTAATTTCCTGAACCGTAAAGGCGCTGGTTCAGAACACAAGTAAAGACTGGGATGACCGAAAGCAGGTTACCTTATTGAAGTCAGGCAGGCGGACCTCTTCCTTAAGAAGAACGTGTTCCATTGCAAGGCAAACCTCGATTGCAATGCTTGCAACAGTTGAGCTTCCTTTCTGGAATACTAGAGCGATGGTTCTGTAGCAAGAACGGCTTGCCAAAAAATACACGCCGATTGCCACTCTCTCTTCCACTGGGACAGCTGAGCGCATAACTGTGTCCCTGCGCATCAGAAACGGACGCAGCTTATCGGCCACCCAAAAAAGTGTTCTTCTAGTCATACGGAAGTTTTGTAACCACTGGCGATCGTCCCAAAGCTGAAGCACCGTGTCGTGAAACCACTGAGAACGTCCTGGGTAACACCAGAAAAGCTTCTCTCGAGGTGAGCTTTTCATCCAAGCCGAAGTAACCCATATCAAAGCGTTGCATGCCCTCAACGCCTCGCCAAAAAGCACTCGGCGTCGGAAAACGCGTCTTCCCTTTCTCAGAAATAACAAAGCTACAGTGCTCAACAAAGAATTGACATTGTGCAACACAGCAATAATGTATGGAGTGTACCTATGGAGTTTCTGCAGGCGGGCTGAAGAACGCGATGGAGGCATGGTACCGGGAGAATGGCAGAAAGAAGGCGGAAGAGGCTTGGTGTATACTCTAGGGAGTAAGGAGGGGGTTACTCCAGTGTCCTGGAGGACCTTTGAAAGAAGAAGTACAATCGTTGTGCGATAGCCCACCTAGTGACCATGATGGGGAACAGCAGTTTTAGGAGCCCCCCAATGGAAATTATAATATAACTAATAATTATGAAGCAAAGAGTCACACATTTACAGCGCTTCGCCGTAACTGACAGCCAAGCATCGATACATCGATACACCGTTTCCTTTTTTTTAAAAAAAACCGGAGATCGCGGGAAACGGGCAAAGAACATGAGTGTTTGGATGCGAATGGAGCTCGTGAGGTCATTCTAGATTCGAACGGAAAAGCTGCCCGTGTGAGTACATAGGAAAGGGGGTGGGGGCGAAGGGAGACCACGTGATCGCCTTCGAATTCAGATCGAAGGCAATGACGCTCCGAAGCGAGGAGCCTCGTGAAGTAACGGCCTTTAAAGCTGCTCTGTTAAATAAAGTGCAAACACAGCCTATTGCTTCATCTCAATGGCCAGTCAGCAGGTATAAGCAAGGTAGCTGGCAATTTGCAAATCTGTGAAAGCCATTAAAAGATAATAACATCTCCTTCAGGTAACTCTGTTTTTTTAATTGTGAAGGTCTCTGTCTGACTCATCCTTTTTGGCTTTAAGGCCCCCAGGAAAAAAACTATACCAGTTTGTTTTTTATACAGTGTACTAAACTGTACTGCCAGCATTTGCATTTTTCAGAAATTGTGTTTGCCACTTTTTTTGGGGCTCAGTTAATTCATCCTAATGTAAGACAATGTCAAAAGAAAAGATCTGATTACATTCTGGTTCTTTTTCTGATTTCTCTATAGAAAAAAGCAAAAACTCAGCATGAGAAGGGCCAGGCTTCCTGTGAACTGAAAGCGCTAAAGAAAGAAAATGGTAAGCTCAAGTGGACTTATATACCACCCTGATTTGTCTCTGTTTTAACTTTATTATAAGATGTTTTGTTGGAAAATAATATAAAAAAAGACAAAAATAGGCAGCCCCTCCCATTTATGATGGCAAGGGACTATCTTTACCCACTGGCATCCACTTCCTAAAGCAGTAATTTCAGTCGATGCAATGGTTAGGGTTGGGCTGGGAGCTGAAAACTTTTGCTTTGACCTGGGAGATTTGGCAGCCTGAACTCCCCATTTGTAGTCCGCCATATTGTTAAAGGCTGAAGTGTCTGCTTATGAAGATACAGAACTGTTTGGTGGGATGGGTGGATGGGCACTCGTTGGCAGGCTATGGACCCTTACTCAGAAGGAGAGATTCTCCTGTGTAGGCATGGCGCCTCCTTCAATATGACAGATATGCCAGGGAGAAGGGCTCCAGTCTGCTGATGTAAACACAGGGAGAAACTCTCACTGGTTAGGAGAAGGGGGGGGAGCAGTCTTGATTTCCAAATCCTCATTGTTTTCAACGAGGGTAACCGTGTTAGTTTTTTCAAGAATTTCAGGCAAAAATCAAAGAAAAAGAAAAGAAAAGAAAAGAAAAGATACAAAACATGTGGCCCCTTAAAGACTAACTTCTCATTACATTAAAATATGAAATTTATTCTTTAAGATGCCGCATTCTTTTTCAGTTATCTTGATTGTTTTGTTTCATGGAAGCCAGTG
>JAHTLZ010000010.1:63497214-63541367 GCA_023846285.1 Phrynocephalus versicolor | reverse complement strand
ATTTATTTATTTATTTATTTATTTATTTATTTATTTATTTATTTATTACAGAATTAAACAATGCTTCTTGCTTATTCTACCCATCTTAAAAGTAAGCAGTAAGCCACCATTTGCAGTGAAGATGATCATGCATAGGTATTATTATTCATTGCCACCTAACATTCTACACCACTAAATTTTCCCTTGTAGGTAGAAAATGAGAAAGATTTACAATGTAAGCAGCAGCTGTCTGAGCAATGTGATTTGCTGAAGAGAGAACAGGTGGCAAGACTCCAAGGTAAGAGCCAAAAGCTTGTCTACAATATGTAAGGCTTTCCTTTGGTGTGTAGCCAAGGCGTAATGTACATGCAAATTCCAAGAGGGTGCTGGGTGTGTCACCCTTTTTAAGAGTAGCGGAGCCCATAAGATATGACCAGCAGACGTTCAAAAGCGCATGTTGCCAGGGGCAACAACCAAAACAATTAACAACAACTCACCAAAGGACTGCAGCAGAGAGGCTGTAGCTCAGTGTTAGAGCACATGTTTTGCACGCAGAAGGTGCTGGACTGAATCTATCGTCTCTCCAAGTAGGGTTAAGAAAGAATCACTCCTGAAACCCTGGAAGTCAGTGTTGACAAAGTGTCTGCAAGATTATTTCCACTGAGTGTGTGTGCATATGTGTGTGTATAAAAGTACACAGGGGTATGTCACCTTAAGTTACATGCTGAGCAGAGACCACCCCAATCTAGTGCACCAGGCTGTGCTCATTAAAATAATAAACAGATTTAGGATCCAGGGAAACAAGCATCCCACTCTCTTTACCCTACCCAGCCCATGAGCCAACAGCCTTTCTACTGTTCTTATAGTTACACAGGACCATCCTCTTTGAAGCTCAGTTTTGCAGGTTTAATTAGCCTTATGAGAGGAGAACCTCAAGTAATTTGCCCCATTTATTTCAAGGAATCTACTCCCACTGGGGTAGATCTACCACCCCATGGATGGTCATAAGTGCCAGCACTTCTCCTGCAGCCAGGGCCTTGTAGGATCTCTCACTGCTGACACCCCCCGCTCCCCTCTGCCAGCCACTGGCTCTTTAAATTGGTCCCTTCTTCAAAACCACCCTCCCTTTGCTTCTCATTGAGATTCTCCAAGCCCCCTCTTCTCATGGTCAGACTCTTTCCTCTTAGGTGGGGAGGAGTCTTGTTCTGGCTCATGATTTGCCCAAGGCAGCAAGAGTTGGCTTCTCCTCTCACTGGCCTCACCTTCCTGCCTGATTAGGAGGGCTTGGGTCTTGCTCGGCTTTCCGTTCTCCCAGTCAGCACACATACCGAAGATGACAGCTGAAACCCAGATCAGGAGCCATCTTGCAATTCATTCATTGGGATGCTTGGAAAACTTTGCTCCTCTTGTTCTCCCCCACCCAACTCTCTCCCCCCGCCCTCTCTCTGTGTGTGTTTCAGTGTCCTATTGCTTAGCCAGGAAGGAGAAGGAGGAGAGGTAAAAACATGGAGGGGCCATAGTAGGAAAGCCCAGCAGCTGCCTGTGCCCCTTCATTTCACAAACTGTTGTCTAAGATGGAGGTGAGGGGTGCTGGTCTCTGGTAACTCCTACTTCCCCATGGATTCCTGCTCCCTTCCTCCCTGGTAGCTGTAGCTAAGGCCGTTACCCCACGTCCACTTTGTTGCTCTAGAAAGTGCTCTGAGATGCAGATCATAAAATTGTCCCCCCATGTCCATCACACTTTAAGCAAAATAAAGTGCAACCACACACACACCCGAAGCGTGGTTCAGTGCATCTTCCTTGTACCCGGCCTTGGGGTGGTGGAATCCTTTTCGCTGTTCCATTGCAGTTTTTAAAATGGTACACGTGCCATGGGGTACTGTTTCATCCGCAGCAAAACTGTTCTGTTGCCATAGGGCCACCTAGTGGCACTACTTGGAGCAGCCACGTGACAGCAAATTCACAGTACAAGAAGCCACTAAGCACAGAAAGAAGCCAAAAAAGAAGTATTCAAAGTTCAACAAATGACAAATGAAAATCAATATACTCATACTGCTACAGGAAAACAAAATGCACTTTGATGCGGACCCCATATGTGGGGGTCACAGAAGTTATGTAACAATAAAGTGTGTCCTTGGGGACGCAGGAGCAGCAACAAAACCATGTGACCACAACAAGATTTATTATACATTTTAGTTCTTTGCAGTACATAGTGGATGTGGGGTAACGGCCTAAGTAATAATATGGAGCATGGAAATGTGTGCGCTCAGGAAGGGGATATGCAGATGGAATGTGTCTGGATCAACTCAAATTCTGCTGTTTTCTGGGCTTCTTCCCCGAATTTGTTCCTGATAGAATCAGTGTAATTTGCTGGCATTCAGCTCTGGCTGCTTGAGAGGATAGTGTGTGGTTTCCATTGCTTTCTTCTGACTGTTTTTTATCTTCCTCCTGCAGAGCTCCAGAAAGGACATGAGCAAGAGAAGCTGGTTCTGACTGAATCTTACGAGAAGACCAAGTCATCTTTACAGGTGCTAACTGTGCTATAGGTCCATTGCAGCAGATGCTGAGCGGCCACAGAGAAGATGACATGACACAGATCATCCTAGCTCAAGCAGACTTTGGCAGTATTGCACTGCATCTGAAATACAGTACATAATACTCAAATAGAATATATTGAATATGAAATTGCAACACATTGTATTATATTTCATGTTCAACTGGATTTATGAATTTTCTCTATGGAAATTCATCCCTCAAAGTTCCATAGCTCAGGTCACCAAGTAACAGCGATTAGTGTATTATTTACCTCTGCTCAATTCATGTAAGCAGCAGTTATTCATTTAAATCAAGTGTGAGAAGCTGTTGCTCCCTTTATTTTTATTTTTGAACGACTGTTCTCATAATTGTTTAGCAAAATGTTCTGCTTATATACCACCCCATACCTCTTAAAGCACTCTCTGGGCAGTTTACAATTTAGTTATGCAGGCTACAAATTGCACCACCATCACCTCAGCTAGCTAGGTACTCATTTTACTGACCTCGGAAGGCTGGAGGGCTGAGTCAACCTTGAGCCTGCTACCTGGGATTGAACCCCAGGTCGTGAGCACAGGTTTTGACCGCTATGGCACTTTAGATTTGAAATGCCTTTTCCTTAAAGACAAATTGCCTTAAAAATCACTGTCCGCTTTTTAAATAGCTTTTTCTGAAGAGCCCCCTTGGCCACGCCCATTTTTGACTGCTGTGTCGGTTTTTCTTGTGACGACCACTGGAGGTAAATTGGTTCCTGCACCCCCTTTTAAAGTAATTTGGTTGTATTTGCGGACATACTACACCACTTTTTTTTTGGTTTTCCTCCCTGTTTCTGCCATTTCCCTGTCATAATTTAAAGTGGTTCAGCCAGGTGCGAACGGGGACGATGGCTAAGCAGCCGCTGAAGTGCGGACTGCCGAACCGCTGTAGCGACCATGTGACCGTGGGAAGAGATAAGGCAATGCAAAATAAAAAGTGACTGCTCAAGGAAGTGTTGTAGCAGCCATAATTGCAGTATAGCAGTTTAACTACTGTGCCAAGAGGCTCTTCTGGTTAGAACTGCCCACGATGGGTAAGGATGATGGGAACTGTGAGCCAAACTTCCAAATGGCCAATAGTTTCCCATCTGTCAGTTAGGAAGAAACCAGATGGACGTAGTTGCATGAATGAAAGTAGATATAAATGTCTTGGTTAGGACCCTGGGATTGAGTGTAAGCCTTTGATTTCTTCTGTTGTCCCAACTGGGATTAAGTGGTCTGCACTTGCTATGTGCCAGAACCACTGATGGAAACAGTTCTGTCAATGGAAAAAAACTCATTAGATTTCACCCCAAAATGTTCATCTAGCTTTCTGAGTGGCATGTCTTATTATTTGAGGCCTACTGTTTCTGTCTTTGTCCTTGAGCGTATAGAGTGGAACAGCACTATATGTCTCTGTTAGTATCATTGGTTTCCATTCATTTCTTCTGCCTCGTCTTTCTACTCTAGGAGACCATAGACAGCCTGAGTTCCCAGATGAAGTCCTTCCAAGAGAAAATGAAACGAGTGGAGGAGTCAATCCTGAGCAGAGATTATAAGAAGCACATACAGGTGCCATAATCAAAAATTGGACATACTACAGTGCATTGTGTGGAACTCTTTTCATAAAAGAACAATACCACCTCCTTCTCCCACTCCAAAGATGAAAAAATCCTTCTAGGTCTCCCCTCCCCACATGTTCTATTAGTGTCTGAAGGGAAACGAGCTGCATGAGCTATCCCCAGGTGGAGTGTCTCCCTCCTTGCTGGCTCTGTCCTCAACCTTGAAGCATTGAAGCCAAAAGATCTAAAGGAGAACTCTTTATGCATTCAGTTGACAATGCTTACAGTATTCCAAGAGATGTTTGGGGACCCCTGTCCACAGTATGTTTGGAACATGCAGAGGAAAACTTCTAAAGGGACAGAATTTGGAGTGGTAGATTAAAAACAAAATACACAGGTCCAGATACTTGTTAATGCATTGGAGCCAGCACTGTTGCTATCACTTGTCACTACCTTTTAAAAGTAACCGGGTGCATTGCTCATTACTTTTTGTCACTTTAAAAAGGATTGATATGAGGACAGCAGAAAACTTGAAAAATTCCCACCAAAAAGCTTATAAAGGTGCCTATAAATTCACTTTGGTGGATATCTTTAAAACACAACTGGACCATGGTTTTCACTTTACCAAAGGTGTAGTTTTGTTCCTCCCTGTTACGGTCCTTTTAAAATTATTATGCCTTTATTACTTTAAAAAGAGAGGAATTTGTAACTGCATTGCTTGTAAATCATGCCCTTCCAGGTTATCTTGAAACAGGGTAGTACAAAAAAGGAACCCAAGTCTAAAGAGCAATTGTTCCTTAACATAAAAATAAGGTCAATGTTGAAGTGTGAATATGCTTTTGCTTTAAGCCAGAGCTGTCAGCCAGGGCTTTGGCTCTCCAGATGTTTAGGACTACTGTCCCCACAATTGTTTACATGTAGAGATGGGCATGACTTAGCGGTATTTCCGTTTCCGTTTCCGTTACTCGGTTCCATTACTCTACGGAAACAGTAACGGGAATTACTCCGCCAGACTTCGAGCTCGAACCGACGAACGAACAATTTGGTCTGATTTGTTGTGCTCGTTACTTGCATCGCGCGATCGCGCGCGATGCCAAGTGGCACAGAAAAAAAGTTTTTAAAAGTTAAAAAAACCGGCTCCCGGCCAAAAAGCAGGCGGAAATATGCCTGCCGTGCCTCAGGGCACCTACCAGAGGGGTGGTTTCTGGAGGTCCCCGGCCTCCCCCCCCCTCCTCCCTCCTGGGCTGCTCTGGTGGGACTGGCCGCGCCGGCGGCTCGTCCGCCGCAACAAGCCCAGTGGTGCCGGCGGCCGCGCAGGCGCAAGCAGGCGGCACGGACGGCACAGGAAAAAACTTTTTTAAACTCTCCCGGGTCTCCCCCCCACCCATTCCCGGGCCAAAAAGCAGGCAGAAAAATGCCTGCTTGACTAAGGGCGCAGGGCACCTACCGGAGGGATTGTTTGGAGGGGTGGTCCCGCCTCCCCCCCATCCTGGGCAGCCGGACTCGAGTTGCCATGCCATGCGGTGCGGGCGGGGGATCCAAAATGGGGCGGCAAACGCAATATTGTTTTTGAAATCGTGGATCGTGGTCCAAAACCACACAAGCACAACAGAAACACGCGGAAATTTATAAACTGCCAGATTTTTCACAGTAGCAGTGGGTTTTTTCTTGCAACAAAATGTCTCTCCTCTCCTCCTCTGTCCTCCATTGATTTTATTTTATTTTATTTTATTTACACCTGCGCAGTGCGCAATGATGGGCTGGCCCAGTGGCCTGGCCAGCCATGTGGGAGGGGATGACCATGCAAATTTTTGGAGCCATCCCACCAATCGCATGGCCACTTGGCCATGGAGACTTCTGGGATGTGCCAAAAAGCCCCCTAAAACCTGCCCTAGCCCCCTAACCCCCTAACCCTAATCCTTGATTCCTTACCCATACGTCACAGACTGTCTTCTTAGTGGGTCAGAGAGGCACCCAGAGGTGCAACCCAATAGCCCACCGTAACCTTACCCGTCATTAGCCTAACCCTAGCTGTTGCACTAAGCCACCGTAGCCCATAGCCAGATCTACTTGCATTGCACTACACACGCAAGTACGATTCCCTTCTTTGTGGGACATGGCAGGTGCGACACGCTCGTACCAGGGGATCAGGTACTTGAGCGGGTCTCTGCCTGCAAATGGTATGCATATCCATATGGTTATGCATGCCATTTTGCAGCAGCAGCAGGTGAGGAGGGGAGACCCCCATGTTGAGGGGTCTCTTGGAGCCTGCTGCTGCTGTCCCTTCCTTTATAGCGGGCCGGCGGAGGCACCCACCCCACAGAGGTGCCTCCAGGAGCCCGCTACCCCCCAAAAAAAACCAGTATAACGATAACGAAAAAACGAAAAAACGAACTGACTAATTTTTGCGAAGTTTCACGAAAAACGGAAACGAGCCGAAACGGACTGCCTCCGACACACGACAACTCGAAAACGTCATTTTCCCGAGTCGTGCCCATCTCTATTTACATGGTCACGGTGGGCCTTCTAGGGGCTGAAGCCCAAAACATCTTGGTACCCATCTCTTTTTTTGAGTAGCCAGTTTGCACTTTTGTCTATAAACAAATTGGATGTCAGCAGAAAGGTGTGAAACAACTCAGAAAGAAATGGTATTTTTTTACTCAGGGGAAAGTGTGTGTGTGTGTGTGTGTGTGTGTGTGCGCGCGCGTGTGTTTAAAGGGAATATCATATCCAATACAGTCCTTTCCAGTGAACATAGGTTCATATCAAGAGGCTTAAAATAAATTCCAAAGCACATACTAAAAAGATAACTTGTGTGAGCCTAGTGGGCAGACAAAATGGATGCCGCTTGAGTTCACTGTGTTATGTCTGACTAGGCATGGCTAGGATTGTGGTGGACACCATGCACCCGCATTAGCAAATTAGCCTTTATATTTGCAAGTAGAAGCCCTACACAAAATCTGTCCCTGATGTTTTCTAGGATTATGGGAGCCCCAGCCAATTCTGGGAACAGGAGCTAGAAAGTCTACATTTTGTCATTGAGATGAAGAATGAACGCATCCATCATTTGGACAAAAAGCTGCTGAACCTGGAAACAGTGGTAGGTTGGCTAAAGTTATTGCTAGGTTGCTAACAGGAGTTTTTGAGGCAGGCCGTTATGTCTTATATCTGAGCTGGCTGGCTGTCACAACTTATATCTGAGTTTTGTCTCTTCACTTTTTAATACAGTGGAGTCTTGTATAACAAATGGTTTGTATAACATAAAATCTGTACAACATAAAAAATTCTGGAGATAGGGGAAATTTGCTTAACAGAATCGTCTATGGGGCAAATCAGTACAACATAAAATGGTTACAATTAGGGATTACTCTGTTTTCAATGCATTTGTATGGGAAATTTGTATAAAGGAACATTTGTTTAACATAATTTCATTTGGAACGAATTAATTCCTTTATACAAGGTACTACTGTATATGCTTAGGATTTTCCAGGGTGGTACTGTTGGCACCAGTATATTCAAACATTTGTCTGCCCTACCATAGATGGAGAGAAACTTGTTACTTGAAGAGAAAGTGAAAGTCCTTCAGCAGGAGAATGAAGACCTCCAAGTACGGATGCAGAACCACATAGCAGTGACAAGGTAATACCTCTGGTCCATTTTTGCTTTTGTGAAGGAGTCTGAGAGATGTGCGTACAGGGTCAACCATATGTAGAGTGTACTCCTCAGATGTTACGAGAGAGAGGTTCCAGGGCCTACCTGTATACAGAGGTCTCAGAGGAAAGGATATGGATGTTCACCGTTCTCTAAGGAGCTGCACCTGATGCCCTAGTTCTCCAGAGAGCAAGCCCACCTGATGGGGTGGCCACCTTCTTGGGCTGCCATTGGCAGCTGTCTGCGTGCATATGGCTGCCCATGTGCTTCTTCTGTCTCAACAGGCAACTCTCTGAGGAGCTCCTCGTTGCTCGTGAGGCCCTGGAGAAGGAGTCCCAGCGGAGGGAGCAAGCTCACAGGGAGAAAGAAGAGCTGCTGTACCGAGTGCTCAGTGGTGACCCCGCTCACCTCTTTCCCATCTCCACGGAAGCCACGCTCATCGCAACGTAACACTTCGGGAGGCCCAAGGGACTGGTCCAAGCAAGAACCCAAACAGGAGAGCAGGAGGACTGTTCTGTCGTTCCATTCTAGCCTTTCTCTTGTCAGCCAGATATAGAGCTCAGTGCTGTGGGACACGTCACGGTCAGAAAGGTTTCTGAGGTGATGTGCTTTGATGCGCTCCCCTAGAAGGCTGCTGGGCCTGGTTCCTAAAATAGGCCCAGCAGGCGTGCCTCAGGCATGGAGCTTTCCCTGCTCCTCACACAACTACCAGCCAGGCAGTATAGGGAAATAAGAGAAATGGCATCAAGACTATATGAGGTAGAAGTGGTATCCCCATTCCTCTTGGTTCACTGTTTCAGTTAGCATTGGCTGGAGGTGGAAAAAGACCACTGAAAATGAGAGAGGAAGTACAGATTAAATGTGCTGGCCCAGTTCCCCACGTTTTGCCATCTGGGCTGGGGAGAGGTGTCCCTCTGGATGTGGCTAGACCGGAGTTCCTGTCATCACTTATCCAGGCCGTCGCTGGTAGGTTTTGTAGTCCAAGAGCATCTGGTGGGCCATAGGCTTCCCTTTCTTGTGCAAGATGCATGGGGGGTGGGAGAAATGTCACTTTTCCACACAGCTGTTTCTATCTGAGCTGCACGAGCTAGGCCCACCCCACATACTTTAGTGGAGAACTTAGATGGAAATATGAACATATGTGATTAAGGAGTACTTCAGATGTTTTCCAACAGCTTGGACAGGCTTAATTTTTGCATAACAGCTCCCAGATTTCTCTAGCCAGCATGGACCAATCAGAGGAGCTGTACACAATATGGGAGGTGTTACTTTCTGGGAGAACAACTCCCTAACCCAGTTGCCAGTTGGCAGAGATTCTGGGAGCTGCAGTCTTTTTTTAAAAAAGAGAGCTTCAACATTCTGGAGGTTCTCCAGCCACCTCCCATTTTTCTGGATCAAGTGGCAACTTCTTATCGACAGCTAATTCTCCATTTTGGGAGAACATTTAAAAATTGGCGGTATGGATAGGACATGATAATTGTAGTAGGTCTTCCCTTTCAATCCCATGATGGTGACCATCTGCTCCCTAGATGCTTAGATTGTTCGGATATCAGAAGAGTTGCATCAGTGAGATAAGCAACTTTTACGCAGCTAAGAGGGGGTGAGGAAAGGACAACAGTCCCGTGACCCTCAGTTCAGTTCTTTCCAGTACAGATGCTAATCTTTCCATAGAAAGCATTTTGCCTGCTTTGTTTGTTTGTTTTTGGGTCAGTTCAGATTGCTGGTTGGTTGGGAATAACATAGTGGAAATATCCTAAAACGCAAACATTTGTAAATGGGGGTGGTTTGCATTGCCTTTATTTTATTTTATTTTATTTTTGGTCTTTTTTATGTGCCTCTTGTGATGCTAACAAGAGAGGGTGCCCTCTACTGGGAAATGACAAATGAATTGTTTATCTGAACTGGAGAAAATACTGTAGAGTTATAGAACAGGAACAGACACAAAGTGGTGTAACACACATAATCCAAGGTGTAAGAAAGTGAGTGTAAAATGCACTGTTCAAATGAAGGAGCACTTCATGCTCTTTTCCCTGGTAGAAGTAGTGGCCCATGAAGGCTACGTAAGATTGAGCATGTTGTGAATTAAACCCTGATCAGAGAATAACACGATGTTCAAAGAAAGCCAATGGATTTCTGTTCTCTGTGTAGGAAAATGAGAAAAAGATCTACCACTTTCATGACCTTTAGCCCAACACAGGCTGTGAGCCACGTGGACTGAGCTATCAGCCATTTTGCTCTCTTTCACACACACACTCATTTGTTTCTGTTGGTAGGTTGCTGCAAAGCTAAAAGACTGAGCCTGCTCATCATACTGGCTTGTTCACTTTTTTGAACAACAGCCCTGTCACTCTCAGGAGAGGATGTGCACATTTGTAGTGCCATGGCTGGCACCAGGCTAGCTGATATCAACAATGCTCCCTGTGCCTAAGGCTTCTAAAAGGATTTCTGGGAGGGAAGGCATGGGCCAACGAGAGTAGACCATGTTCATTGTAAGAAGAAGGTACCAGGTCATGTCCAGTTCAACACAGCAGGTCTGGAAAATATCACTGTCTGGGACCTTGAAAAGCGAGTTCCAGGTAGACTAGGCAATTCTAGAGTAGGAATTGCAGAGGTTTGAATTTTTGGTTTAATTCCTCTGGCTGCGCAGCAGAAGTACAGGGATTCACAGTTTCCCAGAGTAGTCCACCCCTTTTCTCATCAACTGGCACTTAAGGTCTCAACAACTCACTGAGATCTTTGAAGGAGAATTTTTTTTAAAAAAAATCTTTATTTACAATTGTGAATACATCAAACAGCAAACTAAGAAACATGACTCCCTTCAACAACAGACTTGAATAGACTCTAGAGAGAGAAAATGACACAGAACAGAGAGGCAGGGCTTTCTTTAAATGTGGAGGCAGAGAAGTGCTGGATAGCTTTAAATTCATCCCAGCCCAGAAAGATCCCTCCCAACCACATCTTCTCCAGGCAGCATATGAGATTGTAAAAACTCCACTCGTAGGTTGTAATTTGTAAAAGACAGCTTCATGGAACTTTGATCATCGGACAGCCAAAGGAATTGCTCATCTCCCCACGACAGCCTTCCTTCTTAAGCACTCCATGGCTACAGGTTTATACAAGTTCAGCCTTCCCTGACCATGATACATGTTGCTGATAGGAGGAGTCAGGAGTCAAAAAAACAGTTCCAAAATATAAGTAAATCTTATGTGGCCACACTTTCCATGTAGGCATTCGGAAATAGGGTCTCACTGACATTTCCATACCTGAGATTGTCCGGGATGTCGTACACAGCACCAGATAGGGGCCATGGAAAATGAGTATTTTGGGGGAGGATTTTAAAGAGGAAACCTTGCAAGGCTTTTTTTTTTTTGTGAGGGTGGTGGGCGTTGCATTTAGCCAATAACAAAGAATGGTGGAAGATCCGGAAGCACCTTCTTGAGAGTGCAGGGAAACATTTCCACCAAATAAGCTCGGCTTGGCAGAGCTTTGAACAGTTAGCACCAGACAGAGGCGTAGCCAGGATTTGGAGCGCCTGGGGACAAAGTTTGTTTTTGCACCCTTCCTGCCGCCCTCCCCACAAAACATTGCACCCACCCAGCAACAGGGGGCTGAACCCTGCGGGCCCATGGGGTGGGTGGTTGCACACGCGTGCACATGGGCGGACAGGTGGACAGTCTCCCACCAAGGCGAGGAGGAGAAGGAGGAGGGCTCCGTGGCCACGGCACTCCTGCCTGCCTGCCTGCTTTGTCACTCGCCTGGCGCGAGGCGATGGAGGGGGTGCCGTTGCCAAGCCTTAGGGTAAAGGAGGACTGCTGGGCAGCGGGAGGGTGAACGGCTTCCTTCTCCTGCTCCCCCTCCAGGCACCCCCAGATTGCTGCACCCGGGGTAGATGTACCCTCCACCCCCCCTATGCCCTGGCACCAGAAGTCGTTGCCACTTGTATCTGTGCAGCTGGTCACTTGGGCAGCAGATTTTGAATGTCATGAAAAGGGAGCAAATTAGGTAGCTTTTAAAATTACTCTTGTGTTTTTGGACAAAACCATGTGTGAGATTTTTCTGCTTCAGGTGCAAGAATAGCTTATTTTAGTTTTAGATATGATGTACTGGATTTGCTGTTCTGTCTTTGGAGCAAAGCAAATAATATTTCGGGGCCACACTGTGGCAGTGATGCCATGAATTAAAGAACAGACACTTTATAAAGCACATGGTCTGCCCTTAGGTTTCAGGGAGATGGATGGAAGGAGAAGGGTACCATCTTGTTCTGCATTTCATGTACCAAAATATTCTGGATCGGCCCCGGTTTTCAAGTAAGGGTTAATATATACGAAGTTCAAAGTGATAATTCACAATGTAGCCTGTAAGAAAGTGGTGGGGAGCCCATCATATGTTACCATACCATTATTCCCATAGTTCCTGATCATAAACTGTTCTTTCTAAGGTTAATACGAGTTGCATTATATAGAAGGCCACAGATTTCTCACCTTTTATTAGGTTATTTTCCTTAAACCAACAACGTAGTGGCATTCTATATTATGATAATCTGTTCTAGAAATATTCAGTGTCAATGTCAACAGACATTTAGAGTGCAGCTACACTAGAAGGCCAAATTCGAATGATTCAGCTTTGTTGAGAGTTAATTAGCAGCCTATGGTATGTTTGAAATCTCAGTCATTGGTGACACAAGGGCTGTTGATTGATTTGGGACTTCACCCTTCATCCTGGATGCATTGTGATTCTCATCCCAGCCCACAGCCTCCTCTCCTTCTTTCCTTCCCTCCTCTGGTCCTTCCTGTGCCAATCCTTCCTTCCTTCCTTCCTTCCTCTGGTCTCACTTCTGCTGAAACTTTTATGGGGCATACATGTGGGAAATAAAAATAATGTGGACCCAGCAATAAGGTGATAGGGTGACCAGTGCTATTCTCATATATGTAAGACTTTTTAAAGCCATACAAATTCAGAGGATGACCAGGGAGGGGAACGAATGCGAGATCATGTTCTCCCAGTCCTGAACATCATGCCCCAGCTGCCTGCAATACTGAAACACCACCTCCAGAGAGCTTCCCCCATCTTGACAAGGACATGCCAGTTAACAACACATAAAAAAGCTTGACTGAATTGTTCCAGATTGAAAAAGTAAAAGCCCTGAAGTGTCAGAGGGTGTAGGCCGGAGGGGGTGCTTTGGGGGCAAAAAGGGCTGGACCAATGCAAGGTCATGTTTCCATGAAACAGCCTTTGCATCAGTAAAAAGAAATAAATCCTTGAAACTCACTGGTTTCATAAGCAGAGCAAATCCCACAGTATTTAACCAAGTGATTGTAGCCTTACACCTGGATGTCATCTACTCCTAGACTGATTCTATCTATTCTTCCATCAGAAAGGTGCACCTTAGACTGGCAAAAAGTGGCATTAGGCAGAGGAGTGAACCATCTGTGCAGATCCTTCAGTGGACCACATGCTGATTCCCCTTATGCCTCGTCTGCAGTAGATGCAGTTAAAAGGCAAGAAGAGAGTGTGCACCTTTGGCTGTAATGGTTTCGCACATGTACTCAGGGCTTGTCTTGTTCTTGGCAATGGTGGAGTTGAAGTAGTTGTCACCGTTCTCTTCCAAATGTAAGTTGATTGTCCTTCATGCCCATTCAGCTGTGAGCTGCAAAGGGGGCTTGCTTAACAACAGAAGCCTCGGCCGGCCACAAGCATTGCCTTATGTATTTCAAGAACAAGCCTTTCTTTTGACACATACACATAAAAACATGAATGCTGAGTAAAGGACTGGTCTTTGAAATGTCCCCGTGGAAAGCCTATGGTGGGAATTGTTGCTCTCCAAATGTGTTTGGCCTTGAACTCCCATCAACCCTAGCCAATTGGCTGGGACGATGGAAAGAGCAGAACCAAAGATTAAAACAAGCTGGAGAACTATAGGTGCACACTTCTGTGTTAGCTCCACCAGATATACCAAGAACAACCAGTGAGACTGCACATAGCATTCCACCGCCTTTCTGGTGGAGCAGCTGTTGATAACTGGTGGTGGCTATGAATCTGTTAAGATCTAAAGACCATCCACAATGAAATAAAGGTGGAAAGTTTTGTGAGAAATCACACGCTTGGACAAGTTTAGCTAATATGAGAACAAACAGCTGCCAGTAGGTTCTGCAGCCAAACCCAGTGGGTGACTTGCCCGCCAAAAGAGTGGTGGCAAAGCCTCACTTTCAAATGGACCCACTGAGGCAGCTAGGTAAAGGAAGAGCTAAGCCTCTTGCGCAAGACTTTCATAAAATATGTGTTGAGGAGGAGGAGAGAGGGGGGCTACCAAGGAGTAGTACTACAGATAGTTTTGTATGAAAAGAACACTTAAAATATATTTCTCACATTCCAGTCAGTGTTATTCTTCTTCAGCCATTTTAAAATGCCCCAATCTAATTTACCAGCATGCAACACCAGCACCTGCATAAGTGTTTCGTGAGCCTGTCAGTTTCTTGGAACTCTTGAAGTGTTCTTGGTTGAGGGCCGGAAGGGGGAGACTTCCACTGATTCACACACACACACACACACACACACACACACGTCACTACTTGTTATTGGCGCCATTGCATTTTCCTCTGAGGCCCGTGAGTCCCCTGCTGCTGGTGGTCTACAGTGGTGTGGGGAGCACCTAGTCATCCCACACCGGCCCTTCTCAGCACCTACACACCCTAATTTTAAAACACGAATATGTCCTCAGATTGTGTCCTATATCATGCCACCAAGTGGGCATTGGGACAATTTGGGAGTATTTTGGAATGCCCATAGCACCCTGGGGTTGGCACACCCGGGTTTTTTTTAATTAAGTGGTAACTAATGGGCATACAGGGGCCTTTGTGGTGTTTGAAAAACATGTTTGTAAAACAGCTAGAGGGTCAGACTGCAGGGCCTGCTGCATTCAGTGAGAGGTCTGAATGCATGGCTAGAATCCCACTGCGCGACTTCATTGCCTTCACACAGCCCTGTCTCCTCTGCAAGCAGCCATTTCAGATGGAAACATGAAGGTGAAAAATGTGGTGTGCATGTAACGTTGGAACAAAGCCAAAGAATTTAAGCAGTCTTCCCTGATTGCTGGTGCATCTTGTGGGAGACCTGCAACAACTGGTCCTATTGCAGAGCATTTGGGGTTGTGACATTGTATACGTATGCTGTGCTCTGACTCACTGAGATGCTAAGGAAATGTGGCCATGGAATTGGCCACTGAGATCTGAGTGGGGTGGGGGTGGGGGAAGGGACAGAAACTATAGATGTGTTTCTTAGACCCAGTGGAGGAGGAGGAGCAGAGAGGATGAAGAGGAATATCACAAATAATGGGGGGAAAGGAGTGAAAATAAAATAAATTGTTGTCTTAGAAAAAGTAAATGCAACTTTCTGAGGAGATGAATCTGGGTCTATATGTTCTCTTTTTTCCAATTAAAGAATATCAGAAATAATTTCTAGGCTCTGCAAACCTAAATAATCATTTGACCTTACAAGAACTGCTTGTATTCTTGTGGTTGGGCTGCAGCACCATCTAATAAGGAGACCCCTTCCCTTCCTTCCAAGGATACAACAACCAGCTTAAATTAAACCAAAGGAACAGAAATTTAAATCTGTTCTTTCTCAGATTTACCTTTTGTGGTGGCCCTTCATGGATAATGAATATACATCAAGAATGATGTTGCCTTGAAATCTTGACTTCTCTTCTACAGTACTTTGGTACTGATTGCACCAGGTCAAGCCCCCCTTCCCCAAAATAATAATAATCACACTCTGAGGAAATGTCTATAGAACGCAGTGGAACAATCACAGCCTTGATTTCTAGGATCTTAATTTTATTTTATATATACTGTATACCTATTTCCAAAAGCCAAACCCACTGAGCTGAGCAAAATGTCCTTCCAACTCATAGAATCTATGATTCTATGATCTGGAAATGGAGCCCCTGAACTCTATGTCCAGATCGGCAGTTCAAAGTCCATCTCTGCATATACCAATGAAGGTCTGCTATTGGATTCCTACCAATAGATCATAGAGTTCAAGAGACTGGGATCAAAGGGACAAAAGGTATATAATGGCAGACTTTCCTCATGGCTAAGGAATTCTTCATCATTTAATTCAGCCATAATTCTGGAGAAGGGAGCTAAAGCTGAAATGTTGTAGATCAGGAAATGAGCACATTGAAAATACCAGACAATCTGTCCTGAATCTGTTTGCAAAATTTAGATCCCTTCCCCTTTCCACCAAGCTAATGTTCTTGATATTCCTAGTTCTAGATGTTGTTAGACTTGTGTGTGGTATTAATAGCATTTGGAACCTAACTGGTTCAGAATCATCTTAAAATGTGTCCTTAACCTCAAATATCAGAATCCAAAGTTGAAAACAAAAAGGTACAAATTTGGATTTCAACAAAATTGCATTTTGCCTTTGATTCAGCATTCTTTCTGTTGGAAAGTGACACTGGCACCAAATTTCAAGGGAAGTTGATGCACATATTCCTGCTTTTCATTGCTCTGATTTAGTATTGCTTTTTGTATTTTTCATTTTTTTCCTAATGGCCTTTTCACACGACCCCTAAACTCCGCGGCAAATGGCTCCCAGGTCCGGAGCTTAAAATTGTTTCCCCACCAGCTCCGGAGTTTACATAAGCGTGTCCCAGCGCACTTTTCAAGTACCTGCTCTCCAGGGCTGAAGAATTCCTGATGCGGATGTAACTTAAGAGTGCCAGGCTCTCCTCCCTTCTGTTTGTTGTTTTTTGGCCCCCTGCCCCTTTAAGAGCTACTTAAGAGAATTGAATGCTGCCGGGGCAAGAGCAAGATGGCAGAATGGAGGTGAGCCACATTCTTTTCTTCCTTTTTTTTTCCTCCCTCCCCTCACGCAGCCAGCAGCCAGGAGTGCGGAGGGGGTGGGAGCACAGGAAGAGCGACAAGCCCCCAAGATCTCCGGTCAGAATTTAAGTGGCCAGCGGATCTTAGGGGTCGTGTGAAAAGGCTCTAAATTACACATGTTTCATTTTTTCCTAAGTTACACATGTTCCTAAGCTGCATAAATGTAATTTGCTAGATCTCTGCTGACACAGGGGCATTTAGGGGTCAAACATTTGTCCCTTGCTGCATGACTTCATGCAGACTGGAACTATCCTCAGCAACATTCAAGAGAGATTAGATCACCATTATCAGCTCATATCATTTGTCCCTGCAAATTAGGGCACTTATTTGGCAGCTTTATATCTGACAATAGATCCGTATACCTGAGAGTGTTTCCCTATTTTCCACAATATTCTGCAATAAACAGAAAAAAATATGGATCTTTGCATAGGGGAAAAACTGAGCTATTTTAATGAAGAAGCAACAACGGTTCAAAAACAACATTAGAGAAGACAAATCTAGCTTGGTCATTTCCAGTAGCACCCACTGCTTTCAGCAGGACATGGAAGAGGCAGTTACCCAGACGTTGTCTTCTTTAGAGCTGGTGTGGCTGGAAGCAAGCGAATCCGAGTAGACACTGTGGTGGTGCCCTGCAGATTTTCAGCAATGCAATGGTACAGTCCATCATCCACAGCCCGTGCTCCATCAATGTAAAGGATGCTTTCGGATTCCTTCACCACCAGCCCGCCACGTCGTACCAAATCTGTGCGCTCGCGAACGTACGGTGGCCGACCAATCTGAAAGGGAGGAGGAAAAGTCTTCTATAAAACACTTCCCTCTCACTGAATCGTAGCAGGATCCACAACAGCCAGTGCAGAACAGGATTTCAAAGTGACTCCCACATAGCTGTAAAAACAAGGGGCTGGTCTGCATTGGAGACCAGCAGAAACACAATAGGATCAATGTCATGCCTGCCTGGCCAGAACTGATACTTCTATGACTTTTGGAGCTCTTCTCCACCCTGCTTACAAGACTTCCAGCTCATGCTCTCCCAAAAGCTGTGAGTGGCATCTCGGTGCCAAATTAGAGAAAAGGAGCAAGAAGAGAAAAATGGTTAGAGTTCCCTTCAAATACTGCATTTACAGTAGAAATGTCTGATCTCCCATTTAGACTTCTTTGGACAGCCTCGTGTCCATCATGGTCTCTCTAACGCTTTGGCAGTGAGTTGGTCTGAGGATTTATGCTAGTTGGTGGCCTGATGAAGTTGTGAGCAGACAACCCCAGAGGCAGAAATCTGTGTCTGTCCAGTTGTTAGGATATACATCTGGGCTACATATTTACTGCCTCTTTATGGTCAATGCACTGCCATGTTCATGGGCTATTATGGTGTTGTGTGCATGATTCAATCCACTTGTAACCCTCCTATGTTTTCCAATCACTTTGCCTATCTTTTTTCTTTCCATCAAACAAACAATACACAAGATCAAAGACCCATTAAGGATGAAAAGATGGAATAGCTGCACAAGCTCTGTCCATCTGGAAGCAGCCACTATAAAAACTACAACATCAGGGTGGGCAACTGTGATCCTCCAACCATGCGTGTTTGTTTGTTCTGTCTACAACTCCCATCAACCACAGCCAGTGAGAATTGCAATGTGGAAAAATCTCAAGGTTGACAGTTGCCCACCCATTCAATATTCAAAATATAACCAGGTGTTAGTGTTGTGCATGACTATTTTTGTTGGGTGTCCCACCCCCACCTTCCCAAAATAAGAAGAGGGCTCATCTACACTGGCTTTTTTGGAGTGTGCTGATGTGTGCTACATAGAGTCACTCGGTGTCTAATGGAGGTGCAAATCCATTTGGTGTGACTCTTGCATCCAAATGTCATATCAAAGCTCAAGTGAGTGCAGTTGATCCAATTCCTTCTGATATTGTGAAGTGGCTTCCTAAGTGAGCCACTTCAGGATATTGGATCTCTTCCTCTGCTCCTCCTCAGAGTGGCAGAGGAAGTAAAATTTCTTTTATGATTCTGGTAGTTATGACTGTGGCACTGCTCAGAAGAAGCCTTGACAACTGGGAAGGCTCACTGATGGTGCATTCCCAGTACCTCTCTCTCTCAAACACACACACATGCACACTAGAAATGGAGCAAAAAGAGTGATCCAACCCACACCAAAAAAGTAGAAGCCCCTGACATGGGGTCAGACAGGTAAGGACACAGGACTGTTCCAGAGAGGGTTTGGGTTGCTCTAGATATTACAATATGTGGCTGCCAGAAAACAGAGAGCAAACCAACCCATCTTCACAGACAAATGCCTATCTGACAGAGGACCGAGTTGCTTTTTTCAATCTGTCTCTGACTTATTCCATCAAGGAGGTCCACCATGTTGTCACTTTGCTTGGCTTGGCAGTTGCTTGTTTGCTGTCGGCATGGACCATGACAACCTTTTGTTCAGATTTGTAAGAGAAAAAAAATGCCACAGATCAACAATAGACAGAGTCTGAAAGAGTCATAGAACGATACAATCATGAAGTTGTTAGGAGCCTATAAGTGCATCAAGTCCACACCTTATGCAGAAATACAAATCAAAAGATATCTGCCAAGTGGTTGTCCAAATTTCTTTTGAATGCCTCCTGCACTGGAGCACTTGCCCGTTCTTGAGGGTATTGGTTCCATTACCGTACTGCTCTAACAGTCAGGAAGTTTCCCCTGATACAGTATTCAGCTGCATTCCGGCTTCCTGTAACGTGAGTCATGCCATAGGAAGCAAACCATTTCACTGTTCTGACACCCACTGATCCCGCCAACACCCTGCCACCTACTTGCTGTCCTGGATATTCCCATGTGAAATCAACAGCAATCTCGGGCTCCCCAAATGCGGTGCAGGTGACATTGAAGTTGTCTCCAAGCTGAAAGAGGGTAGCTGAGGCTCGGATAGCAGGTTTTGGCACCGAGGAGGGATCTGCAGGTTCAGAAAAGAAAGGTGAAAACCTTCAGGACATGCAAAGCTTTTTTGCTTTCCCATTCAGTTATTGACAGGATGCTTTCCAGCGCTCATAATGGACAGAGGTGGGCAGACTTTAGGCTGACTGGGTTTTTTTCCATTCTTCACTAGAGGTTCATTCACTGAACCAGAAACTGGATGTAGAGTCACACAGCAAGGTGCCTCTAAGCACATGCCCAGAGGCAGAGCTGAAAGTTTCACATGCAAAGAGTTTCACAAACAATTTTCCTCCCAATTTTCTTGTTTTCAGCAACTTGATTTAGCAAATAAAAAGACCTTTTTTGGCTGTTGTCAGTGTTATTAAGCCCACAAGAAGTAAGATACAGTGGACCCTTGTATAACAAACAGCTTGTATAACATAAAATCTGTACAACACAAAAAATTCTGGAGATAGGGGAAATTTGCTTAACATAATTGCCTATGAGGAGAATCCGTACAACATAAAAATGGGATTACTCCGTTTTCAATGCATTCCTATGAGAATTTGTATAAAGGAAAATTTGCTTAACCTAATTTCATTTGGAATGAATTAATTCCTTTATAGAAGGTACCACTGTACCCTGATCTTCCTTTTTCCCACGCCTAGATTGTCACATCAAGGACACTGGCATATTGAAATCCCATGATGGGAACATAAACTGAATGGAAACAGGGAGGAAAAGATGCTGTGGGTGATGCTTCTTGCATGCTTCACTATGAAACACTCTGGAAGTGACACTTCCTCCCTCCATCTTCTCATTCAAGCTTGTGATTGGATCCAGTCACCACCAAGCTGCAGCTCCTGCTGGGCTGGAAAGCAGGGGGTGGTATATAAAAACCTGGGCCAGTTTCAGTCTTTCACAACTTGGGGTCTGCATGCAAGCCGTGGCTTTCCTTATTTGAACCAGGTAGCCATTTCCCCATCAACCCTGCCGTCTTAGAGACCATATCTGTGAAAATATGAAAATGGAGCTGCAACTCCATCCCCCAAGGGAAACCTCACTAAAGGTCCTACAGTTGCGCATATTGTCACACCTCCGCCCCCCCCCCCTTTACCCTTTTTATCCATGACAGTTGTTGGATCTCCCTGGTAGATACTCCTCTCCTCTTAATTCTTACTGTGCTTTAGGGAGAAATTATGGCTCTTGCTTTGTATTTTTAAAGGATTTTAAACCCCTATATCTGCCTAGCTATGTTTAACTTACTGAAGGTTATGACTTCCTTCTTTGCCTATTTCCCCCACCCCCCAACCCACCCCTTAGAAGCCTTGGGGTGCAGTGGTCAAATGCCTGTACTGCAGCTAAAAGTGCTCGCAACTTGAGGTTCAATCCCTGGTAGCCGGTTCATGGTTGAATCAGTCTTCCATCATTCTGAAGTCAGTAAACTGAGTGCCCAGCTCAATGGGGGGAGGCAACGTGTAGCCTGCATAATTAAATTGTAAACCACCCAGAGAGTGCTTGAAGTTCTATGGGGCAGCATATAAGCAGAACGCTTTGCTTTGCTTTGCTTTCCTACTATTTTTTTCTGGCCCCCTTTCCCTAGACATGGTTTGCCAAGAACCACCCCCTCATTTACACCCATTGACCTCTTGCCTCTTCGCCTCCATGGACTTGCTCTCCTAAGCTCCTGCTTCTTCTAGTCTCCTGCCTAGGATCTCAACATCTGACTGCCTTCTGTTGGTAGGCAACTCATTGCTCTCCAGAAAGTTTCCAGACAATAGAACCCACAAATCCAAAGGTGAAAAAAATTCTGATGCAGATTGCAAAGCAGTGAGGGCCGGGCTGTCCTCGCCTTCTGTTTGGGTTTTGGTTTTTTTTGCCCCCCCCCCGGCCCTTTAAGAGACTGGAATGTTTCCCGGGGCAGCTCCCCACAGCAGATCGAAGGTGAGCCTGCATTCTTTTCTCCCTTTTTTTCTCCCTCCCCTCTCACAGACAGGAGCAAGGGAGTGTGGAGGGGTGGGAACACAGCAAGAGGAGCAAACCCCCAAGATCTCTGGTCCGAATTTAAGTTGCCAGTGGATCTTAGGGGTCGTGTAAAAGCGCCCTAACTTTGTAATACACTGGCATTCAAGACAAGCAGATCACCAGGTGTTTCTTCCCTAAGCAAATGCAGGTGAATGATACAGAATGGGAGCATCGTTTTTCTGGATAGTGGCACTGAGAGTTTCTCCAGCCAGTGCAACCACAATGGCTGTGAGATCCTAGGCATTGTAATTAAAGAAAAATAATTCCCTCCCCATGTCTGCAGGAGGGTGAGAGGGGAGCTCCTGTTTATTCTGGTGCCAACTTACAGTTCACATAGATCACCATATATTTGGTGGATATCTGGCTCACTCTCTTCACATTTGCCATGCAGAACAGGGAGCCAGCATAGGAGGGATGTGGCCGGTGGATTGTGAACCCTCTCTTCACATCATAGGAGATGCTGATGCCATCCACCTGCACTCTCTCAGGCGGGAACTCCCGGTGTAGCGTCACTTTGGCCAGTGGATCCGTCACCTGGCATGGCAAAAGGGTGGGACGGTTTGTCCGCATCTGGATGACTTTGTAATAATCTTCTGTAGGCACAAATAGCTCCTGGGGGTCTAGGAGAAAGCCAAAAGTAGCAGTAGGTGACACAGTGAATGGCAGTATTGACCTGTAAGGGCAGGGGTCGTGTTAGACTGCAGAACCCATCAACCAGCAAAGCCACTGGTGGTGGTGGTGGTGGGGATGATGGGAGTTACAGTTCCACAACAACTGGAGAACCTTATATTTTTCATCTCTGATTGAGGTAAACAACATTACAGTTTGGAGTATAAGGCTCAAGAATACCCCAAGCCAGTGGCTACTACTGTACATGTGCAACTCCAGAAGTACAATACAGAACATGTAATCCAAAAAAAGTAATGATTCCTATCTCTGCTCTGGCCTGCAGAGTAAGTAACTGTACATAATACATGAGTGTCTCATAAATTGGGACATGGGAGCATGTCACAACAAAAATTGGGGAAGAGACATGCCCTGCCCCAGTCATAAGCGAGCACTGAACTAAGAGCAGTTCTGAGACAATAAATGTCATCTCCAGCCTCTTCAAAAAGCCACATTCAACCCATTATACAAACTAGTCTGTCCTCTCAGCAAGAAGAGATGCCAAGTTTTGGTGGGTGGCTCCCTGTCGCTCCTCTGAGCCACACGGAGTGCAGCAACAAAGAGCGGAGAGCGCTTCAGGATGTGCCATGAAAAGGCTCTCCAGCCGACACATCAACCAACAGGCCAGATCTGTTGTGGTCCAGTAATTTTTTTAAGAATACGGCATTGTCAAACTTATTTAATAATCAATTCTTAATTTCCCTCTCTGTAACCTCCTCCCCCTGCCCGCTTTGGAGGAATATCAAAGAAATCTAGGATGGCACATCTCCATTGTCAAAATAAATTAAAATACGCAGCAGAACATGGGGATTTACCTAAACATGACATAGGCCAGCCAGCAACAGTTGAGCAAGGCTGCCGAGGAAAGGCCAGGCCAGGTGGGAGGGTCTCCTTCCTAGGGTCGCCATAAGTCAGAGGTTGACTTGACAGCATGTTACAACAATGAAAAAACTTTCACTTTCAAAAGGATCACATGCGAGTGTTCTTTGCCCTACAACTCGTTTCCAGCCTCTTTGGTGAAGAGGGATCTTCCTTTTAGCACAACTCTCCTTAGCCTGGCTTTCCAGACCTCTGGACTACAATGTCCAAGTTGTTTATGAGTAGGTGGGGTTGGGACCCCAAGTTGGGAAAGGTTGTTATAACATGTTGTATCCCACTGAATCAGAGAACACCAAGGGCTCCAGGGAGTCCTCCTCCACCCAAGCTGTTTCGTGCTTAAACGTCAAGGAAGACTGACCTTTGAAGAAGATGTATGTTTGGCCCAGCCTGTCCTCTCCATCACGGCACTCACTGTCGTGGCACTGGAAGGACCGACAGCTGTACTCGCCTGTATCGGCAGCTGTGGAGTTGAGGACGACCAGCTGGCTGTGCCTTTCAAAGTGTTTGATCCTAAAACAGAGAAGGGGGAACATGGCCGTAGAAAGGCGGGACAAAAAGGATAACGGGAACTTGATCCTTCCAAAAAGGACATACTTCCTCAATAAACATATTCTTCATTCAGTGCAACAGTACGTACTGACCTGCATGTGTTGGACAGAGATGGACAGCCCCCCCAACCCCACCCCCTGTGAAGCTGTGATCACTAAACATATAGTGACCAGTTGCATCATGCCCCAAGGACTACATAATCCAGGCATGTTTGGCCTCCTTGTGCGACCAATGGTCTATGGAAAGACTGTGAACAGGATATGGGTGCAGTTGCACTCCTCAGTTGCCCAGCGATTGAGAGGCACATTGCCTCTGGTGGTGGAATCTGTGCATAGCCATCCCTGACCAATAGCCATTGATCATTTTGCCCTTGATGAATTTGCCCATGTCCAGTCTTCTTCAAAAACCATTGGCACTGACAGGTTTCCTACGTCTTGGGGTAGCAAATGCCACTGTTTAACTATGTGGTGTGAGAAGAAGGCCAACCTTCTGTCTCTCTTGAAACTCCCAGCATTTAGCTTCCAGAGAAAATCCTGGGTTCTTCTACCAGGAGACAGGGTTTGGAAAAATGCCTTCCTATTATCTTGCCCATCCCATGTATAAGATGAAACAATGGGACCCACCATCAAAACTCACCGAAGACGTCTTTCAACATCATCATCCTCTAGGTTGGGAGGATATCTCCATTTGACAGCCTTTCCTTTGCAACGCAAGTCTAGTGTCTCTCCTGCTTGGAGCACCAAGGTGTCCAAGACCTTCTGGAATTTCCCCTTGGCCACAGCCCTCGTGAGAAAAGACACGGAGTGTTGTCCTTGACTGGAAGCCACTGTAGGTTTGACGTGGCTTTTCTTTAGCAGCTTTGGTGTTCCGTCTTGTGCTTTCTGACCAGCCATTTGGGAAAACCGGGTCTCCCTGGCTTTTGGCTCCTTCATGGCCGTCTTCTCTGTAGCTTTGGAAGGCATTACCTTTTGGCATTCAACTATGAAGATACATTTGAAGACATCTTAGACGTGATGCCTATTCTGACTTGGACCAGTTAGTTCTTTGGAATGCAGTTCCCAGAATCCACCAGGCAGCTACTGGCCACTGACTGTGCTACCCCAGGAATTCTGAATATTACAGTTTAAAACAGGCATGTCCAAACTTCGGCCCACCAGATGTTTTGGACCACAACTTACACAGTCCTTTGCCTTTGGCAATCAAAGCTTAGAATTCTGGGAGTTGTGGTCCAAAACATCAGGAGGGCTGAAGTTTGGACATGCCTGGTTTAAAATGTAACATCCCATCTCTGCTTTTTCTCCACACCTAAACAAAGATTCAGAATGTGGATATGCCATTGCTATCTCTTGCATCAACCTTGTTTTGATTGTTTTTAATGATAGAGACGGCAGGATGGGAGGATAGGATGTGCTTGACCTTTGCTGCCAGCCAAAGAACCAAGAGTAATTGGAATGCTGCCCTCTATACATCCCCAAGACGGATATCTTGAGGAGACCAGCTTGGCCCCATCCATTGGCCAGAGAAGCTGCAGTTACGGAGAGCTTGGAGAATTTCCTCTTTCCCATCCCTGCTTTAAAAAATGACACAAGAACCACAAAACTAGCTTGAATTGTCTTTTCTCTTTCTTCCCTCCCCACCCTTTCCTTTTGTGTTATGTTTTTCAGAATGGAAGCATTTTGCCAGGAACTTATCGCTGTCCCTTCCAGCCTACTCTAATAGCCTTGGGGGGGGGGGGGGGGGGGATGAGTCAAAAAATAAAATGATTTAGAATTAGAAACCCCACTGAGTTCAATGAGTCTTTCTTCTAAATGAATGAGCATTAAACACTGCAGCCAAAACTGCAGTTTTTAATGCATTGAAAACTACAGCTATAAAAACTGCAGCTGTAACAGAAATGAAATAGTACCTTTTTTTAAAAAAAAGGCACAGGACAAATCAGTTTAGAACATTATCATATCCATTTCCTTTTATAATATTTTCCATCAAAGGATTTTGGCTATAGTATCTGTTCTGCCCTGGTATATTGCACTTTTTAATAAAATGGTCGATGTTCTTATTACTTTTCCCTGCCTCCCAAGTGAATCAAAATATGTCCGTGGAATCTTATCTCTTTAGACTGTTTCATGGTTTCTTTCAGATAGGTTCCTTGTTGTTTTTTCTTTATGACAATGATCTTGCTAAAATTATTGCATCTAATTTTTATTCACAATTTTGGATTCTCCTTATAGGCTGAAGTATCTACTATCTTAAAATAACCCTTCTTAATGGCATCGGTTCAAACCATCATTGAAAGTTCTATGTCTTTTGGAAAGCCCTTGTTATCATCTTAAATCTTCCCATGGTTCCACTGTATGGCCTCTGTCATTTGATCCCAACATAGAAGAACACCAATATCATAATAGCTCCCAAATTAAATTTAGTTAGGATGGAAAGGTATAAGTTGTGGAGACTTTGCAAATAAAAGAGAGGGGTTAAGGAAGGGCACTCTATGTCAGCTCTCCTCAGACTTTAACACATGCATAAAACACACACAATGACACATAAATATATTTTCTAATTTCTTCCATACTCTTTCTATACTCAGGACTCTGGTGTATGTGTGTGTGCGTACATGCGTGCGTGTGTGCGTGCATGTGGTGGTCCTGTTAACAAACTTTTTTCCCCGCATTCATCCAAGACAGACTGACAGACCAACCAACCAACCAACTGACATATAGATAGACAAACATATAGGCTTAAAAGGCTATTTCCAACTGTTTCAGTAGAAAACTGAGCTGAATGTTTTCTGTCCCTTCAGTTGAAAGCCAGAATATCTAAAAGATCAGCTCTTTTCTGTATGAGCCTGCCTAGATCTTCAGCAGGTCCCCTGTTGATGTCCTGCTGCCCTGAGAAACCAGGGCTTTCTCAGTATCAGCATCTACTGAATGTGAAAAGCTCTTCTAGGGGATGTCAGTCTGGCTCCACCCCGATGAGCTTCCAGTAGACAGCCAAGTCTGTACTTTTCATCTTTTTTTTTATACAAAACGTATTTTAAATTGGCTTTCAGGGTTTTTGTTGATCTGTTTTAAAAAGAATATTAGTATATGAAACTGTTATTTAAATTGTTTTTAATTTATTTTAAAGGAATGCTTTATCTTCATGCAGGTGGGTGGGCTTTGAAAACAAATACTTTTAATAAATAGTACCCCATGATGCCACGAACCCCATGAAGTCCTGGCCCATGACTTTCATGGGGTGCTTTTGGAATTCCTAAATGTTTTTCAAGTGATAGTGTTCACACACAAAAATCTGGGCATAATCCAAGCTTCTTGATTATTCTGTTCCTTAGTTTTTTTTTTACTCAACTACATATTAGGAGGGCTTGAAGCCAAAGGAAATAACTTCAGCAAAACAGTTATCTTTGCTAGAGACATATTCTCATATTGCACTATAGACAGGCACATATGGATGAAAATAAATGAATAAAATGCTCAGTGCGATTCCCCCCCCCAGCTTCCCCTAAACCTTCAGTGAATTACGTAGATTGTACAAGTTTGCTGGCAACTTATTTTCTTGGTAGTCTCTAGAGCTCATGAACTTGGAAGTTGTTTCCCACATATTCCTCTCACCTTCCTCAGATTGGTAGGAATTCTGTTCATGGTATTCGGTCTGAGGCCAGGCCAAAGCTCAGAAATTAATTCTCTAGAGAGAGATCAGCTCTGTGTGCTCCTGGTGACTGGTGGGAAGTGAAGAAAAATGGCCAACAAGCCCCTCTCTTATGTGAAAAATCAGAAAGCACCAAGTACTAGTAAAAGGCAAGAAACTGTACAAGTCAAGAAAATGTACCAAGAAAAATAAAATAAGGCTTACCCCAAACAAAAAGGAGAAGGCAGCAGCTCCAAACAGGCATGTATTTAGAATTCATCCTCGGATAAACCAGGCACAACCAAAATATGCCTTCTGTGCAGCCAATTCGCAGCTGAAAAGCTCCTGCCACTCCTGCAGCCTTGACAGAAAGAATAAATCTTGCACGGACGGACGTGTTTTCCTGGGCCAAGGATGCGGCCAGCGGGGTAGTGAGGAGCTGGGGGAGCCCGTGGTATTCCGGAGATTTCAAAGCAAAACAGACTCTCTCCTCTGGCCTCGTTAAACAAAATCCCTTTGACACATGAATGCCACAAGGGTTCAGGGTCCCACAGGGGAGGTGAATGGATCCATTCAGCACTGCTCTCTGTGCAACATGCTCCCAGCTTTAAAAATAACAATTTCCAATTACAAAATATTACGGTTGAGCCCTTTTTCTAATACATGCCACTGAAAGCAGCAGGGAGAACAGAGAGGCAGCTGATGGGTCTGGACACCTTAACGTTCACCCAACTCTATCTCTATAGGAATTTACAACCGGGCTTGTATGTAAATACACATACAACAGCCAATGAATATTCGGTATGAAAACGTATATCCCATGACATGGTGGAACAATTGGAGGACAAGGTCAGGCAGCTGGAGGCCTGTGTTTTCAATCTTCCCAACCTAAGGGACCAGGAGGGGATGCGGCAGGAAGCAGAGGAAAACCATGTCATTAATAGTATCAGGGAGAATCTAGATCAGGGTGAGGGCGTTTCACAAATACAAGAGACAGATAAATGGAGGAATGTTACAGTCAGAAAAAGAAAAAATAGGAAACGGACAGACAGCTTGCAACTGCACAATAGATTCCAACCTCTCTCCTCTATCAGCCAGGAACTGCACCCAGAGCAGCAAGGGCAGCTTGAAGACACTGCACAGAGAAATCCAGCAGTACAGCAAAGGGCACCTACCGAGCCTCGAACGAGGAGAGTGGTGGTGATTGGAGACTCCTTGCTTAGAGGAACAGAAGCGGTTATCTGCAGGCCTGACAAAATGAATCGAGAGGTCTGCTGTCTTCTGGGAGCCAAGATTCAGGATGTAACACAGAGTCTCACGAGACTCATCAAGCCCACAGATTCATAACCCTTTTGTTTTGGTCCATGCAGGAACTAACGATACTTCCAAACGCAGCTTTCAGGAGATCGCAGAAGCATACAAAAAAATGGGTAGGAAGCTGAAGGACATGGGTGGACAGGTGGTGATATCATCTCTCCTCCCTGTAGAAGGACGTGGTCCACGTAGGGAAAGATTAATAGTGGAGGTAAACAATTGGCTTCGCAGATGGTGCCGGCAGGAACGATTCGGATTCTTGGACCATGGTTTGCTTTTTCATACAGACAGGATATTGGGCCGGGATGGGGTGCACCTCACTACTGTTGGTAGGAATATTTTTGCAAAGAGGATTGCAGATTTAATAAGGAGAGCTTTAAACTGAGTTTGCAGGGGGAGGGAGAAAATTCTCTTAACGGGAGAGATTCAGAAGGGGTTGTGGTGAATACCCCAAACGTTGAAATAGGAGCAGGACAAAAAGTAGAGCAGACCACCAGTGAGAGGAAAAGCAGGGTAAGCAAAGGACAGGTCAGAAGTGCTTGCAGCCTCAAATGTCTCTACACCAATGCACAGAGCATGGGGAACAAACAAGAAGAGCTGGAACTCCTAATACACCAAAGTAACTATGACATAATTGGCATCACTGAAACATGGTGGGATGAGACGTATGATTGGAATGTGGCCATTGGTGGGTATAACTTGTTTCAAAAGAACAGGCCGACTAAGAAAGGAGGAGGTGTAGCTTTATATATTAAGGACATTTACACTGCTGAAGTAATACAAAATAAACAGCAGGAGAAGCAGGTTGAGAGTATTTGGGTTAAAATCAGGGGTGTAAAAAACAGGAGGGATGTCACTGTAGGAGTATATTATAGACCCCCAAACCAGCCCGAGGAGTGTGATGATGCCTTCTGTGAGCAGATGGCCACACAGTCAAAAGGGAGAGATGTAGTAGTAATGGGCGATTTTAACTATCCTGATATATGCTGGCAGTCCTACTCAGCTAGGAATGCAAGGTCTAACAAATTCCTTACTGCCCTTGCAGACAATTTCATGGTCCAGAAGGTAGAGGAGGCAACCAGAGGCAAAACCATTTTAGATCTGGTCTTAACTAATAAGGAGGACCTTGTAAATGGGGTCGAAGTGGTAGGAACGTTAGGTAAAAGTGACCATGCCCTCTTGGAATTTGTTATACAGTTGGAAGGTGAAGCTAAGCATAGTCAGACAAGAATCCTGGACTTTAAGAAAGCCAATTTTTGTAAGCTTAGGGAATTATTGGCTGTGATTCCATGGACTGAAACACTGAAAGAGAAGGGAGTCCAAGATGGATGGGAGTTCCTTAAAACCGAGATATTAAAGGCACAATTTAAAACTGTTCCAACAAGAAGAAAAAATAGGAGAGGTCTAAAGAAACCACAATGGTTTACTAAAGAACTTTCAACTCAGCTGACTATAAAGAAAAACAAGTACAAGGAATGGAAAAATGGGAAATGCACCAAAGAGGAATATAAACAAACAGCTAATATATGCAGGGGGATGGTAAAAAAAGCTAAAGCGCAAAACGAACTTAAACTAGCCAGAGACATTAAAGATAATAAAAAGGGTTTCTTTAGTTATGTCCGCAGCAAAAGGAAAAATAAGGAAGCGATAGGCTCTCTGCGTAGCAATGATAATCAGTTACTAACGGGAGACAAGGAAAAGGCAAAACTACTCAACACTTTTTTTGCCTCTGTCTTCTCCCAAAAGAAAGAAGGCTAACCGCTGGGACAAAGAGTAGATGAGGCAGGACGAGAATTGCAACATAGAATAGGTAGGGAGATAGTACAGGAACATCTGGAAACATTAAATGAATTTAAGTCTCCTGGGCCAGATGAGTTACACCCAAGGATATTAAAAGAACTGGCAGAAGTAATTTCAGAACCATTGGCAATAATCTTTGAGAAGTCCTGGAGAACAGGGGAAGTCCCCATCGACTGGAGGAGGGCTAATGTTGTCCCCATCTTCAAAAAGGGGAAAAAAGAGGACCCAAATAATTACCGCCCAGTCAGCTTGACTTCAATTCCCGGAAAGATCCTAGAACAGATTATTGAGAAATCAGTCTGCAATTATCTAACAAACAATGCTGTCATTACAAAAAGTCAACACGGGTTTCTTAAAAACAAGTCATGCCAGACTAATTTGATCTCTTTCTTTGATAGAATTACAGGCATGGTAGATGAGGGGAATGCTGTGGATATTGCTTATCTGGACTTTAGCAAGGCCTTCGATAAGGTTCCCCATGGTATTCTTGCTAAGAAGTTAGTAGGAAGTGGGATAGATAGTGCTACAGTGAGGTGGATTTGTAATTGGTTGACTGATCGCACGCAAAGGGTGATCATAAATGGCCTCTCATCATCTTGGAGAGACGTGACCAGTGGGGTGCCCCAGGGTTCTGTTCTGGATCCAGTGCTCTTCAATATCTTTATTAATGACTTGGAGGAAGGAATAGAGAATATGCTAATTAAATTTGCAGATGATACCAAATTGGGAGGGGTTGCTAATTCCCTAGAGGATCGGATGAAAATCCAAAAGGACCTTGACAGATTAGAAGACTGGGCCAAAGCTAATGGAATGGATTTCAACAGAGGGAAATGTAGGGTGCTACATCTAGGTAGAAAGAATGAACTGCACAGATATAAGATGGGGGACACTTGGCTAGAGAATAGTACATGTGAAAGGGATTTGGGGGTCTTGGTGGACCACAAATTGAACATGAGCCAGCAGTGTGATGCGGCGGCCAAGAAAGCCAATGCGATTCTTGGTTGCATCAACAGAACCATAGTGTCTAGATCAAGGGAGGTGATAGTGCCACTCTATTCTGCTCTGGTCAGACCCCACCTGGAGTACTGTGTCCAGTTCTGTGCGCCTCAGTTTAAAAAGGATGTTGACAACCTCGAGCGGGTGCAGGGGAGGGCGACTAGGATGGTTGAAGGCCTGGAAGAGATGTCTTATGAGAACGGCTTAGGGAACTGGGAATGTTTAGCCTATCAAAAAGAAGACTGAGAGGGGATATGATAGCTATGTTTAAGTATCTGAAAGGATGTCATATTGAAGAGGGAACAGGTTTGTTCTCCATGGCTTCAGAGACTAGGACTCGGGGCAATGGTTTCAAACTACAGGAAAAGAGATTCCATTTGAACATTCGGAAGAACTTCATGACAGTTAGAGCTGTTTGGCAGTGGAATATGCTGCCACGGAGAGTGGTAGAGTCCCCTTCTTTGACGGTATTTAAGCAGAGGCTGGATGGCCATCTGTCGGAAATATTGTGAAGGGGTTCCTGGATGGCAGGGGGTTGGACTCGATGGCCCATGAGGTCTCTTCCAACTCTATAATTCTATGATTCTATGATTCTGATATTATATTGCACACCTCATTCTGCTATAGGTCTGAAAAAGTGGACGTGTCCATGAAAGGTTACATTAACATATGAAAGTTAGCCTTTAAGGTGCCACATGTTTTTTGTCTTTTCTTTTCTTTTGTTTATCTTTTATTTTTGCCTGGAATTCTTAAAGCTCCAAACATTCCTCTGGGCGGTTACTTCACATCCTTCTTTGACAGTTACTTCACGTCCACTCTCATCTGAGGAGGAAGTTCATTGTATGTTGAATGTAAATAATGATAATTGCATGCTTTCAAGTTGATTCCAACTAATAGTGACCTTTTCCTGGGTTTTCTAGATGCAGTGAATCTCTTCTTTCTGTCCCCCACCCAACAACCGTTGAACTTGTCCAAAGCTACACAAGCTGAGTCTGGTCCCAAGAGACATAACTGAGCGCCCAACCTCTGGCTCTACAGCCAGGTACCCAACGTACTAAGCTATCGACCCAGGCCGTGTAAATGTAGCAAAAATGTAAACACTCAAAAGCTTCAAGTTTTGATTAATGGAGACCCAATGCCAGATTTACCTGCAGCTGCAACATTTACCATGTAACAAGTGACTCTGACATTTAATTCCCAATGATGTCTTAATATAAAAACAAAGCAAAACTTCAAAAAGCTCATCTACACTGGACTGGTGAAATTAAGCATTAATGTTCCTTCAAAATTTGAGTTGCTTTTGCACAGATTTGTTTTAAAAGCTGAGCTTAAACTCTTACATACACATGTAACTGGGTAACCATTCAGTGACGCTTTATACATCTATCCCCAAGTACCCCATTCACATGGTCCACAACAGTGTGGACATATATTTGATTCATTATGTGAGAGATGCAAAATGCTCCTAAAGGGTTATTTTATGTTATCAAAGTATTGGAGGGTCCAGTGTTGTATGGGCAGGTGCTGTGATGGGTCTTCCAGTAGCTTCCTTCCCACACAACCCAGAATGAAAAAGTTTGAGAGGGAAGGTCCAGGGCATGAAGATTTTCATATATGGAAGAACTTACCCAGCAGCTAATTCTAAACGGTAGATTTTCTGGCAGTTCATAATCAAATACAAACATGACTGTATTGTTGCTTCCTCCTTTTTACAATTGCAGGCACTTCTTTATCAGATACTGTGCCCTCCAAATCTCAACAGCCTGGGAAGGTTAAGCAGTCTTAATAAACCTATCTTGTACATATAAAGTATAAACCACAATGTCCACTTGTTGAACATTTTATCAAGATACTATGTGGAGCAGCTGCAGATCTTGCAGCCACTAGAACAATGATTTCTGAGAAAAAGCTGTTAGTCTGTTTCAAAAACAACAAAAACAAGTCACATTGTGATACTTTTATGATTTAAAAATCTGTTTTTTGTGAATGTTTATGGAAAGCCCAGTTATTTAGATCCACTTCTGTGTCTAAAGATGTTGATAGGCTCACATGGAAATAAATTTGTTAGTCCTAAACATGTACAGTATTTATTGGCCAGGATCTTGTTACTTGTACCTATCAGCAAAATGCCATCAGTGTAAACTGCAGTAGCAAAATGCTACAAGAAGATGGCCTAGGCATTTCGTGTCACACCCCAGTCATGTGTTGTGGTGTGTGATAGCATATGTCTATGCCAACTTCTTTGCTTGTTGTGGCAATTTGCAACTGGAATTTACACCACTGGAGTTGCACCGATATAAAAATGTAATAGGATTCTCGACTTTTAAAAAATGTTGCAAAACAGTGGGGGAAAGTCTTTGCACTGCTATAGATTATAAGTTGTCTCCTTAACAAGATCTATTCCAAGTCATTGACTGTTGACTCTAAGGTCTCTATAAGTAGAGCTACCAATGCTCCCTGAGACAGTGGCCAAAATCCTGTGGTTTAATGTAGCAAATTACATCAGATTAGGCCCAATGATTCAAGGTCTCAATGATTCAAAAGAGACTTATTCTAATTATGATTTATTTTAGCATAAATTGTAAATACAGAAGACTGATTTCAATCCATAGAGCTTATAGAGAGGCTGACTTGCCAAATCCATATTGATTCAATGGGTCTACTAGAGTGCAATTTACTATGCAAAGCTATAGGAATTTGCCCAATATGTGCAAAGATCTGACAAAAAGTTGAAGGCCAAGTCAGAAATTTCCAGAGTGGGTAGCTACGTTGATATGTTGCACCAAAGATAATTTTAAAAGTCTCCTGACACCTTACCAATTAACACATTTTATTTGGCATTGTTCTGACCCCATGATTTAATCTGTCAATTGCAAGGTTAGATAAACACATGGGCCCCAGTCCAGGACAGAGCCATCCACAGGCACAACTTGAGAGTCAGCAAAAGTTAAAGATGGTTTTTCGTCAATAGCCAAGTTAGTTTCACTCCACAAATAAAACCCTGGAACTGTCCAAGTTGACAAACCAGAAAAACAAACAGGAAGCCAATGGGGAGAAGCGCAAAGGGCAACAGGGGTCTTATTTAGGTGGAACTCTTTTTTTCCTTCCCATTTTCTGCATATTGATGCTACTCAGTGCCACCTGAGTGTACATCTTGCCATGATTTCTGTCCACACTTGTTATTAAATCCCCATTTCTATTTTTTAAAAATTGGCATCGCTTTAAAAGATATGTAAAGTGATCGTGTCTGCTGACCCCCCACCCCATCACCTTACTTTAGATTTCTATTTTTAAATTGAAAACTTCAAATGGCAGCAGAGATTCACTGCTCATTTGCCTTGGCAGTCAGCTCTCTTCAAAACCAACACTTTTAAAAATCTGGAGAAAATCATAGAAATGATTGGTATTTGTATGGGTTGTTTGTTGTAACCTTTAGACCAGTGATGGCAAAACTTTTAGAGACCTGAATACAGTGGTATCTCGGGTTACAAATGCTTTGGGTGCTACCCGTCGGGAAAGTAAGGATTGAAGAGCAGGCTTTTGAATTCCCCATGGCCAAAGCACCCTCACAGTACTCTCACAGTACCCTCAGGAACTTCAAAGACCTGCTCTTCAGTCCTCACTTTCCCAAAGGGTAGTACCCCTGTTCTTCAATCCTTGAATTTCCCGCAGCCACACCACCCTTGCTGTGGCTGCAGGAAATTCAAAAACCTACTCTTCAATCCACACTTTCCTGAAGAGTAGCACCCCATTCACATCTCTGCCCTGAGCAGAGAGGTGGATAGGGTGCTACACCATTAGAAAAGCCAGGAGGGAGTGGTGGCGGCTTGTGGGCTCCTTCATAGCTCTAGTTTACTCTCTAGCCACACCTTTCTGGGCATCCCAAAAGCAGCATGGCTCTCCAGGCAGGGGTAAACTGGGGCTACGAAGGAGCCCACAAACCACTGCCTCCCCTTCGCCCAGCTATCTTCACGGAACTGTTTTGAGATCACTGAAATGGCTCTGTGAAGAGATCTGGCCAAAGGGGACGTTTGTGGGTTCCTTCGTAGCCCCAGTTTAATCTCCAGCCACGCTGCTTTTGGGATGCCTAGAGCAACGTGGCTGGAGAGGAAACTGGAACTAAGAATGAGCCCACAAGCCACTGTCTCCCCTTCGCCCAGCTCCCTCTACAGAGCAAAGTGGCGTGCTCCGAGTGGAGAGGGAAGTGCCTTGGCTGTGCGGTGGTGATGTTGTGTGCCCACAGGAAGTGCTCTGTGGGCCGCCTTTGGCACCCATGCCATAGATTTGCCAACACTGGTTTAGACTGGCACAATGTGTGGCCAAGTGTCACTCTGTGAGGGTTTCATGGTACAATGAGGATCTGTACCATGGTTTCCGGAGCAGAAGTTCAATATTCTTACCTGGGTATCACTGGAGCAGTATTACCTATGCTAGGTGCCACAGCTACTGACTAATATCTTGGCCACGGTGATTCGCTTACTTGCTTTAAATAATGGGAACCAGAGGCCAGGAGCTCATATTAATACAGTAGTACCTTGTATAAAGGAATTCATTCATTCCAAATGAAATTATGTTAAGCAAATTTTCCTTTATACACATTTCCCATAGGAATGCATTGAAAACAGAGTAATCCCTAATCGTGACCATTTATATGTTGTATGGATTCGCCCCATAGGCAATTCTGCTCAGCAAATTTCCCTTATCTCCGGAATTTTTTATGTTGTACAGATGTTATGTTACACAAACTGTTTTTTATACGATGATCCACTGTACTTAGCACCTATAACATGGGTTTCAAATATTTTAGAAAGCAGTTGAATGTCGGCGTAACCCCTCCAACACCTGTTTAAGACAAGCCATTACAGTAACTATTATCCCCAATGGAAGCCAGGAGAACTTGTCTAAAAAAGCTAGTGAGTTTTTGGACACTTGGAATCACAGTTCGCTCAGCTGCTTTGTCCCACCAGCCGGTCCAACAGATATGACTTCTGCATGTTAATCTGCTATCGACTATTAGGTTCTATTAAAAACATGTGCAGTACATTGAAACAGAAGGAAATTCCATTAATATGAAGTCCTTCTCTTGATGAAAATCAGTTGTTCACACCATGGCTTTCCCAGAGTTACTTTTTCCAAACAACAGATAAATCTATGTTGCTCTTTTCATGCTCTGTCTTCTGCACATATGAGTCTTTGTTCCTGTATTTCTCTGTGCTGTTGCGAATCCCGTAGCCAAAGTAAATTACAAAGCCTGCAATACAGACAACAGAATTATGACTTCTTTGGACATTTGGAATTATAAATGCTCACAAGGATCTTTTCCCTTGCAAGCATTTCACTTACACAAATAATGCTAATTCCCATAAAATCATGTCAGTATAAATATGTGATTGGCTTCCAGCCAGTATTTCTTTCCCAATATATCACAGTGTAATGCCATCAACATTCACAAAAGCTTACCAATAACCATCCACACCAAGTACCGGAGCCAGGTGTCACTGCTGAGCTGAGCCATGAGATAGCTGTTGACGAGGACACTTAGGATGGGCAAGAATGGCAGGCATGGGACCTACATGCAGAGAGACATGATTTCAATACAACAGAAGGAACATAGTGCTTGGTAAAGGTACTCTTGGGAATTCGTAGAACTGTTGTTCATCTAAATCCAACTGTTAGTCTCAACTGAAGTAAACGAATTGGCATGGGTATCCTTCAAAGGATACCTGCCCCCTCAAATCCCACATGGACTTATTCATTTTTCAATGCATACGGCTAGACAGCATGTTGTCTAGCCAGCATGATGTGTGTGAATTATGTTACGCCTCCCTCAGGCATTGCATCAATAAGAATCTAGTAAGCCACTCTGCAGGTACCTTCCATTTTTCAACAGGTCTGCTCTAGTTGGGACTAAAATTGGATTTAGGCTCATGTTTTTTTTGGGTGGATCAAATACAACAAGGCACACATGGTGGCTCAACATCACCACCCAGAAAGCTGAGGTTGCTAATTCTGGTCCATCTATTTCCAAATCATGTTTCATCATATCTTTTCAAAATTACCCTCACCCCCAGTGCTCATGAGGAGCAAAGGGGATATTTAAAACTGTGGAAAGATTTTTTAATTTCTCTGAGGTGCGCATATTATTTTAGTAGCAATTCTTTGCAATTTTGGTGCTCAGCCATCTTTCTTCTGGGTCATGCTTAGGAAACACCGGGTCTTCTGGTTTGTTGCTGAACAGGGTGTGCGTAGGACTGATCACTCATACTGTCATTCATAGAACCATGCCTTCTCAAACAAGGGTTTTCAACATTTAAAACAAGCTGCCACAATCTTTCCTAAAGCACTGAATGCTTGTCTAAGTGGCTAAATTGCCAGAAGTATTCTAGAACAAGCATGAAGTGAGCAGGCCATGTGTGGAAACATCAGGAGAACCAAGAAGAAACAGGCACATGTCAACTTGGAGACTGTAACAGATGCCTTTTTCCTCAAGGTAACTTTGATGGTTACAGTTGCTTACGTCCCATTGTTCCCACCTCCCTTGTCATCAATCTCTACCCTGTCAGTGGACATTCCTTGCACAGCTCCATTCACAGGAAAAATCTGCAGGCATGGCCTTGTTTTTTGTTGTTATGTGCCACCAAATCATCTCCAGTTTATGTCGACCTTATGAATGAATGACCTTCAAAGTGCACTTAATGTTTCCTTCCTCACAACTCATTCCCACTCGTTTGGTTTGCTGGATGGCCCCAAGGGAGCAGTCTCTTGCTTACCATGAAGTCTGCTTTCTCCTGGCTCTGAGGCTGCCTCCAGATGACTAACGAGGCCACCACAATCCCCAGCAGGAGGAGGAAAAGGCAGGAGATGCGCCAGGCACCTCTAGCTGGAAAATCAGATTGTTCCACTCGAGCCAGCACAGTGACGACGCAAATGAAGACCACTGAACAGAGAGGGACTTGTGAAAAGCAAGGACACAACCAGAGAACAACATCTTCATGCACCCCCCTCCCCAAGTCATCTCACTCTCTGCCAGTCCCCAGCTCTTTCTTTATGGTTCCTTTTTAATCCGAAAGGCTGTCCAAAGTATGGCGTGGCATTAGGGAAAGGGGACAGTTTCCCAAAAATTCTCTCTAATGTACAGACACATAAACACATTCTGCAGAAACAAAGCAGCCTTCTCTAGTTTGTCAGAGTATGGTAGTTTCTGTTTCATATCAGTTTTAATACTTTTTTCCATCGTCCATGCAGGGATGATCTTGTGCCAAATTAGTACAGTATATCAATGTGGTGTTAAGGTGATCTAGTACTAAACTTGGTAGCTTATTTTTAAAAACGAACTGATCTGAAATGGCCTTTATGTCAGGGAATTAGCTTTTTAAACAAGAATCCAGATGAATCCATCTGTTTTGCAAGCGCACCAAATTTCATAGCATTTGACAATATAGTTGCAGCTTTACACTCACATACGAATTGCGCACCCTAGTTCTGGATACTGTATCTTCTGACTTGCATCAGCATTCAAGATGGGCACGAACTGCCAGCTTGGCAGCTAATGCCAGTTTGCTTAGCAACCAAAGAGTTGTTTCAATGCTTTAGAACTTCACCTCCTCCAGCAGGCACCCACTCAGAGGCCACAGTCTGTGGTTTCCCTACCCCGCCTCCTCCGGGCACTGACTCTTAGTGGTTGCCCATTAGAGGAAGTGGGGCTTTGAACAGCTGAACCAGGGGAGTCCTGCCCTTCTCTGGTCAGTATCATCTGGAAGCCACCAGCTGAGGCTAGAAGGACAGATACAGTAGGTGGAGCTGCTGCTCCAAATTACTCACCAGCTACTAACAGAGTACGGAGGATTAGGTTGGAGGAACGTTGGGATGGGCTCTTAGGAGGGTGAATGAGGAGGTCCACCCAAACAATTCTGCTTGAACTCTTCTTTTCTGGTAGGTTCTCAGAGCCAGGATAAGGTTGGTACCTTCAAGAGAAATTAACCCATTTTACAACACACACACTGAACTTGTCTGCTTTCTGTCCATATTGCTTATTGGAAAATGTGTCTCTGGCTGACAAGAATTGACCTTGCCTGTGCATTCCCAAAGCCTCAAAGGCAAAGCCTGGAAAATTTACCTTTTTGGACTACCTACCAAATGTTACGCTCTAGCATTCTATCACGGGGCATGTGTTGGTTTGTTTGTTTCTTTGTATTGCCCTTCTCCCCATAGGGGACACAAGGCATCTTACAACAGGTAAAATAAGAAATTTTAAAACTCAATATAAATGTCACAATTGTAAAAACAGTTAAACATGCATTAAGAGTAAAACAATCAAGAATAAAGGCCATTTAAATGCATTTAAAACCTATAAGTGAAAAACTAGTATTTCTGAGATTACTTAGTGCATAAAGGCCTGTCTGAAGAGGAAGGTCTTTGCCTGGCAACAGAAGGAGAAGAGAGGGGGGGGCACTTGACTTTTCAGGACAGAATATTCCAGAGCCTGGGAGCTGCCACTCACAAGGTCCTCTCTTGTGCCCTCACAAAGCGACCTTGGGAAGGTGGTGGGACGAAGAGAAAGGCCTCCCCAGAAGATCTTAAGATGGGGGTAATGCAATCCTTTAAATTTCTGGCCCCAAGCTGTAAATGGGGATGTAATACCAACGAAGATTGCAGTCCTAAGAGAACTGAGACTTCTTCTGTATTTAGAGATGTTAAATATCTCTCAGATTTACTAATTCAATGATAAGGTCTTAGTTCTAACATCACTGAAATGTTTCACTCTCAAGTACGCCTCATCCTGAACTCTTCTGGCATTCCCATTACATACAAATTTCTGTGAAAACAGTAATCTTATATGCTTTTGATGTTTCGCCAATCCTGTAGCCTATTTTAGATGAGGCAAGTGTAGTTCATGAGCTTAATACGTACTGACGAAAAGTTATGCCACTTTCAGGTGATTGTCTGGGTGGCCACTGAAGTGGCACCTTGGGTTGCCCTTCCTTCTTTGGGGAATAGAGAACAGAAAGTTCTTTACCTGAGGAGGAGAACACAGATGGCGACCAAGGTGTAGGCCAGCAATGTTCCAATTGACATCATGTCAACCAAGGCCTTCAGGTCAAAAAGGAAAGCCATCAAAGCTGTGCCAAAAGAAAGAGGGTCTAAATGCAAACACAAACTAGTACTTGTTCTGTATTACTGTATCCCCTACTGTCTGCTGTCTCATAGCTATTGCATAGGTTGTTTCTCATTAAAAAATGAGTATTACAATGAAATAGCTCTATATCCCTAGAATACTAAAATAAATTTCCCCAGTGACTCCTCAGGGCGTTAGCCACCTCACTGAAAGGGTGGCACCTTAGAAGGCCATTTTTCTTCACCATTTTTAAAGGTATACATAGCCTCATTGGGTCATAGCACAATCAACCTTCTTCTTTTGTACGGTATTTGTTATGAATGATAGAATTTCCTATAGTCAGAAAAGTGTTTGAACACAACTAAAAGATCATTTTTCTTAAAGAGGGAACTGGTGTCCATTGCAAAGGATATGGCAAATGTCTGCTTAACTGAAGCAGACTCGGGTGCCTAATAAGTTACTATGCAGATGAAAATGACATCTCTTTAATGAGAAAGCAGAATGCTGTTGTGGGTGGAATACGCAGCGATGAATATGCAGAAAAAAGTTATTGCATTCATTACTTTGTCTGAACTATTTCTCTGGAAGCACCAGAGGTGGTCAAAGAAAAGAATGGTCACAATAAATCTGTTTTGCACACACACCTCAGGAAGGTTCTTCACAGATACAGTTTCAACACAGAGGGTTGCAGATTAAGTCCTTGCCTATCATTTAATAACCAACCAAACAAACAAACACGCCCAATGCAAGATATATAAGTGAGAAAAACCATGCATTTTGCCACTTAGGGAAGGATCTTAGCCAAAATGTCATAAACACATAGTCTAATGAGGTCAAGGGTGATGAAATCTTCGGGTTCTAGTGCAGAGCACATTGAAAATGTTTGCCCAATCCTAACTTTGCCAGGATCATTCAAAAATAAGACTGATAGTGCTATAATGCTGTGAAACCAATCTGTGTTAGAACAACACATGGACAATTCTGTACATTTCTGGTCAATGCTCTTCAGAAAGAATGCAATATGATTGGAAGAGGTGCAGAAAAGGATATTTTTATGCTGTGGTGATCAACGTGGTGAAGCATATCCCCTAGGAAAACATTAAGGTGTTTGGGGCTATTTGGTTTTGGGGAAAAGACAAGTAAAAAAGGGCACAATTGAGGTGGTAAACATGGACCAGAATCCTTTTGGCGACCTTCCTACTTAAGTCTACTTTTTTTCCCCCAATCTGCCTTAGTTACCCCCGTTGGAGGGTACACCCTCCCCTCTTTTTATTGTATTTGTGGTTGTCTTTTATTGCTTTGTATTGTTAGCCGCCCAGAGTTCCGATCTGGAAGATGGGTGGGATATAAGTGTATAAAAATGAATGAATGAATGAATGAATGAATGAATGAATGAATGAATGAATGAATACTGTTGTTTATGTAGGGCTGGTGTAAACATCAGCCCATTTTGCTTAATTGACAAGTTGCCATGGTACATCTTGGACACACATTCTGGTCACATACCAAACAGAACAACTGAAATGTGCTCCAGCACTTTGTCAGTCAATCATAATTGGCCAATACAAACTTTACATTTATACCAATAGGGTTCTGGGCATAGGGCATAAAACATCAAGAGAAGTCCTTGTCCCCATGGTCCACAATGAGCAGCCAGATGTCTGTGAAGATTCTCAGTCATCCAGGTGAATATATCTGGAAGTTGAGTCATGGCAACTGGACTTCTTTTTCTTGAGAGACTGAAATGTTTCACTACTCATCCAAACAGCTTTGTCAGTCTGTCAGTGGACTAAAAAGAACCTTAGAGTCATGCAGCAGCACTCTGCTTATGTTTGTTCCATTTTTTAACAAGACCTGATCTTCAGTGCACCACAGAACCATTATTCTTTCATCTGCTGCCAGACTCACAGTCCAATTGCTGTCAAGCCTATTTGCACACCTACCTGCTACAGCACCAGAGACCAGAGTGGCAATCACAGGACTCTGTTGACTGCTCAGTTTTGCCAGTGGTTGGAAAAGGAGGCCGTCTCTGGCCATAGCAAATAATATCCGTGGCATTGGGAACATGGCACCCAATAAGCTGCAGAGGACAGAAAGGAAAGACCCCAAATCATATCCCTTTCCACAACTCTTTTGTTAAAGAAGACTCGAGCAGGAAATTGGTGTCAATGTGCACTGGAGAACCTATAAGTATTGAGGGAAACTCTTGAAAATCCTCCCACTGCATCAATAGCGATACATATGTATGCAAAAAAGTGTGTGCAGTATATTTATATCACTTACATATTATTTATTTATTTTTTATTTATTTATTTATTTAATATATATGCTGTCTCATTAATGCCAGAGCACTATTCTAGGTTGTTTAAAAGCAGTTAAAATCAAAGTAACAAATTGTAAGTATTAAATTGCAACACAAATAGCAACAACAAAAGGATAAACGCAATGGCACCAAAACAGATTTGCACCATTAAGCGGAGCAGAGGCAGCCCCAGCATCTTTGTCTAACCCAGTGCCCTGCAAATGTGTCCATTATAACTTTTATATACACACAGAGAGCTGCTGGGTTGATACAAAGTGAGTTGCACGCTTCTGTAAAACATGGTGTCAAAGCAGTTCCCCTTAAACACTTATTGTGCTTTAAACTTGATGTGCATCTTTTATCGCAGCTGAAGTCACCTCTATATTCATGGATGAATGGTCTATGTTTGTTCTTACTTTCTTGTGATATATGTCTTACGTCTGATAAATAGTAGCAGAACCAGAGATCCAAGCAGAACAAGTTATATTGGGTACTGGTGGGGCTTGTCGTTTTTTTCTTTATCTCAGCTACAATGCAGCCATACATGAAACCTCATTCCCTTTAATAGCCTGCTTCTTTCTAGAACTTTGTCCCAAGCTGTTATTATTTTGTATCAGGCTATTATTATTTACAAAACTGAACAGAAATCAAACCCATAAACAATACAATACTGTAATACAATAAATAAGCAACAAATAAGTAAAAACATAATAACTTAATAGACAATATATACCAAAAACATTGAACAGGAGCAAGATGGGCTACAGATAAAATGACTATTTATTGTTGACTATTTTGCCTATTTATTGTTTCTTTTTTGGCCTTGTATTTTTAGTAAAGCATTGTTATATATATATTTTTTACACAAGCTGTTTTGTTCTCCTTACTTCTCCAACATTCTAACATTGTTTTCTTGAAAGAATGTACTATCTTGTTGATCTCTTCACCAGTTCTTTCTTTTCATCACATAATATAATGGCAATAACAATCTAGTGAGGGCCCTCACATTAGAAGGAGATAAGATGAATGAATACAGCATGGAGTGTTAACCATCCCAGCTAAATAATAATAATAAACTGGAGACTCTAAGTTTAGATTACAATGTACTGAGAGAAAATAATAGAGCAGATGGACAGGAAGTTGCTTCCCTGCCCTTATGGACTTCCTGGAAGCATTTTGATGACCATCAATGGAAAAGTTGAGAAACTGGGTTAGACAGACCTTTCACCTGAGCCAGAAAAACTCTTCTTGTGTTCCTGAAATGTAAACAGAAAAACTGTTGCATGTGATATCTCATAAAACACCAGGCTTTGGTATGCTCTCTCAGAATGTGCTTTCTTTTCTTCCTTCCAAGT
>JAHTLZ010000010.1:63482084-63497204 GCA_023846285.1 Phrynocephalus versicolor | reverse complement strand
CCGGCAAGAGGCAAAAATCTGCTTTCTTCTATGAGGTGATGTCATTAAACATTTCTTCTTTTTCCTTAGCAGCCACGTGTGGATGGAAGGAAAGCAAATGGCTTCCATACCTGTTGTTGCGATGCAATCAAACCCAACAAAAGCGTAGAAGCACGTGGCGGCTCCTGCCAGGGTTCCGCTGACGCCAAAGGGCATGAACCCGCCCACCCCAAACTCCAACGTTCTGTTGCCAGCTACAGATCGGTTGCTTTGAAGAAAGGTGAGAGAAAGGAAGTCAGCCCAAGAAGGATCTGATTGGATGCTACTTGTTAACGTGTGGATGGCCATTCTTAGGTTTCATGTCTTTCCCACTGCTTTTCTGAAAGCTGGACATTGGCCCTTTCACTGAAAAAGGTAGCTCTAAGCCTCCAGAATGGTTGCAGAGTGACCCTGTACTCTGCAAAATACAGAGTGACTCTGTTCTCAGCTCGAGTGGTTTTTTTAAAAATGAGTTGTCCTTCTGATCTGTTCAAAATGCACTTGAAAGATAATACAACAGAAGTGCTTTTCTAAGTACCAATGCCCAGGGTATTTTCTTATTCCAGCTGACACACACTCAGCATGAAGCTGTACACTGACACTAGATGCATCGGAAATTCCAATCATGTGTGCACATGTATCCTCTCTCTTTGCTAGTCTTGATGAAGACTCTTCCAGAAAAGAGTAGACTCTATATTCCTGTTGGGCCATACTGCTCACATCTTGTCCCAAAGATGAAGTTGGATGACACCACTTGCTGTGGTGCTGGGACAGCTGCAGCCTTCCAGTTATTGGATTCCAATTCCCATCAGCCTCAGAGGACCTGGTCACTGGTTGGGGGGGTGATGAGCATAATAACCCATCAATACCCAAGGGGGTGGTGGTAGTGCCACACATTTCCTTAAGAAGTGGGTTTGTCCACATCATAAATATAATAAGCACTTAAAAGTGTTGTGCTCCATGGAAGTTAACAAAAAAGAGCACTAGTTTTGTACATCGTAGAGAACATCCCCCAGTTCTTGTAACCAAAGTTGAATCTGAAGAATGGCTACTATCTCTGACTGCAGCTTGGTTGAATGAGAGCTGATCTGGCGGTTCCTTACCTACTACTGTTGGCAGCCGTTCTAAGATCATGCTCATTCAGCCTCCAATTTTTCAGGTCTCCTTTGATGAATCCACTGATGATGATGAATAGGAGGACAACCACATTCACAACTGTAAAGGCTTTATTGACTGTGGTGGATTCTTTGACCCCGGTGGAGAGGAGCCCTATCAAAGTAAGAAGACAGAGATATGTTGACTATAAAAAAGTCACAGCTGAATATAACTCTCTACTTGCCTGAATGAGCTGCAACTAATCCAGGCCAAAAGAATAAGACAAAAACAAGAGCCAGACAGAACTCTGAGAAACTGTCCCACACAGAGTATTGTTGCTAGCATCTGGGAAATGAAACATAGGGCCTGTTGTTACAGTTTGATGCAAACCAAATTACAGCACCCACACATGTTTCTAATTAATAGTCTGTGAAGATTCTCAGTCATCCAGGTGAGTTTATCTGGAAGTTGAGTCATGGCAACTGGACTTCTTTTTCTTGAGAGATTGAAACCTTTCACTGCTCATCCCAACAGCTTCGTCAATCTGAAGAAAGCTGCTTGCAAGTCCTCCATTTTATAGCTCACTTTGACCTCTTGTTACCCTGGTCTGAAATAGGCTCATAAGATGGACAATGGCCTGCATACGCTCCTTAGGTAGACAACAGTCTCAATAGCCTTAAGATGAACAATGGCCTAAGGTGCTGAAACCCATAAAGTATGGGTCGTTAGATATGGCCTTGGTGGTGAAGGCTTTTTGATTTGTCTGGGTATTGTTGAAATCACAGCCTGATAAGTAGCAGATAGACTATGCCTTAGGCCTCCAATTCTGTTGAGAGAGGGATTTTCAATGCTCACATGAATGGCTTCCCTAACCTTCTCTCAAATCTTCTCTGTGTAATATGTGTACATCCCCATCTTTGAATTAGTGCCCCTTGTCCTTCAAACAGAGGTGTACTGCTGATTCTGGTCCTGAACTGTTACCCCTCCTCTGTTGGGCCATCCTTCTGTTTAATGGCTGTTTAGAGGTCTGCACATTCCTCACTGCATTGGACTGCATATACTATATAGCTCTTTTTTTGTTTTGGTATAGGGTCCTTTGGGCAGACAAGTCTTTGCTGTGGTGTGTTTGTGAGTTTGAAATAAACAAAAATGCCAAAAATCCTTAGCTTCTCAGACACTGCAGCCATATAGGGAATGACCAGGTTCTTCCATCAGGTCTGGGTCTCAGGCTGATCCCTTGTTCTTCTGGGTCAGAACACTGCTTTGTTGAAGGCCCACTTTGGATATCCAAAGGCCTTAAGTGCTGTCTTCAGGTGCCTGTCTTCCTTCTTCTTGGCTTCTCAGGAGGTGGGGATGCTCTCTGCTGTGTGGTCTTGGGTCCTGATGACTCCTAATTTGCGTTGTAATGGATGGTGGGAGTCAAACAGTAAGTAATGACCTCTGTCAGTGTCAACACATTGTTCATCTTATGAGACTATTTCAGACCAGGGTGACATGAGGTCAAAGTGAACTGTAAGATGGAGGACTCGCAACTAGCTTTCATCAGACTGAAGAAGCTGTTTGGATGAGCTGTGAAACGTTTCATTCTATCAAGAAAAAGAAGTCCAGTTGCCATGACACAACTTCCAGACTAATTAGTAGTGTATTTTTGGCTGTTTATTTTTAGACAAAACAGCTCAGTGTCTCCCAACACCAATATTTTCCACCCATATTCTTAAAAGATGGAATTGTTAAGGGGTGTCATTAAGAATGAGGTTCAACTTAGTGGCATGGCAGGTGTTTGGGATGTGGTTGATCTCTGGGTCAATCCATAGCAGCTCTGAATCAAGTGTTGCTGTTCTGTCTTCTCACTTTGCTTTGGCCCTGCATTGTATTTTGGAACCTGTTCATCCTATAGGTTAGGTTAAAGAGTTATTTTTGCTACCAAGTTTTAAATATCTACTAAACTTTAAGGTGAATAAACACAAAAAGGGAATGTGCATCACATGCAAAATAACAGTGGTGAAACATCTGTTCTGTTGCCCGTGCCCAATCAATTTAACACAGGAGTATAACAATATGCCATCATCCATACTTCAAAGAAAAATCTTGAGACATACATCCAACTCCAGTGTTTGGATGAATGGAGACTGAATCTCAAGGACAGCACCAACAGTTTCTCAATTCAAACCACAGTTTGAAAAATGCAAGCCAAGGACACAGAGAGAGGATTATAGGGAGGACAGCTTTGTACAAGCAAAGGAGCCATCACTGTTAGAGAACAGCATGGGTGAGGAACCCAACTAAAGCAGCAGAGTGACGTCAGTGGTGAATCATGGTCTGTTCCTCTACTTCAGAGGAGCCTCCACCATCTGGAAGGCGATGCTAGCTGAACTCTGCCAGACTGTCCAAGAACAGGACATTGTCAATTTCACGCCGATTCTACGTAGCCTACATTGGTTACCAGTTGCTGCCCGAGCCCAATTCAAAGTGCTTGTTTTGACATATAAAGCCCTAAATGGCTTAGGACCTAGATACCTGAAGGACTGCCTCCTTCCTTATGAACCTACCCGGCAATTAAGATCGAGCCAGGGGGCCCTCTTGAAAGAGCCATCCCTCAAGGAGGTAAGAGGGGTGGCTTGCAGACACAGGGCCTTCTCGGCAGCTGCCCCCAAGCTATGGAATGCCCTCCCAAGTGAGATCCGCCTGGCGCCAACACTGATGACTAGAGATGGGCACGACCAGGAAAAATGACGTTTCAAGTTGTCGTGTGTCGGAGCCAGCCCTTTTCGGCTCGTTTCCGTTTGTCACAAAATTCTTCAAAAATTTGTCGTTCCATTTGTCGTTTTTTCGTCTGTCGTTAGTACTGGTTTAGGGGGGTTTGCGGGCTCCTGGAGGCACCTCTCTGGGCTGGGTGCCTCCTCTGGCCCGCTACGAAGGGAAAGCGGGCTCCTGGAGGCACCTCTCTGGGGTGGGTGCCTCCTCTGGCCCGCTATGAAGGGAAAGTGGGCTCCTGGAGGCACCTCTCTGGGGTGGGTGCCTCCTCTGGCCTGCTACAAAAGGGTACGCATAGCCAATTGGATATGCATACCAAGTTGCAGTGGCAGAGGCACCTCTCTTTCTTTTGGGTGCCTCTACTCTGACTCACTAAAAAGGACAGCATACTGGTATACTGGTGTACTGTGCACTTGGGCTGGTAAGGCTCCCTCAGGGCGCCCTCTGGCTCACTAAGAAGGGAAGTGTACTTGCGTGTAGTGCAATGCAAGTACACAGATCTGGCTTAGGGTTAGGGTTAGCGCAAGGGCTAGGCCTAGGGTTACGGGTAAGGTTAGGGTGAGTTAGTGGGGTGCACCTCTGGGTGCCTCTCTGACCCACTAAGAAGGACAGTGTATTGGCGTATGGGTTAGGCTTAGGGTTAGGCTTAGGGTTCGGGCTAGGGTTGGTGGGCTTTTTATGCCCGACTGGCAGATCCCAGAAGTCTCAGTCAAAACCTGGCCAAGTGGCCATGCAATTGGTGGAATGGCTCCAAAAATTTGCATGGTCCACTCCCATGGCCAGCCCATCATTGTGCATGTTTCTGTGATGCTTTGGTGTGTTTTTGGACCACGATTTCAAAATAAATATTGCGGTCGCCCCATTTTGGATCCCCTGCCCGCACTGCATGGCATGGTGAGTTGGCGAGACGACGAGGATGCCCCCCACCAGAGCAGCCCAGGACAGGAGAGGGGGGGAGGCCGGGGGGACCCCCCCCCAGAAACCACCCCTCTGGTAGGTGCACTCACTCAGGCAGGCATATTTTCGCCTGCTTTTTTGGCCGGGAATCGGGGGTTTTTATTTTATTTTTAAAACTTTTTTTCTGTGCCGCTTGGCATCGCGCGATCGCTGCGATGCCAGGAACGACAACGACAAATCAGACCCAATTTTTCTTTTATCGGTTCGAGTTTGAGTTCTGGCGGAGTAATTGTCGTTACCGTTTCCGATACGTAACAGAAACGAGGAACGGAAATGGAAACGAGAATTTCGCCAAGTCATGCCCATGTCTACTGATGACATTTCGGCACCAAGTACTGTAAAAACCTTCCTGTTCCAGATGTTTTTTAATTGATACAATATAGACTGTGGGTCTTCTAATGGCAATTTTAGTGTGATGATTTTAGTATAATGTTTTTATTATTGTTTTACTTATTTATTGTTGTTTGATATTTTTACTGTTTTAATTCTTTGATTGGAAGCCGCCCAGAGACCTTTGGGTAGTGGGCAGCATATAAGTTGTAAAAATAAATAAAATAAAATAAAATAAATTTCTGGAGAGCTCCCCCAACCTCGTCCCTGCTGCAGGAAAGGCACTGAGAATCCCATGTATCTATCTATACAACTGCAATCAAATTGACCTTGGTGATTCAATACTAGTCCATAGTACCTGCAAGTATAACAATGAGACAAACAGCAAAGATGTCAGGATATTCTGCCAACCCTGGCGAACTCATGGCCATATGCTTGCTGAAAAAGGTCCCAATGCGTTTGCCTAGGAGCTCATCAAAAGTAGCACTCCAAGCTCTGGCCACACTGGAGGTGCCTGGAAGAAATTTTAAAAAATTGTCCGTTGAACAAAAGAGCACAGTGAGTTGATGGGCAAAGTACACCAGACTTTAAAAAGAAGGAATGTTGTTATAGACAGATTATGATCACACTTTAGATTTCTAAGGTTCATAGATTTCTGACGTGGAAGCTTGTGGGACGATAATATTTCCAATATAGCCTTCATATTCTGCAAAGCTCCGATCTTTTAAAATAGCCGTTCACAACCTTTTTTTAAAATCCACATTCCTAAAGACAATATAAAAGAAATATAGGCTGAATCAGGATTGCGTAAGTGGCACAATGAACCTTATAAGGTGGTGTGTGAAGAATTGTTTCCAGTCTATGCCCCACTTCAAATGTGCCAGGGACCCCATTATGAATGGCTGTTTTGACATAAACTTTCAAGGGGTACACAGTGATTCTAAGCAGTTGGATCCACACATGTACATAAACTGATTCACCCAATAGATTTATATTCTGCCCTCCCTCCAGTGAGCTCAAAGAGGGGATACATAAAATACTCTAAATAAATAAATAAAGTAAAATAAAACAAAATAAATACATGCCTCTTCATCTCAGATCTTGCAACCATTGCAAGTCACCATACCCTGATTATCAGTGCACTTTCGGCTGTCCTGCCACCACAAAGCCAAGCAGGAGACCCCTTTCATCTTGCCAACAATTGCTTTCCATTTCCTTGTTACATGACACAAACCTCCCACATCCTCCTGTCTTCTCTTGAATGGGGCAACAAAAATAATTTCACTTCTGGGTGCAGACAGATCCCCTTCTCAGCTTAATGATCAGCAGAGGACAATGGTGTAATGGTAAATTTGACATCACAACAGTCACCATAAGAAGTTGCCCTGCCTAAGGAGAGTCCAAAAACACAGATACCCAGATCAATCCACACCAAGAAGAGAAGAACAGATATTTTGTAAAGTTGATGGCCCTTTGTTGCCCATGTAAAACCTCAATGGCCTCAACGACACCCCATGGAGACGTCAAAATATGGAAGCTCAAGAAATGTTGATACCAATGACATAGGAGAGCAGCAGATTCCACCCAGTGACGAACGCCCACAGTTCCCCGATGGTTATGTAACTGTAGAGATAAGCTGACCCAGTCAAAGGCACTCGGGCTCCAAATTCGGCATAGCACAGTCCTGCTAAGATGGATACCAGAGCCGCAATCAGAAAGGAGAGGACAATACTAGGGCCCGAGGTGGTCTTGGCAACTTCTCCTGCGAGGACGTACACCCCTGCGCCCAATGTGCTGCCCACACCCAACGCCACCAAGTCCACGGTGGAAAGGCATCGGCGCAAGTTCGGAATGTGTTCTGTGCTGCCTGTTATTCTTTTCTTACGGGAAACTCTCTGAAAGAAGGTGTGCATGGAATGCCAGACTGACATCTAAAAAAGAAAGAATACAGAGTAAGTAGTGCAAAAAGAATAAGAGCTCCATCTGACCATCTACAGCAGCCTTTCCCAAGTTGGCACCTTCCAGATGTGACTACAGTCCCCATTGGGTCCAGTCATTATAGGAACTGGAATCCAGCACTTCTAGCAGAGGTCAGCTGGGAGAAGGGTGGTTTGAAGCTACACAAACAAAAAAAGCTAAGATGGAAGTTTTGCAACAGCTGAACTCTCCAAGGTCTGGTGTTGATCTGTGTTCAATATCTGAATGGAAGATGATCAAGAGACCTCTGGCTTGTCTCGGGTTTTATTTCAGAGTAATCATTGGTGATTGATATGCTTCTGGAAGAGTTTGACACTAGTTCAAGGGGCACCTGAGTATCCTCAGAAGTCAAGGTGGACAAATTATTTTGCTTCATGACTTGCACAGGCCCTCAATTATTCACCAATGGCTGAAAGCATGGCTATCCTCTGTCATGTCACGGGAAGAAAAGTCACCTGGTGGGAAGACAAAGAATGAAAAAACTACCCATACAACGGTGGTGAGGTAATCACGTTGTTGTTCCTGGTCAGTTCTTCCTTTCTCTTCTTGGGAGAGTTTCCCCTGCCTGCCCTCTTGATATGCCAGTGTGCAACATAGATCAAGGGGGTTCCTGGTGATTGGACCAGTAGTTTAACATACTTGCAGGGAACTGATTTGGGAAACACCACTGCTTCATGTGTGCCGTTTCTCATCTCCAGTGGCACTACTGTCCTAGATGTTGCTCATGCCTGAGCACTGAAATTGTACAGTGAGATCTATCCTTACTTAGTCTGCAAGCCACCCATGGTTGTCATTTATGGTCTAAAATCACATGGAGAGATATCCCACAGGGCAGTTTGGAGAAGGGTGCTGAATGCATGCTTTGCCTTTCCTCTCTTCCTTCTTGGTCTTTCATTCTCTTCAAACTTGAATAAGCTAGTGGTCCATTTATTTAGTGCCCCAGTTCCACTTGTTATCACCCCATGCCTTTGTGCCTGCTCCAGTTTCTGACCTTCTGCTGGCCTCCAGTCCAACTTTCAGGAGTTGTCACACTAATTTCTCCACCCAACACTTTGTCACCTTGATAGCTTTTCTCAAGTTAGCTTTCACTGCTATGAAATTTGGGTGACATTCCTTTCCCATTACTTGCTTCTTCTAGACCTGGATCTTAGAGGCAAAAGCAGTCTGCAAATCAGATAAGCCTCTTTGGCTAGGCACTACAGCCATAGCTGGCATGAAAAAAACAGCACAAACCAGGATTTTTATTTTGCAACCAGTTTCCTCTCTGATACTATATAGCAGTTTCTGAATTTGCCCTGACAAATTATAACTGCACTGTTTAAGTGCTATATAGTTATGTAGCCATATAAAATAAAACTATTGGGAAGTACAGGTCATGGAAATGAAGACAGTTCAAATGATAATTCAAGCAGTAAGTTACAGATGTCAAGAAATCCAATTTTGCTTAGACTTGTCCAGGTAAGTTAGCCATCCCTGAAGTCCATTGCTTTGAGTCCATTAGTAAGTCTTCCCTGTACCGGAGACCTGAGAAATGCCCCCTCCCCCAAATGCTACTCTTAGAACCCTCCAGCTAACATAGCTAGCGTCCATGCTAGTAGGAAGGTGCTGGATGGTGTCACCTCAGGCATGATGTATCCCCTCAGTCTAAAGATTTACAAAACCTGGAAACATTAGTGACAGTGCCAACATGTTCATATTGTTGTGGATCCATTGACTGATCTTAAAATGACAAAGCGTCCAATTTTTCAGTAACTTTATTAAATTATTGCATGTTTAAACCTCTAAGTTTCACACAATTTCGATATTTTCATAATGTGTTAACCCAACAACAATGGGAAAAAATATTGTCACTCATTATGTCAACAATATCATCTAGTTGCTAAAGAAAAATCAACAAATTAGAATAGCAAATTGATTGCTAAAGATTTATTTCCAGGAACTGCAAATTTAACACAGAAAAATAATAATCTGTCAAATGATCCTTGCTTTGCCTCCCCCCCCTCTTGGTTTTCACTCTGTCAGACGTTCGTTAGTAAGCTAGTGATGACTCAAATGTCCCTGTTGCACATGTTACCACAGGCATGGGTTAGTGGCTGCTCCATTTTCTGACCTTCTGGTGGCCTCCAGTTCAACTTTCAAAAGTTCTAACACTAATTTCTAAACTGGCAGATACTTTCAGCAGCACTCATTTTTAGTCACCATTTATCTTACTTTGGAGGATACAGTTGTGTTATGGTTCCCCAGAAACAGGTGTTAGCTCCATCTCTGGAAATTACTGGACAAGAAAAATACTCACCCTCTTGACTACGAGGTGGATCACAATTTCAGTGAAGAATTTCTTTAGCTGAAGATACATACTAAGCGCCTCCAATTAACGTGTAATGCTGAGGATTTCCCTTATTAAATAAAAGTTTGTCTCTTGAGTTGAGTCCTTTGTGGCACCTGTTTTTCCTCTGCCTGCTTTTTCCCAAGTTTCGACCTCCACTGTTTTTCTAGTGGATTGATCCTCCTCATAATTTCTCACCATTTTGCAAGTGGAAAAGGCAAAGTAGCTGGTGTTGTATGCCTCTATGACAGAGAATGCCACAAGAATGGCTTGGATCTCTCCGACTCTGTTGGAAAAATAGTCTACTACTGTACTTACTTTTAGGACACTTGCAGAATCGCCAGACGGACAAGGGAAGGAGTCAGATCTCGAATCCCTGGCTGTTTTCGCCCACTTCTTCCTCATTTAAATATATTTCGTAAGAAGTGTAGCCCATCCTTCTCTTGCTCACCCCTTTCCTCTCTCTCTCTCTCACTCTGCCCACCTACCCCTCACTTTCCCTAGCCCTGTTGAAGTGGAAATCTATGCAGAAATATCACACACACACCCACACACACACACACACACACACACACACACCTCAACGCACACGCACACAACTGCTTCCAAATCATACTCGCAGCAGCACACTAACACTAAGCAGCTCAAGAGACCTTGCTGGAAAACTTGAATCAACCCTTCAGAATGGCTTGGGCTGGCAGGACAGAATGACTCCTGTCTCTTTTTCTCCCAGCTCTTTCTCTCCCTCTGCTTTTCTCTCTGCCGCTGTGCCCTTGGCATCCAGAGTACAAAGCCTTTAAGAATGTGAGTAGTCGTCCTTGGCAGAGCCAGCGCTTCTCAACCAGAATCCTCCACCCAGCATTGCCCATGGTGACCGCGGATTCCGGGAGATGGCCTTCCAGATGGCAATATTTTCCAAAACTCTGAGCAAGATACACGCAAGGAATAGGACTGGAGCAGAAAAGCAAATGTGCTTGCAAATGGGACCAAGAAGGACAGTGGTATGCGAGGATGGAGATGGGCATGTTGGTAGAGTTCAAGAATAAGAGAGAGGGGAGGAGGGGATGTTCACGGGTTTTGAGCAGGCCCACAATGAGGTGTGTGTTGTGAGGAGTGGTGTGAATCCATCATACCGGAGACCATACAAGTCATTTTGTTAGCTGAGCCATATAGTCTGGTTGGAATGTGCATGCACACACAAAGACAAAAGCACAAACAAACAAACAAACAAACAAACAAACAAACAAACAAACAAACAAACAAACAAACAAACAAACAAACAAACAAACAAATATTATTGACCCATGAGAAAAGCCTGAGCAAATAAAAATATTTTCTGGCACCCAGCAGTGCATTTCAGAGAGATAAAATCAACATTAGCATTTAAACACTTGGAGTTTGGATGACTTTGGATATACTGTTTTGATTAAAATATGTATCTAGGAAAATGTGAGCAGAAAATAAACATCTCTTTTCTTTACTCTAAGACTATTCATTCTCTTTTCATCTTCTTTTCTGGCCTCTTATCTTGATGGCATACAGTAGACAGCAGCTGGATACATGGCTCAGTGAGTTAGGAGAGATTGGGAGTGGAGTCTGGCTCCTTCCGGTGCCTTGAGGGAAAACAGCCAGCCTGGGTAGATGTGGGCAAGTTGCATAGCTTCAGGATGTTGCCAGAAGAAAGGGTGAACCTGTTCTGAGTACTCTCTATCTAGAAATCTCTCAAAAGGGTTCTCATATGTCAGAATTTACTTCATAGCATTTTTTCAAAAGTGGGCATGACCACACTTACCCCATTAAACACTCAAACTTTTTAAATTCTCTGGTCAAAATCAAGAGCAGGCAAAATGTAAAATGTAATTCGTTAGTAGAGTTGCAAGAAGCAAGTGGCTTTCCTCTCTGATGTTTTGCTCCTCCATTAGAAAAAGCTAACCAGAAGAGGACTTCTGTGTGAACAGACTGTGAGCTAAGTTCCTTTCTGGAGGCAAAAGCAAACTCCTTGGCTTAGAATGTGCTCAGACATACCCTGTCCTTGAACATTGTTAGGTGCCTTTTGCTCCTGACTCTGGGTAGACTCAGTAAATGTGACATCAGCCAATCCTGATTTAGGTGATAATGCTTTCAGTAGTCATTTGTATGTAAATGCATTGACATACACGCATTGTATGTGAATGCACCTTGAAAATATTACTGTTGGACAAGCATCCTTGGTGTCCAGTTTGCCTTTAGAACTTTTATTTTGTTTTATTTTACTCTATTTTGCTTTATTGGACCACAGCTTTCAGAATCACCCAGGCAACTAAGCCACAGGATGTGATGCCTTTGCAATACAAAGAAGTAACTTCTCAAAGCTCTAAAATACAGCTTGTGATTATGGATCAAAAGAATGTTGTGCCCTAATTGGCCCTGAGCCAAGGCTCCAGGGTCTTTAATCAAACTTGTGAATACCGCCTATTCATCAACTGAAACTCTGTGTTTAGTGGGCAAGTTATGTTAGAATGCTGTTAGCAAGGCGGAGATTTGAGGCAAGTGTTTTGTTTTCCATCAGAGAAAAGAAGGAGACACTCTGATATATGTACAATTACTCACAAAGCACTGATTGTTTTGTGTGTTCAGCTCACATGAGCACCCCCGACACAACAGATTATGTTAACAATTGTGAATATCATCCCATCTGACAGCATTATAATGACCACTATAATCTGATAAATGCTCAAGTCAGTAACCCTGAAATCTGAAATGGAGATTTCAAGCCCCAAACCTGAGGTCAGATGTGGGCCTCTGTCATGTCCGAAACTGTTTCTGGACTAACCTGACTTTTGGAAACAAGCGAGAGAAGAAACTGGATTAATGGGCACAGATTCTGGATAAACCCAGGTACTGATGTAACAGAGCATCTCAAAACCAAGAAAGTGACCAAGCAGGAAGCAATTTGTGGTGACCAATCCTACCACTAGCTCTTGAATACCACATTACCTTGTTGCTGGGGAAATCTCAGCATGTGCTTACAGGGAACTTTCTCCGAGGCTTTATATAATTGCTTCCAGGAACTGTACAGTAGTCCCACATTTATCCTTGGGGTTAGCTTCCCTTACCTCCTGTGATTAATGATAATCTGCAATATGTGGATGTCGCGACAAGGACCTCCGGACCCGGCAGGCGTCTGGGCTGCGGAGGCCTCCAGACCCATCCGTGGCTGCAGTGGAGGCTTCCCAACACAGCTGCAGAAGCCTCTGTCCCTTGCGTAGGCCTCAAAACCTGCCAAGCCTGCTACGGAAGCCTCTGGCTATTTCTAATTATACTATCTAATTGTTAGTGACCTTGAGTCTTATAATTTAAAGGAATAAATGCAATTAATTAAGAACTAAAATAATAAAGTACAATAAAGATAAAGATAAATAACTGGGCCTGACTGTTGTTTCCATTGAGTGTCTCAATCAATAAGTTGGTTCTTCATCCCATGGTTTCATATTTTCATTAAAACACCTATTCTGTACATGTTTTACCAGTTTAGGTATGGATAACAAGTTGCAAAGATTTCTACAATAACAGTAGGCACGAAATGTATCTGTTGGGATCACCTCTTTTCTACTGTTCTTGTTATGTGTTGACAAGGCCCTTCTGACTTTTTCCTACTACACATGCCTAATCTTGAATTCTTACTTCTCCCTTCCACACATCAGCTATTAGTCCTTCCAGAGAGATGAATCAAATGGGCAAAAAACCCCACAAAGGGCCAGTTTGCATATGAAAATTAAAGTCAAAAAGGGCAAAAATACAAAAAGAGTGTGTGGGGGGGGGGAGCAGAAGAATGGGTTTGTTGCACCGTAACGATGCACAGAGTTAAACCTACCATCTGCAAAAAAGGACTAAGTTACAAAAGGGGTCAAGAAGGCAGTGTGCATGTGACAGGGCACGGTCAGAACATTTGCTCCTGCAAAAGCACCTTGTTCAGCACTTGCAGGTTTCCCCACCCCCACCCCCACCCCCACCCCCACCATCCGGACAATGCCATGCTTGATGTGATATGATCAGTGCCTTTTAGCCTGCCTTTCTATGCTTTTTTTGTCTCTGCTGAAAGGCTGGCCTATTTTGTTCCAGGGTTCTTTTTGTGGAGGTGTGGTCAAGACCGGGTGTGGGCAGTGAGCCAGAACAGGCAAGAGGCCCAAACCAGAGCATTGGCGCTAGGTCCATGAGGCAAGAACAACTGGAGCACACTGAGGTAGGACTGGAACAAACTGGAGCAAACAGGAGCGTACAAAAGCAAGACAGGCACCACTGGAACATGCAGGACTCCTCAGGAGAAAGGCAGGAACAAGGCTCTTAGCAGCAGAGAAGTGAAGGGCCAAAGCACAAAAGGAACCAGAACAACTTGCATTAGTGGGGCAAAAGGCAGCAATGCAGGAAACGTGTACAGTCATACTGCTTCTCGGCCCCCACCCCTCAGATGCCCTTCACCTATTCCCTGAAACCCTCCTCAAGAGGCATCCCTACATCTGTAGGTACTTCTATGGTTTCTCCCATCCTGAGCCTGACAAGGTGGAGTTTAGCGCTATGGCACTTCAAATGTGAAGTTCATTTTTATGTCAGGGGCTTGCATTGGGAAGCCTTTAATTTGCTCCTCATTTGGGTTAAAATTAACTTCTTTCACAAAAAAACTTCTTAATCCATTTTGTATTTTGATTTGAAGTGAGGTGATTTATCTCTTAGAAACAGACAGATGAGATGGATTTGAAAACTGGCAATTGAGAGGAAAACACAGAGTCCTTTGGTAAGGCAGCTTAAGATGTAGCCAAACAGGAGCATCTCCTGGGCCAATCATGGGAATACTATTTGTTTTTATTGGTTTATTTTATTTTAAATATTTTTACCATGCCTTTCTCCTTGGAAAGGACCCAAGGAGGCTCACAACAATGAAGGAAAATATACAACCAAGAAACATTAAAGACAATATTCAAAGATACCCAATCACTCCTTGCTTTAATAATGACCCACTGGTGCTTCCATAGACCTTTTCTGATGACAGTATGAATTGGTTGTTGTTTTCTTTTGCAACCAGTAGGTTGCAGAGTTGTCCTGCATAATAATTCGCAGCACTGTTGATCTGAAGCAGAGCTTTACAATTGGTGAGATACCAATCCCAGAAGGAACAGTGGGAGAAGAGTTTTGCCTTCTGTGGAAGGGACATCCATGGTACAGCTGAAAGGCAATGAGAGTGCTGGGGACAGAAGAGGCAGCCCATGGCGTGGAAGGAGGCGCCTACTGCCAGGCAATACACTCTGCTGGTTAGGGCTGGTTACATATAATCCTCACCTCTTCTACCATCATCTTACTTTTCAGCTATTAATATGTCCTTTTCTTTCATATCTTTGTATATACTTTGAAGATAACCAATTTCTGCCTATCATTCATTGGCACATACTTTTAACATGGTACTTGACTTGTTTGACCTGCTGGCTTGACTATAAGCATGCTAAATTAGGGAGAGACATTGCCATACACAGAGGGAACTGTTTTCCTCTTCCTAGGCATCATAAAGGCCGGATCACTTTCTTGACTTGTATATATTACACTGTAGACACCTACAGAATACCAAACACATGGGCTCTTATGTACTAGCGGTTATCTATCTATCTATCTATCTATCTATCTATCTATCTATC
>JAHTLZ010000010.1:63442934-63482074 GCA_023846285.1 Phrynocephalus versicolor | reverse complement strand
CTATCTATCTATCTATCTATCTATCTATCTATCTATCTATCTCAGAGGTTCTCTTGTTTACCAAGATGCTACATTGCTCTTAGAAAGAAATGCCCACTTCTGATGTAGGGGGAGTACAGTACAGTAACCCCCCACCTATCATGGGGGTTAAGGACCCGACCCAACCTGCGATAATTGAAAATCCGTAATATGCAGATGCTGGGTTGGGTGGGGACTGTGGGGCCTATATGAGCTCTCCTACACTTACCTGAGGCCTGGTGCTGCCCCAAACAGGCCTGTGACAGGCCCCAGAAGCCTGTTGAAGGCCTCGGAAGTGGTTTTTGGTGATCCGGAAGTCACTTCTGGTTCGTCGGAAAGCACTTTTGGGGCCTCTGACAAGCCCCAAAAGCCCATTGGAGGCCTGTTTGGGGCAGTACCAGGCCTGGGGTAAGTACAGGAGGCCTGAAACAGACCTTTCCCCTTACCCCAGGGGGCTTTTGTTTCATATACTGCAGTCCCGCGATATACCGGGACCGCAGTATATGAACCGCGAAAGGGCAAGGGAACACTGTACAGTATGTCCAAATTTGCAAGCCCCAGAACTAAGAAAACAAAATCAGAAGCGAGACACACTTGGTAGAATTAAACATTCAATGCCAGGCTTTGCTGTATTAAAACATATTTTTGCATTTTCAAACCTAAGAAAGCTGCTATTTTTATGTACAAAAGAAGAAGAAGAAGAAGAAGAAGGAAAAAAAGAAAGAAAACTATTTATACCATATATGGCCTGAGAATTATTTTCATACGGATGTTGCTCTTGGTGTCATGTGACACACTTTAAGAGTTCTTCTGCTCCTTTCCTGCTTCATTTCAGGGCACAGCTGTTGCTTCCCTTGCGTGTGTCTGAACGATGAGTTTTATTCACTTATCCATCATGTTCTCGATTTTCCAGTGCACTTGGATTTAATAAATATTGTTGTTGATAAGCATCTCCTGTGACTCCTGTGGTGATCAGTGGCCTAAGAGGCCTGGAGGCAACCTCTGTGATTATAATGTCTTACAATTGTGAGGAGAATATTATTTATCCTCTGGGAGACTTCGAAAGAGGCTAAAAGGAGGAACAAGGGAACCACGGATCCGGTCACCCTGGCATCAACACAGGCAAAAAGGATGATCATGTGACTGGAAATCAAGACTGCAAGAACTGGGTGTGTTTAGCATTCAGGAAAGAAGACTGAAGAGAGATAATGATTGTACTCTTGTAATACTTGGTTGATTGTCATACAGAGGAGGGGCAGGATCTGTTCTGTCATTCCAGATTCATCTCAAGTTATAGGGAGCCAGATTTCAGGGAAAATGTCCTAACTGTTAGAACATTATGACAATTTATTAATATTTTATTTTTTATTTATAAGATTATGATACATACCACCCATCTGATCTGGCTGCAAGGAACCAGTGTGGCATTGTGTGATTTAACTGTGTGATGAATAATGTATGAGAGGTGTCTGAACCGACTGGTGGGTTGGTAGACCAATGAGGCCTGAGAGGATTTAAGGCACTGCTCAGAGTCAGCACTGTTTTGATAGGGCTAAAGGACGGATAGGGCTAGCTAGGGACCTACTGAAAGACCTACACTTGCAGATAGTGAATCTGACAGTCAGAGAATCAGATAAGGTTAAAGAAGAGATAGGACATTTAGAGTGTTTATGAAGAAAACCAAGTGTTTAGACTTTGTAAACTAGAGCACTAGGTGTGCATGTATTCAGGTTTATTAGTGATCAAACTTGAGTGGGTTTGAGCAATATTTTTTTGTTTATACTTCAACACATTACCATTAAGTATTTTGATTCTATCTTGTAAACAATAAACTTTTTTATTTTTATTCAACTTAAAAACAGCCTGAAGGCTGTTTACTAGCTAACCTAGCTGATGGCAGCAATATAGGAAAATCAGAAGCTGTGTTTGTCAATAGTCTGCAAAAGGGCCAGGGGCAAGCCCATTAATGCTACAACCAGTTCCAACCATTCAACAGAAAATTGGACAAACATGTGTCAGTTATACATCAATTTGGACCCCTGTCTTGTGTAGAAGGTTGAACTTAAAATCCCTTCCAAGTCCATCATTCTGTGTTGACTTGTATGTTAGTGGCAGGCAATGATGGAGGTGCTCCATGCTCCCTCCAGCAACTGGCAGCTGGGTGTACTATACTCACAAGCTTCCCTTGACGATATAGTGATAGAATCATGAAGTTGGAAGGGGCCTCCAAGGCTACTGAGTCCAACCCTCTGCTCTATGCAGGAATGTAAATCAAAGGATATCTGCTAAGGTGGTTGCCCAAATTTCACTTGAATGCCTCCAGTGTTGGAGCACTCCACCACCATACTGCTCTGACTGTTAGGAAACTGAATTCTCCACAGTGGCCCACTGATCCTGTAGATCACAGCACAGCTACAAAATAAGTAGTTGCAAGGGAGAAGATGCTGATTCTTTTTCCACTAACAAAACTATAAACATGAAGGCTATGGCTGAATGAAGAATAACTCTTTTGGCAACTTTCTAGCTGCTTTTATAGTCACCAGACAGTCACTTGGAATAACCACAGTGGTTCTCTGGCTTCTGCTGTTGCTGCACACTTTCTGTTGAGGAAGCAATGAGGTGGACAGGAAGAAATGGTATTTTTTATACCACAAACTAACAGATTGCAGCAATTTTTTGTAAAGTTAATTACATAGAAGTAATCCTTAGTGGTGTTCACAGAGCATGAACATAAACAGTTTTAAATAATTATGGTATAAAAGTAAACATTTATTTTCAGGGACTTGGTATACTACCAGCTGTTTATTTATTTATTTATTTATTTATTTATTTATTTGTTTGTTTGTTTGTTTGTTTGTTTGTTTGTTTGTTTGTTTGTTTGTTAGGCTTGCATGCCACCCGTCTTCCTGGAGGAACTCCGGGCGGTTCACAATAAGAAATATAAACAAAATCAAAACAATTAAATATCACAATTTAAAAACACTTAAACCGGCAATAAAACCAAACAAATGGCAGATGGCAGATGGCGGGGGGGGGGGATTGAATTTAGTCACCAAACGCCTCTTGATAAAGCAAGGTTTTTAATGCTTTCCTAAAGGCTGGCAGGGACTGTGCAAGGCGCACTTCGCTGGGGAGGTGGTTCCACAGGGCAGGGCCAGTCACAGAGAAAGCTCGAGTTCGGGTGGATGTTTTTTGAGCCTCCCTGGGCGTGGCCAACCGCAGCATGTGCACCCGCGACAACCTAGTCGGTCGGGCCGATGTTGACCGCTGGGTGATTCACTCTGCCAGGTAGTCAGGTCCTAGTTGTTCTTTTAAAACAATTTTCCAACTGAATTTGATTCAGGAGTCTTTGGGATACTAAACCCAGCCACCTGACACTAGTTGGAATGACAGACAAGGGGAAAAAATAAAAAATAAACAGTAGATTAGTCCAGAATCAGCATCGGCAGAGAACTTTGCTAGGGTGCCAGGGCTCTAGCACCCTAGATACTACTGTGTTTCCCCGAAAATAAGACAGTGTCTTATATTAATTTTTGCTCCCAAAGATGCGCTAGGTCTTATTTTCAGGGGATGTCTTATTTTTCCTGAAGAAAAATACGGTACACATTTATTGTTATCTTATTATGGGGAGGCCTTATTTTCGGGGGATGCCTTATATTTCAGTGTGGGGCAAAATTGTAAGTAGGTCTTATTTTCAGGGGATGTTTTATTTTCAGGGAAACAGGGGATACTTCCTGAATGTGCCCAAGCCTCGGATTTTCACAGGTCACTCTTTGACTGAGTCTGGCTTGATTTTAACACTCTTAGGGTTTGGCACAATTTTTTTTTAAAAATCTGCTCAAAACCAAGGGTGCATTCTTTACTTCCCCTGACTGGGAAATCAACGCAGTACTCTTAAACATAATTGGTCTTGCTTTGAATATGTGGATATTCAAGTGCTACTTTTTACAGTTATCATAGTCTAGGTTAGTGTTGGTGAACCTATGGCACAGGTGCCAAAGTTGGCACTTGGTACCCTTTCTGTGGGCACCCAACATTGCCCCTTCTCAGCCAGTATTCAGGTTAAATTGTTGTATTGGCACTTTGCAAAAAATTAGTTAGTTTTGAATCACTGTTTGGGCACTCGGTCTCTAAAAGTTTTGCTATTGCTGGTCTAGATGTCTACAGATACACACATGGAATGAGACACTAGGTGGCTGTAAACATCCCTGCAAGAAGAAGGACAGTTTCTTATGCTTAGAGGGGCTAAGGTGTGTTCACTCTGGCACTGACTGCTTCTGTCCCGTAATCACATGTTCCAGAGATGCTGTGATATGAAGTGCCATTCAGACTTGAGAGCTATATTTTTAATGAAGCTCCAGTTCACAACTTAATTAATTGAACATAAAAGGGGGCATGCTACCATAAGCACATCTGATCTTGCCTGATTTCGGAAGCTAAGCAGGGTCGGCCCTGATTAGTACTTGGATGGGAGATCACTAGGGAATACCAGGTGCTGTAGGCACCTGGAGTAGGAACTGGCAAACCACTCCAGTATTCCTGCCAAGAAAACTCCATGGACATGGAGTCAAGAAGAGTTGGTCACTACTGTAACGATGCAATACACACACAAAAAGGGGCATCCTTTTCACTGTGCTTGGAGTGCATTTGTCTGTTTTAATTGTAGCTCTGGACAACCAAAACTACTGTATCTTTTATTGTTTGGAGTACATTTACTTGGAGCGTGTCTCCGTGCCAATTATCCTTTTTTTGCCCCAGAGAATGATGATGCATCTCATGAGGCACATGTGGGAGACCTGTGATATTGGTTACCATAGATCATAATTTGCAGTGTTAGATCATATTACAGTAACTAGGGCCTAAGCTATTAGTTCCCCCTTTTTTATTTGAAAAAAGGAGACTGGGCACTTAATTCATCACAGTAAAAACAAAATAAAACGCCATAGCCAGTAATACATTCTCCAGGTATTTTCCTGCAATTGAGATAAGCTATGTGCTGTCAAGTGACTTCTGACTTATGGTAACGCTCATCGAGTTTTTGAGGTATGTGAGACGTTCAAGGAATGATTTGGACTTGCCACACCCATGCCTCAGTGTGATGTAAATCCAAATCTCCTGAGTCCTAGTCGGAGATTGCTACCCACTGTACTAGTTTATGGAGGGACCGTCTACGGATCTTGCAAAAACGGCAAGATTCTACTTTATTCAGCAGACTGGGCCCCGTTTTGTTTGTTTTTTTACTCCGGGTTGGCGCAAAGTAACACAGAGCTATTTACGCATCCAAAAGACGCACAGAGAAGCCACCAAACCCCGGTGAGGGGCCGAAGCAGCCGCAACAGCCGCGCCCGCCACCCCCTGTTTCCTCCGAAGATGGTATTCCCCCAATAGGGGCTTGTCTGCGGGCAGAGCCACTCCGTTCCTCGGGCGGGGGAGTGGGGGGGGGTTGAAGGACCAGTCAGGATTGGAAGGCTGCGGAGCCTGTGACGTTGCAGTCGGAGCGGAGCAAATCGGAGACGGGAAGGAACAGCTGCCGGCGCTGCTTTGCTGGCGGAGGGTCAGCGCGCCTTCCCGTTCCCGGATCGAGTTGTGGAGGCGAGCGAGCCAGGAGCCACCGGAGCAGGAGACGTCTGGGCCCTGTGAAGTAAGTTAATTAATTAATTAATTAATTAATTAAATTAATTAAATTAAGTTTGCAACGGCGGCAGGAAAGGAGAGGGGGACGGACGGAGGGGACGTGGCGACCCATAGGATTCCAAGGCGTGTGCATTGGGTAGCCACGACCTGGGACTCCTCTCGGTGCTCGGTTTTAGCCTGTTCAATTTCGTTTGCAATGGGAAACCGGTCTCACCTCCTAAAGCCCAGCGCCCTCGCTCCAGAGGAGACGCGCTGCCGAGTTTTTCACGAAGAAGAAGCAGCGGCTTGCCTTTGTTTGAAGCCGGTAGGTGTGGTCCGGACGGGCATGCCGCCAAGAAGAGGGATCGGGGTGGAGGCTTTTTGTCATCGTAGACTTCCAGAAATCAGGACCGTCTTCACGGGCATCCCTGTAAGACGAGAAAGTTAAGTAGGGCTTAAGCAGCACCTGGCAGGCGAAAGCTTGTGTGATCCGAGTGGGTAAAAATCCCTGCATCCAGAAAATGGTGCAAGTCCCGATACCATTTTAGGTAATAACTCGTGTGCCGCTATTCTCATCACCACCACCCCAAAAGAAAAATGTGTCATAGTGGGCGTTGTGAAAACGGTCACCAAATTCCAGATCGGAAGTTGACATTTTTGCCTGCCTTAATCCATATCCGCAGGAGCCCACCCACCCCTCAAAGCTTCATCTAGGACAGGACTCTTGTGTATATATTATCATTTGTTAATTGTATTGGACTGTATATTATCCCTCATTACTATAAACTGCCTTGGGTTCTTTTCCAAGGAGAAAGGTGGGGTAAAAATACTCTAAAATAAATAAATAAATAAATAAATAAATAAACTGCAAAAGGCATGGAGGCCGCTGTTTTGTGGCTGGGTTTCAGAATAAACTGTTCCTGCCCTTGGGAACTTTGGCAGGCAAGGCTAGTTCCAAACACACTGCAATGACTGGGGCCTTCTGAGGGAAAGACCTTTTTTTAAAAAAAAAAATCCAGTGACCTAAAATGTGAATGCTTTGTTCTTGAGCAAAAAGGGCACTGATGATTGTAAGGGTTAAAGAATCATGAGCCAAGGCCTCAAACAATCACTAACAAACAGTTGGTGGCATTTCAAATATTTTGCTTGGTTTTAAGGACTTTTCAGCTCAGCTGCCCACATATTTTAGGAACGAGTAAAACACTCGTAGTTGGACTTGTTTCCAAGCATATAAGAATAAGTTGGGACTCTGAATAAAAATGTTGAAATGTTCATTATATTGGCGACTGTGGCACTGGTGTTTGTAACAGTTATGCTAAAGCCGTGCAGTCAACCTCATCCTGTTCATGCACTGCTTTTCTTTGGACTGGGTGTGGTCTGTGTGTGCCATGCTACTCCTGGAATTACAGACTGCAATCTGAGACCCACTTACAGGGCCATAGTCCTCAATGAACCCAATTGAACTTAGTTCTGAGTAGACTCATGCTGGATGGCATTGCTAATTGTTTAAATTGGGAGTGAAAACTTTTCTGAGGCAGTATGTCTATGAGACGACATTTGTTGTAGACTTCATAGCGTACTCCCTACAGTGCTTAGAAATAACCCTCATTTTATGATCAGCTAGCTTCAGTTCGTAAAGATGGATGCTTTATGTACTAAAATTATCATCTTCTGTCCAGTTGGGAAAGGCTTGGAAGTATGAACTAGCTTCCTCTCTGCCTGATCCCTTCCTCGTCATTCACAGTAGAGAAGATGCTGGTAGAAGAGGATAGGGAAACGAACTTGCAATTGATTCATACATTCTTCCAAATAATTCAACATAGCATCAAAAAAAAAATCCCCTTGATTTCAAATCAATTGAAATCAAGTCCTCCCTAACTTGCACCAAGGTCTTTTCTTAAAATATGCAGAGACCGTAATTAATCTTGGAAAGAAGGTGGGGAGATTGCTTCTGTGGCTGCAGCCATAGACAGCTGTCCTGCTGCTTTCCAGGCCAGTGCCACTCCTGACATATAGATCCTCTTGGATAGTTTCCTTTATCTATGTGAATGGCTAGTTTCCATTATCTTTGCTCCTTGTTCATTGTATTCTTCACTCGTCCTTCCAATCTTGTATGTTTGCTTTTAGGTGACTGAAAGTTGTAAATTCCTTGGTCTTTCTGTTTTCTAATAGGTACTGTCATAGGGAGACATAGACCCACTCTAGCTCCTTCTGCAGAGTTGCAAAATTGGAACTCCTTGGAAATCTGACCTTTCATAGAGTTGGGAGTCTGTTCTTTTGCCCTGTTAGATACAAAGAATTGCTGGATCTACTCACTGTGAGAAAAGCCACAGTTGTCTGATTTGGACTTGGTCCCTAGTTCAGTTCTGCCTACCGAGTATGTCCAAAAACCAGAGTAAAGAATAGCAATGGGGCTTCTGTTTTTTTTTTAAGTTTATGATGCATTTGGACTAAGAACTGTGTAGACGTTTATGGTTGCTTTCTTCTGAATGTGAAAGCTTGGATGAGTTAGTGTCTTTCCAACATGTTAAATTCTCATTTTCTATTCAAAATAAACGAGAACTTTGAATGCACACTGCACAGAACTTGAGATTGTCAGGATGTGAGCTTTAGGGGACAGGAAATGAATCAGTCTGCAAGCATGTCGTACTGAAGTATTACTTCTCCGATTCTTTCTGTGTGGTTACAAATGCTGATGCTTTGGCCGGAGCATTAGAACCACGGGTCTTCCCTATAATGGGGTATAATGGAAACTTATGGCATCAGTTAGCTGTCTCTTCATACCTTTAGTATTGGAAAGGAAAGCCAAGCCTGTCCATGTGCTATGTAGCGTGCCAGAGTAGGAGTGGGGCTGTCACTCCCATCATCATTCATCATTGACAGCTCTGCAGTGGGGCGGTGGCCACTCGGAAGTTTGGTACAATTCTTCCTACGTACACACGCACACACAGTGCAGCATCAGGGAAGACAAGGAGGACTGCTTTTACTCTGATTTGTCTTTATTTATTTATTTATTTATTTATTTATTATTACACTTATATACCGCCCCATTCCCACAGGGGGACTCTTTTTATTTTATGTCTGTTTCACTTACCAGGCGGATTCATTTACATCAAGACACCTAAAGTCAGGTCAGGGCAAAACTTCCTGCCTTCCATCGGGCAGAACTGGAGTAGGTGGGTAAAGTTACTATTGCTGAAATTGTTAGCAGGTGGTAGTGCAAATATGAGCAAAAAGGGACTTAATTGAAATCTCCTCTTGCTCATACTTTCCATTCTAGCCACAGTTTCTTCAGAATTTTTCAAGTCACCCCCTACTTCTTTTAGGGATATTTCTACATAGCCTTAAATACAGGACATTTTCTCTTTTAGCAGCCTCGATGGCTAGAATTCCATGTGTATAGTCAGACCACTCACAAAATAAAATACTGTTTTCTGTTTTGAGACCTAGCATCTCCACAATTGCTTTATATAAAGGACACTCCTGAAGGCATGATCCCTGGAGATGTTGCAGCCATCTGTGTGCTAGTTCTACTCAAATTTTGTCACCCCTTACAATTTTGCGTGGCTTTTTGCTGTCTATAGAAGGATGGAGCCTTAGGGGGTTGACAGAGTTTGACGAAGCCTTAGGAATCTGTCCTTGTAGAAAGGCCATTTTGGTAGATGCTCCAAAAACCAGAGAGGAATGTATTAGGGCCTGGGATGTGTAGCCCTCCAAATGCCGTTGCATGGGCCTTCCTAGCAGCATTATCAGCACCGGCATTTGAAAGGACAATGGGACTTGAGAGTTTAGCAACAGCTGAAGGACCACATGTTCCCCATATTGTTCTGTTACTGCCTGGGAAATGCACACAGCACCGTAAGGATGCTTGTTGGTAATCTGCGACTGGCCTTTAGTTTCCAGATGATGTGATATATTGTGGTAAGATCGTAATGGTTGCTTCATGGAGACGTTACTTCTTGATGTGTACATGGGGCAGTACATTGTTAATTCATGGTGAGAGATGCAGGGAAGGCGTGATCTCCTTTGTCCCGGTAACATTCTTGCTGAAGATGAAAGGGTTACTCTCTTACTGGATCCTAGCCCAGTAGACGAACCGCAGTGCAGCGATGAGCTGTCTGCAAGGAGAGGCCCTGCATTTTCACCGTCTAGAAAGGCCCACCCATTAGAGATCTCTAGCGATTCTTAACAGTTTTTATTATGTGGACTTTCCTTCTTTTGTTTCCTTCTTTAACTCAAGGCCATGGCCAAGAGCTTTGAAGGAAAAATAATGCCCTGTGAAACGGAAAGAGGACAACCTAGGAAGCGCATACAGTGGCATCCCCACTTTTTTGTTAAATGTCAACATTCTTCTCATTTATGGTAAAACGTGGCTTCTCATTAATACCATCCATCATAGCTATAGCGCAAAGCTTTGGTAACGATCCCAAGGTGTATTTACATAGTTATGCCCAAATTTCTGTGTTTTGACGAACATGTGCTTTTCAAACCTTTTGGATGGTTTGTCAAGGAGATGCAAGAGATGAATGCTAGTAGACGGTAACACCAAGAGCCTGTTCCCAGCTCTTGTGGACCAATCATTCTGCTGGCTGATATTTTGTGTCATTCTGACCTTGTAGATGTTACCATACATTTATGGCCCTCGGGAGCAAAGAAATAGAATGGGAGGTGGGGGAGGAAGAATCTGATGCTTTATTTTATTTGAATCATGGTGTAGCTTTCGGTGGGGGGGCACTGCCACCATCCACACAGACTTTGAATGGCTCCTTGACTGCTTCTTGTTGCCACCCTGGGGGCTTCTCCCGTTGCCCCACCATGCTCCACCCCACCCAGGCATTCTCAAGGGCAGTGGTGGCAAACCTTTGGCATGCCAGATGTTGTGGACCACAACTCCCAGAATTCTAAGCCTGCATTTCCCATGACAAAGTGCTGAAGGTTTGCCACCACTGGCCTAGGGCCATGTGGTGTGTAATATTTGCCTTGCCCCAGCTACGTTGGGTGCCAGAAACTCATGCTACACCACTCAGTTCATGGGTTATCCTGGCTCTGGAGAGCTGCTTATTGAGGAACCGTATTTCAGTGACTCTGCAGGAAAGCCATAGGGAAGTGTATGAAGTACTCTTCTCAACCTTGAAGCAGTGCAGCAAGTTCTTGTTTAGGTGAGGTGTGTGTTGCTGCCTTCACTCTCAGTTCCCTCCCATGCAAATCAGATGTTGGGCAGCATTTTGAGATTCAATGCATTTAAGAAAATAAAAAGCAAATCTAATCTTGCTAATGTGTGGTTGTTTCCCTTTCTGCAGCATCCTCCATCTCGTCCATTAACATCATTCCAGAAGCCATGTCCACCAAAGGAAAGGTAAGGCACTTTCAGCTTTTCTGTCAATTTTCTCACTGGAGATACATAAGGCTAGTCACTGCAATCAGGCCTTCAGGCACTCATTTCCATGCTTGATCTTGTCTTGCTCCCAAATAATGGAAAATAAGGTAGTGGTTGATATATGATTATTTATATGTCTCTTCCAAAATGCTTTTGGCTTCGCCAAACAGAATTTTTACAAAATGATGTACAGGTGGTATCTAACGCCAGACAAACTGTCAAAGATGTACAAGGGAATCTCCAATAGGTGTTGGAAATGCCAAGAGAAAGAAGGTACCTTTTACCACATGTGGTGGACATGTGGACTGGTAGTTAAATTTTGGAAACAAATTTACTCTTTAATGCACGAGATACTGAATTTCAATCTCCACTTTAAACCCGAGCTGTTTTTATTAGGTTTGATAGACAATCGGATAGAAAAGAACAAAGTTACTCTTATTAGATATTTTACGACAGCTGCCAGCCTTCTCTATGCACAATACTGGAAGACGGATAAGTTACCCTTAGTAGAAGACTGGTTAATTAAGGTGTTGGAACTGGCAGAAATGGCAAAACTGACAGCTTTAATTGAGGACGGATCAATGAACAAGTTTAAGAGTGTCTGGAAACCTCTATTAGATTTTGTGTTAAAAAAAGGAAATGATAATTTGTTGGTTTGTGGCTTTGATTTCTAGAATATATTTAAAAGACCTGCAAGGCGATTTGCTATTAATTTCTATGGACAACTAACGACAATCTGATGAATTACTGTAATGGTGGGTTAGATAAAGAGATGATGGCAAGCTTCAACTTATGTATTAACTTGTACTTAACCCAATTGCTTCCACTCAACCACCCCCCATGCCCCCCTTGTATATAAGAAAATAATAAAAAAAAACCAAAATACTTTTGGCTTCTAAGAAGCCAGTGTTTTCTCTACCAACTGTGAGGTTTTTGTTTTTTGTGAGCTTATGTTCTTTCCCTGCTGCCAGTATTGGTTCTAAATACAAAACAGATGCCTAACAGAGACTCCAGAATGAAGTCTCTGTTATTGCAAGTCTAACGATTTGAGGGGGGGGGGAGAGAGAGAGAGAGAGAGAGAGAGAGAGAACAAGTAGAAATGGAAATGTGAAGGGAGAGGCTCAGTTCGGTCAGTCGCTCAAGTGGAAGAAGCTCATATTTCCAGAGGTTTGCATAGCTGATATGTTAGGATAGTCAGGGCCGCCTGGAGGGGAGGCTGAGTTCTCCCATTACCCGACAGCCCCTCCCCCCTGCCCCCAGCTTTCCACAACCTGGACCCTTCCAACTGTGCCGAACAACAACTTCCATGATCCCTTGCCAGCAGGCCCGGTCAATAACCAACATATCTGGAGGGCACCAGGAAGGCTCCCTCCTCCCTTCCCTCCCTCCCTCCGTGGAGCAAGGCTGCAGCTTGGAGGGGGCTGGGCAGGTGGGAAATCATTCTGTTTCCCCCTCGGTCACCTGTCCTCCGTCCCTCTGTCGGTCCACTGCCGTGGCTGCTCCTGCTTGGATGGGTGGATGGCGCTGCCTCTGCCTGCCCCCTTCCTTCCTCACAACCATAATAACACATCGGTGACAGCCACACAAGGAAGGCAGGTGGACAGGGTGGAGGAGGAGCAGGGGTAGGGCCCCGGGCCATGGAGGGAGCAAGGGATCTTGCTGTGGCCCTCCCATTTTAAAATGCCCCACTTGGCTGTAGCAGGCGCCCCAGCCATCTGGGTGGCAGGGGGAGAGGGGACCTTGCCATGACCCTCCCACTTTGAACTGCCCCACTAGCCGGCCCGCCAATCATCTGGGCGGTGAGTGGGGGAAGTGACATAGCCCACCACAGAAATAGAAGCAGCTGCAGAGGCCAGCTTGCTCTTGAACCCGGGTTGAGTGGGCGGGTCTGCAATTAGTCCCCCAGGCCGGATTCAGGACCCTGGAGAGCTGTATCCGGCCCCCAGGCCTTAGTTTGAGGACCCCTGCATTAAACCTATAAAGAACACGTGAAAAGGAAAAAAATCAATTACGAGGAATGGAAAGTAACATGGAAAACACTGGTGTTCTTATGAAATCAGTCAATGCAATCATTGTGATAGTTAATCAGTTAATAATAGTAACACTGTAATCATCATCAATATCAATGCAATCATTAAGTCAACAATAGACTAAGACACTGTTCATATACATGTCATTTCCCTGTTTAATCTAACACAGTAATTTGTGATCAAGAGATAAGCATGGCTTCATTTGCAGGTGTGATTTATCAGGCAGTAGCTTTGTAAGATTTGCATACCTTAATTGGAAACATTTGTGTGAGCAGGAAATAAATGTTTCTTTTTGCATGAGACATGAACCATGGTTGTTGGAGGGGTGTTCAAGAGAAAAGTGAGGAGGCAAACATCCTTGGTGCTTTTAAGACAAAGTTGGAAGTTCTGTAATGTTCCTGTCCCTCCTTTTGAAGATGTATCAGCTACCTCCTTCCTAAGACACCTTGATGTTCAGTGAGAACTTTTGCCAAAGCACATTTGGCCTGGCTTGAGCTGTTTTCACACTCTGTGGCATGAAGAACTGGATATGTGTAACTACTCTTGTTAGCAGACTCTACTCAAGGAACACTTGCTTTCAGATTGTGGTTCCTTTTCAGTGCGTGCACGCGCACGCGCACGCGCACGCGCGCGCACACACACACACACACACACAGGCACACACACAGGCACACACACACACAGGCACACAGTCATATATTTGTGTGTGGGAGGGTATTATTGAAATTGTATACCAAATAAAAGGAGGGAAGTCTAAACGGCCTGCAGTCTTTGTCCAGACACCTCCTCAGACATTTGAGAGCTGCCTTTGTGGGCATGGGTCATCTGTGGATGGGGTAATGATTAAATAACATGTTCAAAAGAGTGATTGTGTCAGTTCTGTGACCTGGGTGCCCATGACCAGATCACATAAATGCTACACTACCAGCACACATTCTCTTTCCAGAAGATCTAAGTCTGTGTACAATATTAAGGTTAAGTTTTAAAGGGTTTTAAAGGGTTTCTGAGTCAGAGATCATGTGGCTCCCTTGAGTGTGTCAAATTTGATTTCAGTGCTCCTTTAAAGCACAAAGGATCTTCAGTTTGTGTGTGATCTTTCGTACAATATCTTGAGCTGGTTAGATGTGAGGACCGTCCTGTACCATTACAAGTCTTGAATACATTCTTTGAGCCTCAGCTCATGGCTTTTTCTGGTCTGATATTAATCAAATAATGCTCATATTTCAAAGTTTCCTTTCTAATTAATTAGAAAGGCTGTTGAAGGTTGTGACAAAATTAATTTCAAGTCCCATCATTATGGTGATGTGCCTTCTGTAAAAATAAATTAGCTGTCTCAATGCATAGTGCTCAGCAGTTTATGTAAGGTCTGATGTAGGTTTAGGTGTCTTAGCATCAGACTTTAATAGCTCATGAAATGACTTTGGTGTTAAAGTAATTCAGTTTACATCCCATTGTTCCTCATGTGTCTCTATTCTTCCCTACTTTTACCTTCTGAAATACCTGAGCTGGAGCAAAAATAACTTGTCCAAATTTACTCAGTGAGTTTTATAACTTCAGGACCTAAACCTGTATCTGCAAAATTCCAGTCCAACTTGGTGATCATTGGTGGATTTATTTATTTATTTATTTATTTATTTATTTATTTATTTATTTATTTATTTATTTATTTATACGTTGCTTGTGGCCTTTAGTAGTATTAGTAGCAGTGTGTAATCTACCATTGGGGTGGGTGGGGGCAGCAAATGAGGCCAAATCCACAACTGAATTTTCTGCCTGAACTGCATGTCTTAAACTTCTACATGGTGTGTCATGGACCCATAAGCCAGCTGTCCTATCTTCATCTTCATCTTCATTTTATTTTATCTATTTTATTTTTTTTATTTTTTACCATTTTTACCCCGCATTTTTCCTTGGAAAAGGACCCTGGGCAATACACCTGTTCTTTGACCACAGGGCAGTGACTTATTGCTGCTGCTACTACTACCTCTACTACTTGCCTGTATTGTATTTCTTCCTAGCCTATCTTTTTGTTTCATGGTAAGTGGGATGTTATGGTTAACATCACACTAGCCACACTTGAAGGGGTGGGTGTTAAATCTGTCTTGGCATAATAGTTGCCACTGTTTGCAGGATCACCCTAGCACTGTGGTGATGTCCTGGGGAACCAGTGGAAGTCTGAGCAGACAGTACTGCACTAGATGGGCAGGTAGCCTGACCTCATACAGAGAAGGTCATTTCCTACACAGAGCCTGTTTACCAAAGGAACCTGAGAAGCAGAGAATTGGATATGACGCTGTGCATGAACAGATGCAATGCGTTAGTAGGTACAATGATATTATAAGTTCATCATTTGTAAACTTTAATGGAAGACATAAATAAACCAAAAAGCTTTCAGATACTGTACGTACTTTATGGTGTCATAAAAAAATATGACATGTTTTCAACAGAGCTGAGTCATAGGTTCAAGCTCCTTAACAGAAGCATAATTTTTACATTAGACTATTGTGGTATACTGCAGAAGAGGCTGCTTCCAGGAATGGTTTGGAAGCTCCAGGTAGATTGGAAGATGGTGGCGATGTCACTTGGGGTATTTGTACACGACCCCTAAACTCCGCCGCAAATGGCTCCCAGCTCCGGAGCTTAAAATTGTTTCCCCACCAGCTCTGGAGTTTACAGATAATAAAGTGCGACCACGCCCACCTAAGCGCGTCCCAGTGCACTTTTCAGGTACCTGCTCTCCGGAGGTGAAAATTCCTGATGCGGATATAATGTAGTGACTGCCGGGCTCTCCTTGCTTCTGTTTGTTCTTTTTTTGCCCCCCGCCCCTTTAAGAGATCTGAATGCAGTGCCGGGACAGCAGAACGGAGGTGAGCGGCATTCTTTTCTTCCTTTTTTTCTCCCTCCCCTCATGCAGCCAGCAGCCAGGAGTGCGGAGGGGGTGGGAACGCAGGAACAGTGACAAACCCCTAAGATCTCTGGTCCGAATTTAAGTGGCCAGCGGATCTTAGGGGTCGTGTGAAAAGGCTCTTGATCAGACGGAGAATTATGATCACCCCCTTTCCCCTGTACAAGAGAGCCTTGTAAATACCACTGTCCTTTTAATAACCTAGATCAGCGGTCCTCAACCTAAGGCCCCGGGGCCGGATGCGGCCCCCCAAGGTCTTAAATCTGGCCCCCAGGACCAATTGCAACCCCCAACCTACCCCCTGCTTTGTGAGCAAGCCAGCCTCCGCAGGTGCTTCTATTGCTGAGGCAGTTCAAAGTGGTGGGCTATGTCGCTTCTCCCACTCCCCCCAACTACTGCCCAGATGATCAGCATGCTGATCTAGCATGCTGGCTAGTGGGGCATTCAAAGTGGGAGGGCTACGGCAAGGTCTCCCACTCCCTCCCCCTTTTTCCATATTGGCCTTTTTCGGACTGTGGTCTGGCCCCCAGTGGTGTCTGGGGCGTGGTGGACCGGCCCGCTGTTTGAAAACTTTGAGGACCCCTGTTCTAGAGTAACATCTAGAGTCAACCATAAACAAAACTTGTCTCACCTCTTGCAAATAAAGATGAGAATCTGGATTCCCCCTCCCTGGGGAGAATAGAATACAACTCCAGAATAGAAGGAAACCACCTTAAATAAGCAGCCCAAACACTTCCACAGTGTCTAGGCCAGGGGTCCTCAACCTAAGGCCCCAGGGCCAGATGCGCCCCCCAAGGTCCTGAATCCGGCCCCCAGGAACAATTGCAACCCCCCCACCTACCCCCTGCTTTGCAAGCAAGCCAGCCTCCGCAGCAGCTTCTATTGCTGAGGCAGTTCAAAGCAGTGGGCTATGTTGCTTCTCTCACTCCCCCCAACTACCACTCAGATGATCAGCATGCTGGCTAGTGGGGCATTCAAAGTAGGAGGGCTACGGCAAGGTCCCCCACTGCCCCCCACCCACTGTGGTCCGGCCCCCAGTGGTGTCTGGGACATGGTGGACCGGCCCGCTGTTTGAAAACTTTGAGGACCTCTGGCCTAGATGGTGGTTGGGTTCTAATTATGAGATGTTCTCACCAGAGTAGCCAGTGTAGGGCATTAAAATTCAAGACAGTTGGGGAAAGTGCTATCATCTTGGCATCTTTGGTTGTCCTCTTATAGGTAGAGGGTGACAAGTCTGAATAGGGGAATCTCCCCTTCAGGCAGGGCATGTGTCAACCCCAGAGACAATGGGGGCTCCACCATTCAGGGTCTTTGCCCTCCATAAGTAAGAGAGCAATCCCAACTAGAAATGGAGGAAGGCCAGGAAAAGTGCACTCCTCCTTGCTTTCTTGGTCAGTGTGCAAATTGCAATACTTGGAAAGGGCTAAAGACTTTCATGATTTCTATTTGGCAACTACTTAACTACTAGCTATTTAAAAAATAAATAAATCCTGACCTTTAACATCTTTCATGGATTGGGCGTTCCTTTAATTTTATCACTTAACTACTCTAGTTGTTTTGTCTATACAGTGGTACCTCAGTTTACAAGCACCTTGATTTGTGAATGTTTTACAAAACGAGCAATTTTTTTTAATAAACCACAGCCTGTCTCACCTCTTTCTCCTCCTCCTGACTGGAGGTGGTCTCTGGGGCTTGGTGCAGTCCCGGCGATGTCTGGAACAGGCCTCCAAGGCATCCGGTGGGCCCATGCCAGGTCCGACTCTGACCGGAAGTGGCCTCTGGAGCTCACTCTGGACCTGACGCTGCCCATATGCAGCCTCTGGAGTTGTTAATAATTTAATTACCTAATACTAGGTGAGTATCTGTTAGAAATAAAATATTTAATATGTAATGGGTCGATGGTTCTTCTTATTTGCATTTGTATTTTTAGAGTTACTGTATCCTGCCAAACCCATATCTCGTAATTTCTGAGAACTGAGGAAGTACTATTGCACATGACTCAGTTCAGATGTAAAAGCAAGTGATGCTTCATCTTTTTCACTATGAAAGTATTTTGTGCTGCTGTACTCATTTGACCCCTTTCCTTCAAGAGATGGGGTGGAAACTAGAAGTTTGCAGCAAGCTGTTGTTTCATACGTATTATGCTGGCATGTTGCAACAAATCACAAATCAGAGTAGTAGGATATAAGGGGAGGCCTTTTTGGTGGCTGCTCCCAGGATGTGAAGTGTCATGCTCTGCCTGGGAAGCCAGGTTGGTCCCCTCTGTCATGTCCTTTAGTTAGCACGCTCATATCTGTTTAGAGGGAAGTTGAGTTGTGGCCACTGGACTTCTTTTCTTGTGAGATCAAAATGTTTCGTTACTTATCCAAGTAGCTTCATCAGTGTGAGGAAAGTTGGTACAAGGCCCTTCGCACCAACTTTCCTTAGACTGACGAAGCTGCTTAGCTGAGTAGTGAAGTGTTTCGATCTCACGGGAGAAGTCCAGTTGCCAGCTTCCGGATAACCTCACCTGGATGACTGTGTGTACATGAGAGCCGTGACATGTCTTTGGAAGGACTGGGACAATTAAAACACCTCCCTCCCTTCAATTTGGATCCAGCCTAAGAACTGTGCCTCAAGTAAACTGCCTGGCTTTTTTCCCATCTCGCCATGGTCTCTACATCTAAGAAAGAACTCCCAGGAAATCCATCTTTTGCCATGCTAAAACCTATTGGTACTGCTCTGATGAAGGAGGTTTTGCCCCCAAAATATTAGCAATATTTTGTTATTTTTTTAGTAGCCTAAAGGTATCACCTGTTTCACTTTTGTATTTGTCTTTTTTGATGGCTACACGGCTCCTCAGGGCATAAAAGTTAACTAATTAACTAAGGGTGCTTTTACACAACCCCTAAAATCCGAGGCAAAGGGCTCCCAGATCCGGAGCTTAAAAATGTTTTCCCACCAGCTCCGGACTTAAAATTAAATATGACCGCGACTACTTAAGCACGTCCCAGCACACTTTTCAAGTACCTGGCCTCCAGGAGGTAAAAAATCTTCCAATGCAGATTATAAAGCTGTGAATGCCGGGCTCTCCCTCGCTTTCCGTTTGTTGTTGTTTTTTGTCCCCACCACCCCTTTTAGAGACAGAAATCCCTACGGGGTTGCTTTCACCAGCAGACTAGGTGAGCCTGCATTTTTTCTCTCCCTCCCCTCACACAGACAGGAACAATGGAGTGTGGAGGGGTGGGAACACAGGAAGAGGAAAAAACCCCACAATCTCTGGTCCGAATTTAAGTTGCCACCGGATTTTAGAGGTCGTGTAAAAGCGCCCAAACTAACTAACTAAATATATAGATTGCCCTCAAACCAACATTTCAAACCATAGCCAAACATTCATGCTATGGGGGAGAGGAAGGGAGAAGTCAGTCAGGGACAGACAGGCATGAAAAGAGAAAAGCAGATATCAGATGAACATCTTAGAGGAAAGGATGCCATATTCTGACTGCAGTAGGAGAAAAAAAGCACATCCAGTCCAGTTTGTAGACGTATCTCTTGAGGCTCAAAATGATTTTGAGTACACTTAGCATGAGTAAGCTACTTTCCTCTTGTGGTTAAGTAAAATGGGTTGTAGGCCTTGGAAGGAAAAACCTGCTGAAACCTGCTGCTTAGAGATGAAAGTGGGCTGGAGTGAACTCACCCACTGTGAGTCCACTTTTATGTCTCTGGGAAAACTCTTTCTAGGCTGAGCCTGGCCATGATGGCATTGAAGTGGGGACTTACCAGGCCATCAGGCTGGCTAGTGTTATGTGCTCTTTGCTGCTTTCCTGCAGCTCTCTGTGGACTGCAGTGATATTTTACCACTCTTTCTTTCTTTCTTTTTTTGGCCTCTTTCCCACTTTTTTCGGAGCCCTGCTGCTTGTTGGCAGAAAGGCTGACAAACCTAAAAGACACACACACACACACACACACACACACACACACACACACACACACACACACACACAGAGAGAGAGAGAGAGAGAGAGAGAGAGAGAGAGAGAGAGAGAGAGAGAGAGAGAGAGCTTTGGGTAGTGGGCAGCATACAAATTGTATAAATACAGTAAAATAAATAAAAATAGAGAGACAGACAGAGAGTCAACTTCTCTTCTGTTTGTAGCCTGGAAGAAGCTTACCCTCTCTGGAGGAACTTCCCATAGGCAGGGAACACAATGATTCCCCCAGTCTGGCACTTCCATTAACACTGGGGCCCTGTTAAATATTTCAGGGAGCCTTGATGGACATCCCCCAGATCATGTGTCCATGAAATCCATGCACAGCTGTTGCTCTTGATGCAGCTGTTGTAACTGGGATCACAGGCGTGGCTGAGGCTTTGCCCAAAGGCCAAGGACAGAAGCAAGAGGCTGATATTGGGGGGGGGGGCTTGAAGAAGGAGGCTGTTTAAGAAAACAAAATAAAATAAATCTGTGACAGTTTCCAATTTTGAAAAAAGAGCAGACACTAGGCTCTGAAATCCAAAGAGGAACACTGTCACGTCCTTATTTTCTTTTAGTTGCATGCACCACGTGATCTCTCTATGCATCCATTTTCCAGCTGCAAAAACACAGAGAATTATGATCCATTCTTGTTTAACTGCAAATATAATAATAATTTATTGTATTTGCAGTTAAACAAGAATGGATCATAATACAGACGATATGATTTGCACAGTGGGCTGTCAATAGGGGCAGGGATATACGAGGCTTGGTTTCATTGAAAATGAGCAGGATAAAACCAGATGTTTTGCTTGTTTGGGATTATCAGACAAATATTTAAAAGAGGTCCACAATTCCCAGTTTGATTTAGAGGACTAATGAGCTTATGCATTGTTTAGATTCTGTCGTTCCAATAAAAAGTATTGTTTTGCACAAGGACCACACCACTTTTTTGTTTTGAAGATGGGATACTTAATAGCATTCTCTGCTTTTAAAACAATGTTTGGGTTTGTTCAAATCTGCATCCTAAATCAATACTATCATCTTGTAGTGTGTACAAAAACTGTATTTTCAAAAAAATTGTATACAGTATTTTGTGTAAAATGTAAGGGGTATTTTGCACATAAATGTGTTTTCATAAACTAATAAGAGTTTTGCATCACCTCAGACTTTCACAAGCAATTTTGTAAAGCAAGTCCCTCAATGGAAAATATGTATTAAAAACTCTGGTTATTTCACCCTTATGAAAGGCCTTTTGAAAATTTTCCTTCTTATATTCTCAAGATGAAAATAGGCCAGGATTGATATAGTTAGTGGATAACGAGGGAAACTATGCACAAGCAAACATGAATTTTAAGGAGACAGTTAAGCTGAAGAGTATACAGTATGAAGTTCCCTAGAATGGAATGTAAAAAGCTGAATGGCCTCCAGAAGATACATCCCATCTTCTTTTCCAGTTCTCCTCTTCAAAGTAGACATGTTGCAGTACCTTTTTTCCTCCTTTCTTCCCTCTCCATTTGAAAGCAGATGCTTGAAGGAAGGAGTCAAGCTAACAAGCCTGCTGGAAATGTAGAATTGCATGCATTGTGAATATGCATTCTCACATTTCATTCTGGCTTTTCAGTGTACGTAGACTGCAGGCAGACACAAGGGGAGGCTAAATGGAAAAATGAAACAAAAGGGGGGACATCGGTCAAGACTGGGTTGATTGTTCCTAAGGGCTGAATACAGGCATCTCTGTGGCAGGTCGTGTTTAAAAAAACAAAACTGTAGGGCAGTGGTGTCCAAACTTCAGCCCTCTAGATGTTTTGGACCACAGCTCCCACAGTCCTTTGTCATTGGCAATACAGGCTTGGAATTCTGGGAGTTGTGGTCCAAAAGATCTGGAGGGCTGAAGTTTGGACACCCCTGCTGTAGGGTTCTAGTTTTGTTTTGTGACAGCTTCCCAGGGTCAGCAAGCAACAATGTGGCTGCATCTCGGAGAGGTATAGCTATGCCTTAACATGCATGAAGGCAGATGGTCCACCTGGCAGGTTTTGAAAAAGGCTGTGCAGACTTGTGTTTTGTGAAGATCCATTGTTTCTCCAGGCTCTTCCCTGTTTGTAATATAACAGATGTTTTCTTGTTGCAGTTTGGGCGGAAGATTGCTTCTTACAATATACGTACTGTATATGAGTATAAGGGTAGTGATGTAAATCACATTAGCAAATTGGCACTAATTTAGGAGTGGTTGCTTATATGGGTTGCGTCATTTGATGGGTGTGAAAGGAGTACAAGAAGCACCTTCTTAACTGGTGGCAATTTGTCTCTGCAATTCAAGCTGTCGTGCTTACTCTTGTGTTTATAATTGGTAGGGCTCTGGTCATTCATGATTGAATGACTGTGATCATTCCTTGCCTTACCATATGTCTTTAATTAAAGTAGGAGTATTTGAAGGACAGTGGGGTTTTTTTTGGGGGGGGGTTGTCCCAGGCCTCACCTCCACATGTGTCCTAACTGCAGCTTAAGTATCAGCAATACTAAGAAGTCCCAGGTGCTATGTTATGTGTGAATGTATCACAAGCATTGCTAGATAATAATTACAGCATTATTAGTGATGCATTATTAAATTTTCCCACACACAACCTTTAGAGACTTCATCAGTGTGTGTTCTTTTCTTATTCTTGAGACTGACCATTCCTCTACATGCCCACACAGTGCTCATAGGACACTTTTCCCCCTCCAGAGTAGTACATAAAATGTTGTCAGTTGACTTGACTTGAGACAGCTAGCATCACTTGAATGAGGAAGAATCTCATTCAGTGTTGTGGAAGACAATGCAAAGTGTATAAGATGACTAGCATTTGCTAAAATGCCGTGTTCTGCTACAGAATTCACTTTGTGTAAGAAATGCTTCTCATGTAAACAGAACATGTAGACTGTAAGGTGCACATTTTAAAAAGTCATAATATCTACATGGAAGGAAGTTCTGTAGTCTAATACAGGTATGCATCAAGTGCCTAGCACTTCCTGTAGTAATTGAGTGCAGTGGACAGAACCAGTGGAGTTGGAGGACTGGCTATTGCACTTGGATCAAGGAGAACAGAATTTTGTGTTCAGATTCGGAAATCGATGTGAACTGTCCAAGTTATAGATACATTCAGGAACATATTTCATGACATATTGAGTTTGCTGCAAGAAATTATTTGTGGCCATGAATACAGCATGAATAATCTGGGCATGAATACAGCCCTCAAAAGGTATTCAGAGTTGGCCAGGTATGTGCCCAATGGGCAAGTAGTAGGTTATACTTGTGGGAAATACTGGGAAGATGATATCTGAGGTTCCCACATCTTGTTATGTGAGAATGTTCTACCATCCCTCTCCAGAGAGTGAGGGGATGAATCGTTTAAAAGTAACTGATCATTCTCATTCTCCTCAATCTCAATGTAAAGGATTCCCAAGATATTTGTGAATGGGTGTAGAAGATGATGGGAACTTGAAACGTAAGAGAGGTTGAGTTTTGTTGTGTACACTGTACAACATCAAGTGGAGAAGTCATGCCGGCATGGCATTGGTGTTGTGAGACAAATAGGCAGTATAACCTGAGGATAAGAATTCTAGGCAGAATGGCTCCTCTATTTATAACATCAAGCGTTCTGGCCATCTGTCAAGAAGCCAGGATGACTCATGGTTGTGGGGGAAGGGATGACGGGAAGAACAACTTTCTTTAAGTATACTTGTGATATTTTAAGAAGTGCCTGTGAGGCAGTCGGATCCCTTAAGCTGCCTTCCCAGCAATTCCTGTGCTTCCTCATGGGCAGCTTGCATATCCAAAAGACTGCATCTTGTATGATACAGGAATATGTATCTAATATCACCAGGCGTGTGTGCATGTGCAGTAATGATGTGCAGTAATGCATGTGCAGTAATGACTGCATCTTGTATGATACAGGAATATGTATCTAATATCACCAGGCGTGTGCATGTGCAGTAAAGCAAGGATGACATCAAGCAGCATGGAGAGGGCTGCAACATTGTGGTGTTTGGAAATGCAACTGTAGTCATAGAAGTAGTTTTTGAAGAAGTCACCCTGTTAGTCTGTACAAGCATCTCAGCTGCCGACTTTGCAGCCAGCAGTTTTCGGTGCCTTAGTTCACTGAGCCACCACGGCCCTCTAAGATCACACCAACACCTGCTTAACCTGGTGACTGTGAAGTCTTGGCTGCAGTGAAATCTCTTAAGGGAAAGGGGATTCCTGTATGTAGAGTATCCCCGCGGCAACCTCCTTCTGAGTGCTTTCATTGTTACAGTGAGCTGTGCAACTAATATATCTCTCTCATTTTCTTTCTTTTTAGGCTGGAAGGTACAGAGGTTCAGTGAAGGATTATCCAGACTTCAATGCCAACCAAGATGCTGAGGCATTGTATAACGCTATGAAAGGATTTGGTACGTCTTGTGCTTATTGCCTTCTGTAAGCATGAAGTAAAACTGGTTGTGACATCAACACATTTCTGCCAATGTACTGTTTCGTGAAGATCTGTTTATTCCAGTTGGTCCTTGGTCTCTTAATTCCAGTGAAAAGAGGGGGAGGGAGAGAATTAAATCCAGAATTTCAAAGCCAATTCTAATATGAACGGTGTGAGTCGCTGCCTGTTGACCACGGTATCCTCCTGGGCAGGCTGTCCGAGGTGGGGATTGGCGGTCCGGCCTTGTGCTGGCTCCGGTCTTTTCTTGGCAGCTGCGCCCAGAGAGTAGAGGTGGGGGGTGTTCTGTTGGCCCCATGGACACTCTCGTGTGGCATGCCCCAGGGGTCGGCAATATCTCCTATCCTCTTTAACATCTATATGAGGCTGCTGGCTGAGGTCATACGGAGTTTTGGAGTCTGCTGTCATCATTACGCTGATGACATGCAGCTCTATCTCTCCTTTTCCACCTCTGCAATGGAGGCTGTGGACGCCCTTAACCACTATCTGGACGCAGTAATGGAGTGGACCAGGAACAACAGGCTCAGACTCAACCCCAGGAAGACGGAGGTTATGTTCTTTGGGGCGTCCCCAGAGGGGTACAGTGGCCCTCTCCCCAGTCTGGAGGGACTGACTGTTCAGCTGTTGGATCGAGTGAGGAATCTGGGTGTTGTCCTGGACCCAGCCTTGTCCCTGGATGCCCAGGTGGCGGCGGTGTCCAGGGCAGCCTTCCATCAGCTAAGATTAATCGCCCACATTCACCCATACCTTGACGTGGACTCTCTCAGGACAGTAGTGCAGGCGTTCGTGATCTCGCGGATCGACTACTGCAACACCCTCTACATGGCAGAGCGGATCTCCCAGAGATCAGTCTCATCCAGACCAACCAGAGCTTCGTCCTCCCTTTCTCTCAGAGTGCCAACACTGAAAGAGGCCCATAGGGCTTCGACCCGGAACCAGACCTTCTTGGGGGTGGGGCCGGCTTATTGGAACAAGCTGCTGGCTGAGATCAGGCAGGCGGAGTCATTGCTGGCATTTAGAAGGGCCTTGAAGACCTGGTTCTTCAGGCAATGTTTCCCCCCTCCTCTCCTTGTTGGCACTAGTTTTTTAGTTGCCTTGCCGGACATTACCTGGACTTTTTGTCTTGGTTAGAAGTGCCTTGCTATTTTTACTTGCTATCCTCTTTTAGTACTTTGTAGCAGTTCTTTATTGTATTTGGATGCTGATTTGTATTCACTTTGCTTTTTGTTTATTTTGTTGGGGATTGTCATGTCTTGGGATTGTATTTGGGTAGTCATTGTGGGGTGATATGTATGTACACTGCCCAGAGTTCCCTTTGGGAAAATCGGGCGGTTTATAAGTGTAAGAAATAAATAAATAAATAAATAAATAAATAAATAAATAAATAGCCATGACCGGTCCCCTTTCCCTTCTGCAGGCAGTGACAAGGAGGCCATCCTTGAACTCATAACATCCAGAAGCAACAAACAAAGAATTGAGATTTGCCATGCCTATAAGGCCCTGTATGGGAAGGTAAGCCTGAAGGAGAAAGCCTGGGGGGTTGGGGTTTTTTCATTGTTTTGTCTTATAAGGCAGTGCTCCCCAACCTTTTTTTCGCCGCAGACCGGCAAATGCTTGACAATTTTTTCGTGGCCCGGGGGGGGCATGCACTCCTCCACGCCCATCCCCCTCCCACACTCACACGCCTGCACGCGCGCGGGCGCGCGCACGCACACACACTTCCTCCCTCTCCTGCAACTGTCCACTTCACAGGGCTCTTGGCGCGAGATCGCTTTCTCCCGGCCCGCAATTCCTCCAAAAAAGGGCGGGGGCATGCACCCCTCCACGCCCGCCCTTCCCTAACTCCAAAACCACTTGGGAGGGAGGAGGAGAGAAAAAAGAAAGCAAGGAGAGAGAGCAGGGGGAGGGAGACGAGCCCAGACGGACCACACCGACCCGCCTGCACACATGCGCGCGCGCGCGCACACACACACACACACCCTTTCCCCTCCCTTCCACCTGCTGCAGCAAAGCGGTTCCGCACCGAACCCCAATGGCGGAGGAGCGGCGGGCCCACGGGCGACGACCCTCCCCCACTCCTCACCCTCCGGGGTCCACCCGGGCAGGTGAGTTTTCCGCCGGCCCCCTTCTCGCTCGGCTTTGCCTTCTCTCCCCCTCCCCACAAGCCATGGGGCACGAGGAGGAGGAGGAGCCGCGCGAGCGCCTGGGAAGTGGAGACGGCGGCGGAGGAGGAGGAGGTGGCGCTCGTCCCATGGAGGGCACTCGCGAGGAGGGAAGAAAGCAGACCTTGGGCGCAACTTGGGAGAAGGGCAAACCCTTCCCTCCTCACGGCTGCCTCCTCTGGCTTGCCTTTTGCTGCCGCCGCCTCCCCCTCAGACTCCTCCTGGGGGGAGCAAAGGCTGGCCGGGCATTGTCCCCCCCCCCACACACACACACTCCCCTTCCCCCCCAACCGATGCAGCTCTGGATGCTAAGCAGCAGTTCCCTTCCGGAGTTCCAGGAGGGGTGAGGATCGGTGCGTTCCAAAGGCGCAGGCGAAGAAGCCGAGAGGCGAACGGCTTGTAAAAGACGGGCGCGCCTTCCTTGCTCCTGCCTTGCTTGCTTGCTGGCCGGCCTTTTTTGGGCACCACGCCGCGCGCCCGCAGAACCCCCGCAAACCTCGGCTCGCCTCCAGAGCCGGCGCGGTCCTCTGGGCTCTCCCGGTGCCGAAGCCGAGCGCGGAAGAGAGGGGGGGGACACAAGCGAGCCTTATGAGGACTGGGAAGGCGCCGGCAATGAGAGGCGCCCGGCCAGACGACGCCCACCCCGCGGAGCTCTCCGCCCGAGCTGCTGATTGGCCGCCCGGCCAGGGGAGGAATCCGCGGGCACCGCCAAGGCCGCGCGCGCGCTCGTCCGCCTGCCTGCCCGCGCACCAAGGCCCGCCTGCCTGTCTGCTCAGGCCCCGCGCCGGCGGCAGCCCTAGCGGCGGCTTTGGTGTCGCCTGGGCCGGCCGGTGGTGAAGTGGCTTCCCAGGCTGCCCTGGGAGGGGGGAGGGCGCCTCGGGCCTCGCCCTGGCCTGGTTCCTCGGCCGGCTCCCCCCCAGAGAGAAAGGGGGCAGGGAACGGGAGGTGCGCTGATGCAGGCCGGGGAGCTTTGGCGCGTGCGCGCGGGCCGCCCCCCAACAAGCGCAGCACTCATTGGCTCCCCTGCCTCCTCCTCCTGCCTCCTCCTCCTCTGGGGCGCGTGCTGAAGAGATCGGGGACGGAAGGGAGGAGTTTCCCTGGTTTCCTCAGGCGGCCCGGTGCCCATTGGTCCACGGACCGGCACCGGTCCGCGGCCCAGGGGTTGGGGACCACCGTTATAAGGGACTGCCATGTACAACAGGGACTTCACCTGTAATTTAAAAAAAACAGGAGGGGGGAAAATACCCAACATCCATCAGTGGGCAATGCCTTTACTGCAGGCATGTCTAAACTTCGGCCCTCCAAATGTTTTGGACCACAACTCCCACGGTCCCTTTGCCATTGGCACTCTAAGCTTAGAATTCTGGGAGTTGTGGTCCATAACATCAGGAGGGCTGAAGTTTGGATATGCCTGCTTTACTGGGATCAACTGCTAGCTCACAAAAAAAAAAGCACGTGTTCCGCCACACTCTCTCAGAATAACGGTTGAGAAATTTGGGGAGAGAAACAAGGGCAGGAGATGCAATAAGTGGGCAAGCTGATTTAAGCCATGGAGATATGCAATAAACTCAGCCTGAACATGGAAATTAAGGATGTGACCAGTATCTTTGGCACTTTGACCAGCAGTTCAAAGAACAAAATGAAAAACCCCCAGGGATGTTGAGGACAGGATGTGTTGGTGACCACTGGTTCATAGGATCGCCATGAGAGGTGATGTGGTGGCATACACAACAACAATAAGAGATTATGGCTGTGTTTTGAATGTTCTGTACAGTTCCTCTCAGATGATATGAAACTATTCCTTTTTCTCATGGTAGATGCTGCTCTAAGCAGCCAAATGTGGTATTTTCCAAAGCAATCCCCCAAAATAAGAAGACCACAGTGATCCATAGGGATAAAGCCGAACTGATCTAGCTAGTGCTGGATGTTGATTGTGAATTTGTTGTTGGCGTTTTCCATTCTTTTGTCTTTAACATTTAGGGTGCTTTTACACGACCCCTAAGATCCGCTGGCCACTTAAATTCGGACCAGAGATCTTAGGGGCTTGTCGCTCTTCCTGCTTCCCCACCCCTCCGCACTTCTTGGCTGCTGGCTGCGTGAGGGGAGGGAGAAAAAAAAAAGGAAAAAAAGATCGTGGCTCACCCCCGTTCTGGCTCTAGCTCTTGCCAGCAACATTTCTGTCTCTGTAAAGTAGCTCTTAAAGGGGCGGGAGCCAAAACAACAACAAACAGAAGTGAGGAGAGCCCCATCGTTACACCGCATCAAGGGATTTTCACGAGGGAAGAGCAGGTACTTGAAAGGTGCGCTGGGATGCGCTAAAGTGGGCGTGGCCGCACTTAATTTCCTGTAAACTCCGGAGCTGGTGGGGAAACACTTTTAAGCTCCGGAGCTGGGAGCCATTTGCCCCGGAGTTTAGGGGTCGTGTATAAACGCCCTTAGTTATTCATGCTCTAGGAGAGGAGAAATACTAGCACCTTCCTAAGGCAAGAGGGACTGTATGTCACACAGTCAAAGGAAGCATATGAGTAGTATGGATGGGAGAATGAGCCCTTGGTCTATGATTCCATCTGCTTGCTAAACTATAAGTGGCAGGTTCTGTGTCCCTTGCTATCCTGAATTCCTCCCATATAACAAAAGCAGATACAGGTGACAGTAAAGGGTTGTGTGCACTTCATTTTACCCTTCCTGTGCATCATGCACTCCATTTCCATTGTGTACTGGTGGACAAGTTAACTGTAATTGCAGCACTGATCGTTTTCATCAGAAGAGACTATGAAGGGCAAACCTGGCAGAGAAACATCTGCTGGAGATCCACTGATCTGCATGCCAAGTAGGCAGCTGTGATGACAGGCAGCCCTTGCTCTGAGAGCTGCTCCTCTGATAACAGGACAATGGAAAAATCACCTCCATTTTGCTGCATTTTCCAAACATCATCAGGCCTATTCACACCTTACAGATACACAAGGCTTCTGGATATTGAAGGAAGGGTTGAGGCAGAATTGTGCCCCTGCTATTTCCACAACACATGCGTCATATACAAATAGGTCTGTAGAGAACTCAGAAGATGGGGAGGTGCTTGCTGCTTTGTGCTGCTTCTACTCCAATTTCTGGAAGAAATGGAACTCAATAGAAGGGTCGTTTTCTCTTTCTCCAGTAGAGAGGAGAAATAACTGTGTACATTCCTAGTTTCCTTGCCTCTTTAGGAAGAGGCCAATGCTCTAATCTGGCAAAAGAAATTAAACTGTGCTTTTAGACTAATGTTGAACTTGGGGTTCTGCTGAATAATCCATAGTGTCATTATGGCTGCTTATACTCTTCATCTTGAGTGATTCAGGAAATGATACTACTTTTCCTCTTATGCCTCCATTTTCCTATCCTTAATAGGACCTCATTGGAGATCTGAAGTATGAACTGACTGGGAAATTTGAACGGCTGATTGTGGGGCTGATGAGGCCTTTGGAATACTTTGATGCCAAAGAAATCAAGGATGCATTAAAGGTAAAGGACTCGATTGTCATTATTTAGAACATACAGGGTGGTAGTGGACTTTCTTCATTCCCTATGTGTGTGTTTAATGAAAGATGAATTGTAACTTTCAATCCATTCCTCCCTGCTGTGATCCTTGAGGTTGCATAAACATATCCTGAGAATTGTGGCATAGATGCTTTGTTTACGGGAGGAAATGACCAAGATTAGGATTTGATTTATGCCAAGTCACAGGATTTTGGCCAGTGAAAAATATCTGTCTCATTTCATGGATTTGCAGAGAGAGTTATTTCTAACAGCTGACTTATTTTCCTTATCCATAGGGCATTGGAACGGATGAAAAGTGCCTTATTGAAATCCTGGCATCCCGGACCAATCAACAGATCCGTGCTCTAGTGGAGGCCTACAAAGATGGTGACTATAGAGATCAGGGGCTTTGCTGCTGCTTTGGATCTTGAATGGATTCCAACTGCTACTGAAAGATGTGGTCCTATACACACACACGGGGTGGGGGGGGTTGCTGTCTATAGAGCACCGTAGATTTACTCCTGAGGAAACTAGTGTGCTTCATTATAGTACCTCCCCAAACTTTGGGTCCCGGATGTTCTTAGAATGTAACTCCCCAAAACTGTGACCATTGCCTATTCTAACTAGTGCATCTAGGAGACGTAATCCAAGACTATCTGGAATTAAAGTTTGGGAATCACGGCTTAGTTGTGCACTTGTGGCTCTTATCCATCCTGCCTCCATTTCATCAATCAAAGACATTTCTTGTCTTCATTTTCCAGGGATGATTCGGCATCAACTAGATTTTTGCCCGCTTCTATTTTTTTTCCTATAGGGTTAAGCTCAAAAGCTGGTGTATCACAACGTTTATCTTTTCCTTGATTTAATTTTAGTGAGAACCTACTTCTTTTGTGCAGGCCTAGCAGGTACACTCCTCGTGCATGTGTACTACAGCCATAGATCAAAAGCAGACAGAATTTCAGAGAAATCCAAGTGATAAGTTCTCCGGCCTTTCAGCTGGCATGCCAGTGACTTAAATTCAATTTCCATAACCTGGCACCAGGTTTTGCCTCCTCTGTGGTGCCACCATCACCCTTGACTCTACCCAAGTCCTATATCCTAGGTCAGTATTGGCGAACCTATGGCACGGGTGCCAAAGGTGGCACGGGTGCCAAAGGTGGCACTCGGAGCCCTTTCTGTGGGCACCCGACATCACCCCCTTCACAGCCACCTGTATTCAGGTTAAATTGCTGTATTGGCACTTAACGAAAAATTAGTGGGTTTTGAATCGCAGTTTGGGCACTTGGTCTCTAAAAGGTTCGCCGTCACTGTCTTAGGTTCTTCTCGTGATGTCCACCCTTTTTACATCAAGCAGGCAATCTACTGTGTAGCCTATGTGCTGGCCACCCAGCATTTATAACAGCTGAATCCTTAGAACAAGTGAATGCCTTGTTTTTTTTCCTGCCAAATAATTATCTCTTCAAAGGTGTTGTTTTGCTCTCTTTGGTGTGACATCCTCCTTTCCCAGTGCCCTCACTTCCTTTGACTGCAGAGAAACTCTTCTCCTGGGACTCAGTTGCCAGGCTCAGTTCTGCTAGCCTTTCCCTCCGTCCTTGGTGCTTTGATCAGCTCTTCCAGATCAGCACGCTTGGCTTCAAAGAAATAAGCTCCTCTGAGCAGATCCTCTTTGCTTCTGACTAGCAGGCAGAGAATCCTGCATGCTCCCCCTAGGCTGATACTTCACGTCCCTCTTGCTGCAGTTCGCGGCCCCACTGGAGACCGGTTCGAAGGAACGTAACCTCACGTCCTTGTGGGGTCAATCCGAGTTCGAAGGAACGTAACCTCGCGTCCTTGTGGGGTCAATCCGAGTTCGAAGGAACGTAACCTCACGTCCTTGTGGGGTCAATCCGAGTTCGAAGGAATGTAACCTCACGTCCTTGTGGGGTCAATCCAAGTTCGAAGGAACGTAACCTCACGTCCTTGTGAGGTCAATCCGAGTTCACCCCGACCACACCCCCTGAACTGCGTCCTGGAGCTCGGGAATCTTTTCAATCCACTTCTCGATCCATGTTGAAAACTGATTTCAACACGGAGGCAAGTTCACCTCGGCTCGAGGAAGGACGTGAAGTAACCACCCTAGTCAGTGCATGAATCAGATGGCTTCCACACCCTTGCTGGTTTTCTGCCTTCCTAAATTCTTTCGAAAGCATTTCACCAGGTTGATTATAGTTTGTATTATGACAAAGATTAATTAGCAGATTTACCTGAAAAACTCAATTTGTTAATTAGTAACAGGACAGGAAAGATGGAAAGTTTTTTCCATTCTAAAAAAAACCCAGAAGCATTGTCTCTGTGTTTGTCAGCTTCATTTGTTGACTTCTGGTTGTCAGATTTCCAAACCAACAGGATACAAAAAGTTGTTGTTCTACACTTCCTAGCGTGAAGGGCCGTGTTCTCCTGTATAGGCCTGCCCTGGCTCTGAGAGCTCACTGATGGAATAAAGGGTCTTTCAGTCCTGATGCCATTGTAGGTACACCTAGTGGAGTTCCAAGGGAGGACTTGGTCACTGCTCACTCCCAGGTTTGAGAATTCCCTGCCTAAGGAGACTAGACTGTCCCTTCCTGGTCACCTTTCTGCCAGTGGGCTTTTTGTAACTAACGGGAAAGACTTGTGTTGTACTGCTATTTTGTGGGGGAGTTTTTTGTTTTTGTTGTTGTTGTTGTAATGGCTGTGTTTTAAATTACTTGTATTTTATTAATGGTTTTAAACTATTGTTAGTTTAATTTAATTTTAGCAATGATCCCCCTTAGCAGGTTTTTAATATATGTCTTCATGTTTATCTGTTCAAAGAGACCTTGACTCCCAATTGAGAGGGATAGGCAAAATATTAATGAATGGCATTTGCTATACTTTTAAAAAAAAATTAACCGTGAGCTAGAAGTTGGCATCCCAATGTCCTCCAGATATTTTGGACTGCAGGTCCCATAATCCCTAACTCCGCCGGTTTAGGCAGGTGGAGGTTGTAGTCAAAAATGTCTGGGAAATACCTGTCATTTAGATCAGCTTGCAATTGCAAGCATTTTACCACTGAGAGTAAATAGTTGGCTCTCGGTTACCTTCTGAGGTCTCTTGATACAACTCTGCTTTAAAACACTTTTAGACATTTTCTGACATAGTTAGAGTGTAAGCACTTATGCTCCCAGTAAAGCAATCTTTACAAGGCTCTTTTGAATGCACTCATGGGAGCTTTCCCCCAGTTCAAAATCCATTCTGTTTATTGAAATTCTGTTATTTTATCCCGTTCCCATTTTTCCAGGCCCTGCGTCCCTTCTTCCTTTCTTGTCTCAGCACTTATGAATTTGTGTCTGCTCTGAGATTTAATCCATACCATCTCCTCTCATTTGTACATGTTTTACCTGTTTCCCACAGCCTATGAGAGAGACCTAGAGGAAGATGTCACTGCAGATACTTCGGGACATTTCAAGAAGATGCTGATTGTCCTTCTGCAGGCACGGCCGCTTTTATTTCACGAATGCTTTAATACTGTTTTTAGTTTAAATGCATTTTAGGCACGATAACCCTTTGCACATTTTGTGCTCCCCCTTCATCTTTCATCCTTTTGCACACTGATGCTTTCCAGATGGAATTGATCCATTGTTGTTCCTATAGGGCACTCGAGAGGAAGATGATGTCGTGAGTGAGGATTTAGTGAAACAAGATGCCCAGGTGAGTGCGGTGGACAGTGTGGTTTTGGCCGGCGGGTGATGATTCAGATAATTTGTTTGCTTGCTTCTTTTCTTCTTTGCTTGCCTGATCAGTTTGTATCCTGCACCCATGGGTGCTGAAGCACTACCCTGGGCGGTTACAATGAATACAACACCAAACAAAACTAAAGATAAAAACATTAACAGCACTATAATTAATCCTTAAATACAGATGCCACAAAGCAATCATGCAATGAATGAGTTAGACTTCGTGTTGGAACAAGTTGAAACATACATACGCTATTGTCTGAGCCATGCCTTGACCAAGTGATGCTTGCAAGTTTTCATATGTTGTCTCTCAAAACTTTTGTGTTTCTGCTAAGCAGTCTGTTGCATGAATAAGGTCAATTGGGAAAGTTACTTTCAATTTACAAATCAATAAATTTATTAAAGAAGCATTATTTGTGTTTTACAAGTACGGATAAGCTCAGCAGTGGCTGGCTTGGAAAATAAAGGTAAATATGAACATTAAACATATCAGATTTCTGAGAGTAGCTACCCAAACCAACTTAGAGTGGTGTATTATTAATTTTTATATCTCCAAACATTCAGGGTAGTCAGGTACCAAATAATTTCCAGTAGGTCCAATTGAAACTTATTTTATAGGAAAATCCAAGATTGAAAGGTTGTTAAACGTTGGAGTAACTTAACACCTATCAATTTTGAGAATTCAATAATGGGTTTGTCTTGAGTTGCATGATCCTTGATCATGTAATTCTAAGAGATGTTCTGTGGAATCTGGTGGTCTTGGTGCTTGCCTCTTCGTATTCCTTCCTGGTTTGAAGTTGGTGCGGATGTGTTTTGTCTCCCAAAAGGCCCTGTTCGAAGCTGGAGAGTTGAAATGGGGCACAGATGAGGCTGAATTTATCTTCATTCTCGGAAACCGAAGTAAACAACACCTCAAGTTAGGTAAATTTCACCTTGCCTTCAAAGAGAGGCTACGATTCTCTCACCACAAGTTCGGCGTCCTTCCTGGGCATGTCCTTCTGCTGGGAAGAAGTTGTGATGTGGCATTGACATGCAAGGAGAGCCCAGAAGTTGCCACCTAGTGGCTAAATTAGAAAGCTGCCTCGGCTTTAGAAGGCGGGAGGCAAATGAGCTGCACAGGGTCCTAAGAATGGAGACATTTCCCCACTAAGGGTCTTGGGGTTAATTTCAGTAGGAAACGAAGGCTAAAGTGAAATGCCTGCTCAGAAGAATTGAATTGGCTGAGTAATTTCTCCAAGAGCCAAATTTAGTTCAGCTAAGATATTTATTTGATGGGGGATGATACTCAATAAAGCACCTTTTTGTTCTTTATATGTTGTCAAGCAGCTTCCAATTTATTGTGACCCAGCAGTATTTCTAAGCAACGGAGATATTTAAGGAATGGCTTTAGCAGTGCCACTGGCCCCTGCCATGAATTTCCATGGTTGGGCAAGTGTTTGAACCCAGGCCTTGTAGTCTGTCAATTTGCCTGCTGCGAAGATACATTTGGTAATAACTTTTGTTACGTGCTTTTATATATTTCAAGAAATTATGGCTCAGTTCACTTGGCATTTCTCTTGTATCACTTGGATTTGAATGGCATGGTCCAGTTTGTGTTTATTTAGACATTACCCTTCTTAAACTCACTGGAACTAACCCCCTAATCATAGTGTTTACGATTTCAGCCAAACCGGGGGGGGGGGGGAGGGATGCAACCCCTAAAGGGTACAGTATTGTATTTACTTTCTCATGCCTGAATTGCTGGGTTCATAAATATTTGTGCTTTTCTGAAGGAAAAAAAATAGTAATCAATGTTTTAAAATTTCAAATTGAACATTTTCTGCCACTCAGCCTGCTTGTTAATAACGAGCTGAAGAATTAAGAGGGCCGGTTGTCTACGAGGAATCGGGAAAATAGATCCACAGGTTGAACACATATTCAAGAAATTTGGGCCAATCTATTCAAGGGTCTCTGTGTACAGTGTATTGTAGTAGAAACCTTAAGTATTCCACAGAGGTTATATAATGCTAATAAAGCCATTCCTTGCCAGCCATTTCTTGTTGGGATCCGGCATGATGCACTTTCGATGTAGCAATGAACCCGAGTCGCTCATGTGTGCTGCTGTTCCTCTTTTGTGTTCTCTTGACAGTCTTCGATGAGTATCTCAAGATTGCAGGCCGACCGATTGAGGTGTCCATCCGGGCGGAGCTATCTGGAGATATTGAAAAACTCATGATAGCTGTAGGTAGGTTGGTCCCGAGTTATATTTTGAATAAGGAAAAATGGGGTGGAAGTGACTGTAGTAGGTAGAATAATTAATGTTAAATCAGGGCATATACTGTAATTGGTCTTACTTTTCTCAGTGGTACCAGGTTGCTTATTAAACTGGGTTGTTTTTGGTTGTTAAATGGTAAAGCCAGTTTTGAAATAGGTGGCTCGGTTCAGTCTGCTTCAGTATGCATACTAAAACTAAAGACCTGTCACACCTTAACGACTTCAGAGGATTGTTTTAGAACTTCAGTAGATTACAGTCCACTGCCCCAAACATACAGAATGCAGTATTTAGCCTCAGAATCGTGTACAATGGTCAAAAATGATACACAGTATAGAGAGTGTATAGAGTCGAGTTTTATAGATACCTTATATCTGGTAAGACTTTTGATACACTTACACTTACAACCACCCAGAGTGACCTTGCTGCCAGATGGGTGGTATAAAAATCCAATAAATAAATAATAAACAATAAATAAATTAGTTGTCAGTTACAGTTACAGGTGTAACGGTAACGCTATCCATATGTCTGTAAGTGGAATCTAAACTTGCTTTTAAAACAAATCAATAACATGTTGAGAGGGGAAAGAATCCTAAGTTGTTTGTCGTTCTGAAACTAAGTTTTAGATGAGACACAGGACTTGGAAAAATCACGATGTAACGCAGGACTTCGAAGACCTGCAAGCAGGCAGGGTCACTGAATATTTCGTCATGAATTCCTTGCTCATTTTAGAATACCACACATTCTGTTCCTCCTCATGGCTGATTCTTTCTCTCCTTTTCTCCTTTCTTGGAAACCCCCTTGGAACACTTTCCATAGTCTTTTGAGAGTGGTACTCTCTCCCCCAGCCCCGTTAGGTAGAGGTGCATTGCTTGGGAGTTCCCAGTGCGTTTGTGGCCTCCATAAGTTGCACCGCAGAGCCCCTGGGGATCCTCTGCATGTCCTCCCTCATTGCAGACGGAGTTTCTCACTCCCCCTTGATTCTTACTTTGAAGGTCACTTTGTCATATGCAACGGATATGCAGTGTGACTCATGAGGAGCATGAAAGTATGTCCCTGTGTGGGTGCCCTTTGTAAATTAGGAAGGTGTGGGTGGGTTTAAAATATACAGCTGCATAAAAACATTTTGCTTGTATTTTTAAGGAAACAAGGACTCTTAAGAGAGATATTTTGTAAATATATTTACAAAAGGTATGGATTATCAAAGCTGAGAGGCTCTGTCTAGGGTTTGCAAAAGTGCAAACAATCTTCAGAAAAAGGAACAGTCCTGCTAAGGACCACTTAAAGGTCAGAGAACACCACGGCCAGTACCTTGCTGTGCTTCCAATGGCATGGAGCATTCTGGACGAGGGTATGTCCAACTGGCTGAATCCTGAACAGGAACGTATTGTGCTGCGACATTTTGTTGTGAGGGTTTTTGCTTTTGCCCCTTGAATAATCAGGATACTCAGGATAATAACCTGGTCATGGGCTTTGAAAGGCTCTAAATCTAAGCAAGGGATTCAACGCCACTGGAGTGTAACCAGGAAGCATGGCCCCAAAGTTCACTCTTTCTTTTTCTCTTTCTCTCTCTCTCTCTCTCAATTCTCGGTGCAGTGAAGAACATCAGGAGTTCTGCCGAATACTTTGCCGAGAGACTCTTCAAAGCTATGAAAGTGAGTACCACTCCCAGGCCACTCGGGGTTTTGCGCTCCGCTTTGAAAGTCTGCGTGTGACATGGCACACTGCAGCAGTACGCTCTGAAGACTGAACTAGGCATGGTGTATTAAGCCCTGTCTGTCCACTTGTTTTGACTGATGGAGGGAATTGGGCAAGTACTTAAATGCAGAGGCATCTGGATTTCCCCCGGGTAGCAAGCCTCCTTTGGCACTCTCTCCATGTTTATGTAAACACAATTGAGCAACAGTAGGGCAAAGGCTTCCAAGGGAAAGACACGAGATTTCTAGATACCTGGTCTGATGAGAGCCAGGTGAATGTCTGCAGTATGACCTCTCAGGTCAAAGAGTAAGACAGATAGTTGTCCCTCATTAATATTCACAAGGGTGTCCTATTCCATTTCAGAGAACAGGTACTTGGCTACCTCAGTAGTTGACATAATCTGTGACTTCTTTATTGAGCATTGCAGGAAGTAGCTTACTAGAAGAAATGTATAGGGTTAATCTGAATTTGTATCATATAAGGTTTAACATCATGGCTTTTTGTATCAGACCTCCCCCACCCCAAAAGGATAATAAGCATGTGCTGAACCTCTGTTTATTATTTATTAATGCTAGCCAGTGCTTCCTTTTAAAACAAGATATGGGGCTGGCTTTGTTTTGATAGTAAGGTTCATTTAATCAGTAAAGGTGCATTTGGGAGCAGGTTCTTCCTTTCACTGTATACAGGCTCATTTTCTGCAGATAAGTACCCTTTGAAGAGGAATAATACAGATACTGAAATAATGGCTGGAATCCACTAGTAAGTCTCAACTGGAGTAAACCCATAGAATAAGTGGGTGTTTGTCAAACTTTTCCATACATTCAAATTATTCATTGGGCCTACTCTAGTTGCAACATACTACAGTACTAGATTTCAGCCAGTAAGAATTCTGTGTTATTAAAGAGTAAAATTGTATATTGAAGTTGAACCCTGCAAGCTAGCAAATGAAAATGTGCACACCAATTGTAATTTCTCTTTATATATCTTTGCCATGTGCAGCCATGGTTTCACACTCAGTTTCAAATACTTTGTTATTCGTGCCAGCCATTTTAAGAAACTGTATTGAGCGGAATATATATAGAATGATAAATAATATCAATACAGTATCATTGAAATATATCTAGCACATTTTGACCATAAACAATGGTTTCAGTGACATTAAAATTGAGAAATGCTTAAAAGCGTTTGCCTTCAGTAGGAAGGCATTTTATGAGCAGTTCTCTCAAAGCAAGACTCTTAATGTGATGCAGTGTAAGTTTTCACTTAGTAGAAAATAAAAGTTATCTGTCTTAATTCACAGAGACACAAGTCTAGCACAGTTGAGGTATTGTTTCTCTGTGTCTCTTATGGATTTCTGAACTTTAACATCTCAGAGAGAGAGAGAGAGAGAGAGAGAGAGAGAGAGAGAGAGAGAGAGAGAGAGAGA
>JAHTLZ010000010.1:63425071-63442924 GCA_023846285.1 Phrynocephalus versicolor | reverse complement strand
AGAGAGAGAGAGAGAGAGAGAGAGAGAGAGAGAGAGAGAGAGAGAGATGTTGCATAGCAAGGAATTCCAAGCACTTCATATGGGAATAAGCAATCTTCATCCTTTGGTTGCAGGAAAAAAATAGCTGCTGGTGATATTCATATTATCTTGTTGGTTGTGCTTTCATGTGATAACTTCAGGCAAACTCTGATATGTGTTAGGGACCTTAATGAACTTGTTTTTCTGTAGGGTTTAGGGACAAAGGACAACACGTTGATTCGGATCATGGTATCTCGGAGTGAGATTGACATGCTGGACATCCGGGAAATATTTAGGACTAAATACGAGAAGTCTCTGCACCACATGATTGAGGTAACGACTGTGTGACTCCCCTGTAAGAATGTTGTGACCAAAAATAGAAAAAAAAACTCTTGCCATATCCTCTCTTCAGTGGCACATCCCTAGTGTTTCTCCTGCAAGCGTCCCTTATACGTGATGGAGAGCTTTAGGCTCATATAGCATCAGGGAGCAGCCCGAGTTAAACGAGCTTTCTGGAAACACCCAGGTGTTTTCTTTTTCATCAGTATGCAATGCATTTGGAAATTCTGGATTCTGAAAACATTCTGAATGCACAAAGGGCTAACTGGGTGGTGGGGATAAATGTAACACCTGTGCACCATATCCTGGCCAGACTCTCACATCTCTACATGTTTAACATCAGTGTGTGTGTGTGTGTGTGTGTGTGTGTGTGTGTGTGTGTGTGTGTGTAGACTGCAAAAGCATTTAGCTGACAGTGTTTACAGGCTGCTCTAAGGATCTTTGTGCTGAACATGTAAAGTAACATTATATATAAAGTAAAAATACAAAGTAACTACGAGCTGGGATGCAGGGAGAGGACGAGACTTTTATGGCCATACTCTGCCCTCTACCACATTTAGAGCCTTCCATTATTTCAGGGGGAAATCTTGAACAAGCAAAGGTAAAAAGATCCTACAACCTGCTGGCCTAAGGTTTGAATCTCTTGCTTTGCCTTGGGGAATGTGCCAGACAATTTAGACCTCTACTCTGCCACCTAATTTGGGAAGCAGTGAATGTTTAAACTTGGTAGCTTGTCTGCAACAGCTGATTATCGGAAGGCGTGCAATTCAGATATTTGTGTCTTTTCCCTGCAGAGCGACACATCTGGTGAATACAAAAAAGCCCTTCTGAAACTATGCGGAGGAGACGATGAGTAAGCCCTGCTTCTGGTTGGAACAAAAATCACTCAAGGCCTCTTTTTGGGGGGAGGGGAGCATTGAGGGGGATGAGGATTCTTACAGCTGTGGTTCAAAAAGTAACTTTGGCAAGCTCTGCCTTTTTGCCATGCAAAGGGAACCCTCTGAAATCTTGTTAATATTTTGATTGTAGATGCCATTGAATGTAACAGAAGAGTGATACCACTGGGAAATATTATTTGGGGTAGAGTAGTACCTTTTTAGAATTCTGAGTTCATTTAAGTTGGGGTTCTTTTCTTTGTGAAGATAAGAAATGCCAGGGGAGGGGGAGGATTAATCATTTCCCCCTTGTTCTGTCCTTGCAATCACCTTGAGGGACAAGGGGAAGCTCTTGTCTCGTGCTCTGCCCCTTCTTAACAGCCACCCTAGGAAACCAGCAGTCTCCTGTTCGGCTTCCAAGCCCAAGGTAGAAACGCAGTAGGTTGGACTCAGAGAGACAGAGCACTCCTTCCCTCCTTCGCTAGTGGACAGACAGGTTGGGGTGGGGCTGGGGGTGGAATGGAAGGACAGCAATATATGTTGATGTTCACAACATTTGTGTGGTTATGCACCTGGTGGGGACTAGTCACTTTCAGGGGACGAAAATGTCTGCAGCCTTTCAGCGAGGAGAGAAATGGTGAGGCAACTGCACCACCCTCTTATATTGGACAAATGCCTGAAGCAGTGGGCTTCCCTTTTGTGTGAAGCTCCGTAACCAATGTCAGTGGCACACAGTGGCCTGTGGGAGTCGCAAAGGAGCTGCAGTGCCCATCTTTGCCTCCTCTGAGTGCTATTCTGCTTGTCATGTCTGAAGAGAGCAGTATGTGATGCTATTGGATTTGGTAGCATTGGAAAGGGTGAGGCTACAGTGGAACCAGCAGGTTTGGAGGACCCATGCGCTCATGTCTTCCCAATGTCTTCACCACCTCGTGTCCTCCTCTTCCCCTCCCATTTCAGTGCCGCAGGTGAGTTCTTCCCTGAAGCTGCCCAGGTGGCCTATCAGATGTGGGAACTTAGTGCAGTGGCTAAAGTAGAGGTCAGAACCCAACCCACCCTCCCCCATCTGTGCCTTGCTGGCTTGAACCCACAGCTGTTTCACCCTGCGTGCTGCTGACCCCTTCCTGCTAGGCCTCCTCTCTACCCTTCCTGTTCAATGGGCTGCCACTGCTCTGACCAAACCTTTCCTAACTCCGTTATTAACATATGCAGCTTCTTATGGAACTTTTCACCTTCTCTTGCTCTTGTGAACTTACAAACTAACCTTTTTTAGATGCTTTTACACTTTAGCATGGGATTACTTACTGGTAAGAAAGAATAAATAATCTAGTAGAGGGGAGGGAGGCTTTGTTTCAGCTGCTTACATGTATTGTTCAAGGTTACAACAGCCTTATGATCCTTTGTGCAATGGCAGGGCATCACTAGAGGTGTGGATCCCATGTTAATTTAATACTCTTTGAACAAACAAACAAAAAGCCATACGCTTTCATTATATTTGTTCAACATAAAAACATATATTTGTCTTTCTAGGCCTAAATCCATATGGCAGTCTCATCAAGAGTGAATCCATAAATCATTTGGGGGATTTTAAGTCAATATAGATGAAGGTCCCATTTATTCAATGACGTCCATTCCAGTTGCGTCTATGAATAAGGTGCAGCCCCATTGTTTACGGTGCTAAGGGCAGCCAACAGCAGTAAATCATAAAATATAATCAAGTTACAAAATACAATAAAGGCAGATTGCAATTTAGAAGATTAGTAAGTAAATAAATATTTGGGGCTTGTTCTGAAAAAAAATCAAGAAATAGAGCATCTACTAATCAGTATGAAAGAGTGAATCCACATATACAGTACATTCTGTGTGGGAACTATAGTTATCACTAGATAACTTTAACAAGTGAACCTCGTGCTAGGCACAGGACTTCCATATTTCTTGGACTTCAGGCCTCAGAATTCACCAGGAATCTCCTCAGCCAGAATTTGGATGGCTTTGCCAGGAAGTTAGTCACATGAGTTTTCAGTTACTCACAGCTGGGTAATGAAGGCACAATGAGCCATTATGTCCATTGAGGAAGAAATATGAAATCGGTTGGAAGAGATAAAGTTGTATTGGAGCCACAAGGGATCAAAGGATGTAGTTTTTTTAAAAGAGGTACCTTGAATATAGCCTAACAGGCAGATTTTTTATTATTCAATTTGTTTAAATTATCTTTTCCTCAACTTTCTCCTTAAGAAGGACCCAAAGCACCTTAAACATTAAAAGACAATCTTTAATGCTATAATAAGTATACAAATACTACAAAAGGATCAAACAGATGCCACACTAGAAGAAAATAAACACAAACAGCACCAAAAACCAATTCAAACAAGTATAGCACAACCCAGCTCAAGCAGCCAGTCATTGAAGGAAAGCTCACCGTCATCTGCTTGCAGAAGGGCAGCAAAGATGGAGCCAGCCTTACCTCGGGTGCAAGGGAGTCCCAAAGTCTGGGAGGAACAACAGAGAACGGTTAGGGTTAGGGTCCCCATTTGGTTCCCCTGCCTATTGCACCTGTGATGGTGGTGGGACCAAGAGAAAGTTCTCTCCTGATGGGTGAGACGCTCGTAAAGGGAGATGCGGTCCTTGAGATAGCTTGAGACCGTTTAGGCCTTTATAGACAGACAGCCATTTAGCCTAATCTTGTCTAAGGACTTCTTCATTCTGACTGAGATAATTCCTGATGAATTCTGGAAGTCCAAGAACTACCCAAGTTCCATGCCCAATTGCTATTTCTACCATTTATCTACTCATCACATCCAATACCTGCCTGACAGTAGGAAGCAAACTGAGAAGGGAGATGATCTGTTGTGATAAGTTGTCCTCACTGGAACAGACTGTGTGAACTCACCCTATTCCTTGGTCATGTGAGGCTGCTGGGAGAGCTTGGGTCAAAAGGGCCTCATTGTTGCCTCAATGTGATGTTAACAGCCAGATTGAAAAACGTTCCTAAAAACACACCATAGCTTAGAAGATGTTTTGAGTCCCTGAAATGCCATTGAAAGACATGAGCAACTTTTCCTGTCCCAGCTTTGGGAGATGCATGGTGTAAAATCCAGCTAGATCCTCTTTATTTGTTTCTATCCGCATTTCTTTTAAATGCACCAATGCCTTTCCAAGGGATTTCTTTGACATTATTTTGACACTTTCTCCCTGGCTTGCCTGATTTTTTTTCTCTTGTAATCAAGACAATTGTAACTTCCAGTGGTGCAGTGGAGGCAGGGATATACAGTGGTACCTTTGATAACGAATTTAATTCATTCCCAGAGGCAATTTGTTATCCGAAAAAAAGTTATCCGAAACATAGTTTCCCATTGAAATAAATGGGAAACCAATTAATCCGTTGCAGAGGTCCGAAAAAAAGACTAAAAAGCTGTTTTTCCCCAGACCTCTTTATAAAGTGCACTTTAAAGGCATGCAGTGCTGGAACACAAACCCCCAGAACTAGCTCCCTACCTTTCCATGTTTGAAAAGTCCAAATTGATCAGCAAAAAATGTCCAGAATGGCTCCAAGACACCATTAAGAAACGCTCTAACTCCTCCCACTCCTCCACAAACTGTGGGGGGGTGCAATGCATCCTGGGTACACTTTTTTGCAAGGCATTTAGAAACATTTGTTATCCAAGGCAGCCCATAGGGAACATTTGTTATCTGAGGCAGCCCTACACCTGGAAATTTCTGTTTGTTATCCAAGGCATTTGTTATCCAAGGTATGACTGTACATTTTTGACTGGCAAGGACCCAGCCTCTTCTAGCTCCTTTCTTCTGTCTAAGCTTAACTGCAGGGCTCACAGTAATTGATAAAATAAGATTTTCACAACAGCAGTGTATTGTTGTGAACTTTCCCTGCTTCAGTGACAAATATTTTGAGGCGGCTTAATATTGAGGCAATTAATAACTTAACAAAAGATTTGCTTCTGTTGGTGTGGAAAGGTGCTAGAACTGGTTTGTTGATACGGAGCAGCAATGCTGCCAGCATTTTAGGACTCTCTGTGTGACCTGTCTATGGGAACTATCATGGTGAGTGCCTCCATTTCAGAAGTCACCACAACACCACTGGTAACCTCCCAGCTCGCTCGGTCCTTTTGATAACTGCTTTGCCTTTCTTTAACATGGCTTCATCTCTACCACTCTTTCACTCCCTTCTTCCACCACCTCACACTGGTAGGCAAAGTTCCAATTAAAGCTTCTTTTTCCTGTTTCTATAGCTGAAAGGAACCATTCATCCAGCTGCCAGTTTCAATGCTGATGGTGATGCAAAAGTGCTAAGGAAAGCAATGAAAGGATTAGGTAGGTAACCTTTTCGGAAGGCTGTTGTAATGCAAGCAGCATGTGGCAACTGGACCTTTTTCCTGTACAAAATAAGCATTTGTAATTGTTCGCTTTTGCAGAATGAGAAAAAAATGAAAATATTTTACGTTAAATTTTCTTTCATGAGACAGGTTATCCTACATGAAATGTTATAAAAGCACACAATTCTACATCAGGTTACTTTGAGTTTCTTCCCTGTTGTTTATCAAGGATGTGGTGTGTATGGGTGTGTGTGTGTGTGTTTTACTCCATCGTTCCCCTTAAAATAGACCCAAGTGACTTACCTCATTAAAAGACAATATAAAAACTAACAACAGTGAGTATACAAATACTAAAGAGGATCAAACAAACACCATACAAAAAGCATAAGCAGCACCAAAACACATTCAAAGCAGTAAAGGTGCAACAATCTACTTTTTTAAAAAAAAAAACCTCTTCGGCAGCCAGCCACAGAGGGAAAGCTTTCCTGAGGAGAAGTCTTTGCTTCCTTGCAGAAGGACAGCAAAGAGGGGGCCAGCCTGGTCTCTTGTGGGAGAGAGTTCCAAAGTCTGGGAGCGGCAACAGAGAAGGCCCTCTTGTGTCCCCACAAAACACAGCTGTCAGGGTGGCAAGATTAAGAGGAAGGACACTCTTGATAATTTTAACACTCATAAAGGGAGAGGCAGCCCTTGAGATAGCTTGGTTCAAATCCATTTCACCTTGGATAATGTCTAAATTTTATCCCAATAAAGTCAAATGTTCTTGATAAAGGTGCTGGGTAAAATTTCTCATGTGTGGATAGATACACACCAGGAAGCATTTCCCCAGCTGCCTCATGCGGCTGGTTGGTGTGCTGGCTGTTGGTTTAATCTGTCCCTGGGTAAGTGCTCTAATCAGTCATGACCACGGTCATACCTGCGTTTTCTGCGTAGTTTCCCGGCAGCGAACTACGTAGTAAAAGATCGCGTGCTAACCAGGAAGAGAAGCAAATTCTGCTCCCGGCCGACCACGCCCCTCGAACAGCAGTTTCAGCGAAGTTTCCTAAACCACCGCCAGGGGCTGGATTTAGAAACTTCGCTCGAAAATGCTTACTTGTTTGCTTCTGCTCATTAAAAACAACGTGACCGCTCCCCCCAACATTCTTGGGGGGGCAGGAAGAAGTGGGCAAACAAAGCTACGCTGCCTCCTATCTGACTCTGAAGAAAGCTATGGAGGTTTTGTTTGCAAAGCAACAGCGAAATAACACATCCTATGCAGTGCTGGATTTTGCTTTCCTTTCCATGTAAGGATGAAATCTAGATTTTTAGATACAGAATCAGCATCTTGCCTAATTGGACCACAAGAGTGAGCTTTTTTGTCCTTTAGTTTAAGGTTGAGAATGATGGCAATATTTTGCCTCTTGTTCGTTTTGTCGGCCAAATTAAATTTCTACATCCGGTGCTTCACCTGATGTCCAGTAGAGGGTGCTACTTTGTTGGCTGTTTCCGCTGCAGTTTGAGGGCCAGTTTTAGAGGCGGGAAGCTGTGTGCAATCTTGATGTTCAGTGATGAGTATTGTTTGACTGTGTGGCATGTATTTTACTTTTTTAATGAAAGTGACAGAAGTGGAATTTAATATGGAGCTTTGCCTCATCAAAGGAAATTGGCCACTTACAACTTGCAAGCCCATTTGCTAGAGAAAAGGGATAATGCTCGTGTAGCACAGAAGGCTGTTGTAAAGAGGTTTAGTAACCAGGGTTTCTGGTATATTATCTCCCTTTCAGTGGAAGGGGAGAGAGAAGGAAGGAAAGATGAGAGAGAGAGAGAGCACTGGATAGCTGTATCCATACATAAGCTGTCAACTGTTGCAAAACATTATTATTTTATTGAAAACAATGCAAATAGAAGTCAGGAAGTTTAAAGTTCCAAACAAAAGATAGGTTCAAAAATTCCAAAAGCATTTTAAAAAAGAAAAAGAAAAGATGTGATACAAATAAGCATTCAAAAGATCTTGAAGAAAACAAAAATTCGAGAACAGTTCCCACAGAAAATAAGAAAGTTAACTCTCCTAAGCTAATGGGACAACTTGAGCATGGCTCCAGAACATGTGCAGAGCACAAATCAGGTAGCAAAGCACCAGGTGAACATATCATTCCCTTGGAAAGAGACTAGGCAAACCACTTTCATGTCCATATTTCCATTTTTTAGACTTTGTGACGGGAATTCACGAATCAGGCCTTGAGTCACTCCAAACCTTCACAAAGAAGAGAGTAGCTTCTCCAAAGTAACAGCACTCTCTCCCCTCCCCCCCCTTCTGCTGAGATCAGTTGAAGATACCGGGAAATGGTTCCTGTGTGAACGATCAAACTCAACAATGCACAAACACCCCCGCAAGATCAACTTGAGTCCACGTGAGCAGCTTTCCTTGCATTAAGACTCTGTGCGTTGCTCCCCAGGAAAGTGTAGGAGTCCAATTTAAATATGCCGATCAGAGCCAGGTGTCGTGAGTTGTCTAAAACGGGGGTGAGTCACAGTTTCTTTATGTCGGGGTTTCAGGCACGGACGAAGATGCCATCATTGAGGTTGTCACTCAGCGGAGCAATGCCCAGAGGCAAGAAATCATCCAGGCATACAAGTCACATTATGGACGGGTAATTAGCATTATCTGCTTCTGTAACACAACAGTTCCCATGTATAACCCCCCCACACACACCCGAATGCACGTGCATGCACACTGACTCCGTGTTTCATATGCCACTCTTTCAGTGACCTACCCTGTGATGCTTGTGAAAAAACAGAAGAGCTGTATGGGGGTTGCGGGGTGGTGGTGATGGTGGTGGGCAAATGGGATCATGGGACTATGACTGGGTGCAGAAAGAAGAACGTAGCACTTTCTCCCCTAATGTGTTTTCTTATGGAAGGAAATGCGTTCAGACTTTCTGGGTATATTTTTCGTTCCCTTTTGGGGTGCCATTGTTCACAATCCAAGACAAAATGCTCCTTCTCCCTTTTATCCCTGCCTTTTCCCTTCTTGCTCTGGCTGGGGCAGTAAGCCAGCGAGGGTATCCGTTTGGGATCTGCCTTTTAGGGAGTTTGGCCTTGGACCTCCATCGAGTTCAGTCATAGCCATCCTGACCGGCAGCAGCTCCTCAGGGTTTCAGAGCTGTCACCTTGCTTTGTGACTGTCTTTCCATCACAGGATCTGATAGCGGACCTAAAATCCGAAATATCTGGGCCCCTGGCGAAGGTTGTCCTTGGACTGATGATGACCCCAGCACACTATGATGCAAAGCAGTTGAAGAAAGCCATGGAGGTATATTTCCTCCCTCAAATACCCATTGATAGAGTGGAAGAAGTGTACCTGAAGGTTGAGGTACTCTAGTATTTGTTAAGGACGTGATGCCTTGTATCTGTGGATGCTGTATTATCTATATAGGGACACATAAACCCTCCAGTCCCCAGGGGTATCCTCCTTCTGGGATGAATGATCAAGCAATCCTTTGCCTTTTCAGGGGGCTGGAACGGATGAAAGTGTTCTCATTGAAATCCTGGCCACTCGTAACAACCAGGAGATCCAAGCCATTAATGAAGCATACAAAGAAGGTAAAAGGCTCTTTTGAGGTGCGGGGCTGTATTTTTAGGATTGGGATGGACGCAGACGCAATGCACAGTCAGAGAACTGCTTGTTGGCTGTATCCTAGAGACATGAGAACTAGTACAGTGGTACCTTGGTTTACGAGCACAATCTGTTCCGGAAGATGCTCATAAACCAAAATACTCCTATATCAAAGGAAATCTACGCATTGGAAATAATGGAAACTTACCTGATCCATTCTGAGGTCCCAGTTTTAATTATTTCCTATGGGGAAGTTTGCTTCGGCCATGAGGCGCATTGGCCTCTAGAGGTCATCCTGGGCTCAGCGCCAGGCCTTGGACTGCTGCAGGGGCTGTAGATGGGCAGCGCCAGGCCCAGGGTGAGCTCCCGTGGCCCAGAAGTCACTTGCAGTCTGTGACAGGCGTGGCACGGGCCCACCGGAGCCCCTTTCCAGCCATACTCGGTCCCACAGAATGCCCCAGAGGCCACTTCCAGTCCACTGGAAGTCACTTCTGCTCTGCCGGAAGTCACCTCTGGTGCATACCAAGGCCTAGGAAGTCTGGCACAGACCCATCACGCAGCCCGGAGATCCGTTCTGGGCAGCGGTATGCAGGGCCGGCGCTTCCATTAAGGCAAACTAGGCAGTTGCGTAGGGCGCCAGAATGGAGAGAGGGCGCTGGACAGCCTGCCGCCCGCCGCCGCCCCCCCACTGGCCATCGCTGTCCGCCCATCACTGCCCACTGCCGGCCCCCACTGCCCCCGCGCCCATTGCCGCCCACCCCCGCGCCCGTCGCCATCCCCTGCCATCCGCCGCCCCACCCCCTGCCACCCGCCCGCCACCACCCTGCCCACCCACTGCCCCCCGCCCTGCCCCGCTGCCCCACCCTCCGCCACCACCCTGCCCACCCACTGCCCCCCGCCCTGACCCACCCTGCCCCACCACCTAGGGCGCAAAAAAACCTAGCACCAGCCCTGGCAGTATGCCTGGTGCATACTCTATAGACCCTGTGCAGGCCCATCTCACAGCCTGGAAGTCACTTCCGGTCTGCACTGAGGCCTGCACCCACTGCATGACCTGGACGCCCCTTCCAGGCAGCACAGGGCATGTGATCAGGTGAGCCGTGCTTGCAAACTGGAGCAGTGCTCACAAACTGAAACAAAATTTTGTTCAGTTTTTGAAATACTCGCAGTCCAAGGTACTCGTAAACCAAGGTACCACTACACTGCATTCAGTATTGAGGCATGTTGTAGCTCCAACACAGCCAACAGCTTATTTGAGGGCCCCAGCAGCCTGTGCCCTTGGGACTTTTGCATGTGTAAACAATGGAACGGACACTGGCCTGGGTGCTGAAAACTATGGTCTTCTCCCCCCCCCTTCCAAAAAAAAAAGAGTTAAGAGTGGTTTTGAACATGTGTTCCATTTATAAAACTATTCAGGCTTCTTTACTTGGGATTGGTGTCAAGTGGTGAAAAGGTGCCTCAGTGAAACAGTTTTGCTCTCCAGATGCTCACTGTGTGTGGGGGGGGGGGGGGACGACGACAAGATGGAGGTCCATACTATGCACTACAATATGCAGTGTTGAATAATGACAGCACAATAATAGCATGTGTATGTTCTGGTACTACATGTGTATGTTCTGGTATGTTCCAGTACTACAAAAGCATAGTCCAAAGCACACACTCTTTATTCATTCCAGTACTACAAAAGCATAGTCCAAAGCACACACTCTTTACCTCTTTAGCTCCAGAACAGAGGCTTAAGAAACACCTCCACTTATGAAAAGCAATTTAGTCTATGCTCTGCAGGAGCCAAGAGAGTGTAGTCTTCCTGCCCTCGTGTAACAAATGGAGATCTTTGCTCCTTCGCTTAATGCAATGTTCGCATGACACTTTCTAAAGAGAAAGAGTAGTCGACATCTATGCCATAATAAAATTGTATGTCTTCAAGGTGCAAGAGGACTCTTTGTTGATAGATGCAATGGCTCTTTCATGCAGCCCCTTTCCTTGATGCTGCATCTTGCAGGCAAGCAACAGTGTAGCCGAAATGCAGAGAGGAAGCATTGGGATGCAGAATGGCAACCAGTACTTTAATATGCATTTCTAGTATCCTCAATACAAAATATATGTTCCTTTCCCTCCTTCCCTATCTTTTTTTTCCCAGCCTATAACACAACTTTAGAAGATGCACTGAGTTCTGATACCTCAGGACATTTCAAAAGGATCTTAATTTCTCTGGCTTTGGTAAGATTTCTTCCACTTCTCAAGCTTCCTGGCAGTCTTTCATTAAGACAAAAATCTCTTAGTGCCGTCTTCCAAAGGTGCAGAGCTGCGGGGTATCACATGAGAGTATGATTGCTGTCTCCCGCTCTCTTTTCTTTCTTTTTCTTTTCCCTTTGTGGCTTCTTTGACATTGGGCATGACAAACAAAAAAACCAAGGATGGAAGCATTTTTCTGTTTCAGAAGTACATTAAAAGAGGTAATGAAATTGTGATTTCTATCTCCCTTATGCCTATGTTAAAGGCTTGGGATAAAAAAGTTCAGTCTGTGCATACAATTTGGAGGCTTTTTGAAATTGTCCTGTCTTTATTTTCACCATTGCGGATTACTTTTTTAAAAAATAAAGCAGGTGTTTGCTTCTGAGTGCCAAAATCCTGTGTTGCATTATGCTGGATATGGAAAGAATTAAGGGAGCATTTAGCTTAAGACTGACCCGTGTGCCTTATATGTACTGGACTGTGTATTATCCCTTATTACTATAAGCCGCCTTGGGTCCTTTTCCAAGGAGAAGGGTGGGGTAAAAATACTCTAAAATAAACAAATAAATAAATCCTCATAAAGTAATATTCATTCTTTCTAAAATTGATCCAACTTGCTGCTGCTCATTATCACTAACTGAATACATGCCAGGACACATCTTGCCATGGTTATATATCCTATTATGCAGCCAAGATGGGCTCCAGCCCTTTTTCAGTAAGCCACAATTTGCCATGGCTAGTGATACAAACTTTACATCAGTAGGGTCCTGGTCAGCATAAATGCAGCCTGGTGTTCTGAAGTCCATCGTGCAACCTGATCCACCTCCCTTAGTAGTAACAATTACAACAAATAACCCGTCCTGCAATAACATGGTGTCTAGTTCTGGAATACTTTGGGCTGATGGTAATAAAAGGCTCTGAAAATATCTCAAAAGAGGGGGGGCGTGGCTGGAATAGCAGCGGAGCAGCAGCGTTTCTCGGGGCTCCGAGAAGAAACGGCTGTTACGACAGACCGAGATCTCCTGGAGAAATCAGGAGCAGGGGTGTGTGCGGGAGAGCACACTCCCAGGCCGATAAGGAACCAAGAAGTGTGGGGGGTTGAGCAGCAACTCACCCCTGGAGCATTTCTATCCCGAGGCGAGCGATCTGTATCGGCGCCATGATGGCGATTCAGCTGCTGAGCCACGCCAGGATTCCACTTTAAGGTAATCCAGACACATCGAGGAATAAGGAATACCAAACCGAGAAGTGTGTACAGAGAATTAGCAGCAAAAAGTGGATGGGACTAATAAAGCCTTTTCCACAAACATTTCTTTGGGACTGAAAGAGGGAAAGCGGCATAGAAGACCTCCCCCCCCCCGTTGGAATTCTCTTTCACTTCTTTTGCCTTGGCTAAATTTATCGGACAGAGACAGAGTGGCCTGAGATAAATCATTGACTGGCTGTAAAGCCCTGAATAGCTGTTTTATCTCCACAAGGAAGGGCTGTCAGCGGTTAGTTAACAGACAATTAGCATCAAAGCAAGAATGGAGATCGAGGGTAATTAACCCGAAGCTGATAAGTCTGACCAGAAGCCATTACACAGGGAGATTGTTCCAGCCTTTAACCCTTTGATAGCCTGAATCACCCACTAACTGCTTGACTCGTGTTGCTGGTGATTTAAAACTGAGCCAAACCAGTGGAATCTTAGCCTTCATCCGTCATCCCTAAAAGTTGTGGATTTATAAGGACATCAAAGTGCTATTGAAGCCTTGGGCAGTTGCCAGCTTCTTAGCACGAAGAGTGGGGCATGCAAGCAGTTGGATATAATTAAGAGCACGCAAGGTGTTATTGGAGCCTTTGGCATAGCCGTCTCCAATGGCACGAAGAATCTGGTTTCCTTGTTACAGGTTTCTACATATTGGGCAAAGTAATTCCTAACTCAAGAGGGCATAGGTGTCTAACTTTAACTAAACTGAAATCACAATACAAGGTTGCAGCCTGAAAATCGGTATTAGATGGGTCTTCTTAAGCGCTTATAAGTGGCTGTCATTTGGATGGGCAAGCCCTGGCCAGACCTTTGGTCAAGAGCAACCTATATTAGATAGGGGTGAATAACATTACTTTAATACTTGCCTTTGTTATTTGTTTTGGTTATCAAACTGGTGGATATGAGTTGTATGTTATAGGTTTTATTAAGGGTTAAGTTTTATATTGAAATAAGTGACAAAGGAAGGGGAGAAGGATAAAAGGCAACTGGAAAGGGGGCTCATATTTATATAAACTAACTTTGGGGCCAAATAGAGCTTCAGGAAGATGGCAACTCGAAAGAAAGAGGATTCCCCCAACCAAACAGCAAATTTAATGAAACTCATAGCCCAAGACCCATTTAAGAACGCCCTTCAAGACCTTCAAGCAAACATTGTAAAGCAAATCCTAGATCAGATGCAAGAGATTAAGACTGAGCTCAAAGCCGGAATAGATAGCAATAATGCAAAAATTGACACCTTCACACAGGCAATTAAAGAGGTGGAACATAAAGTCACTAAAATTGAAAAAGAATTAGAAATCATAAAGGAAGAAAAGAATAAGGATCAAGACAGGTTGACATTGATAGAAATGGACAGAGCATCGTATTTTTTGAGAATTCAAAACGTAGAAGAACAGGAAGGAGAAGACCTAGAGCAATTAATAACTGAAGAATGGGCCACACAAACAGGATTAACCAAAGAAGAACTACAACAATCCATAGACAGAATATATAGAGTAGGCAATGCATACACAAGGAAGCACAAATTGCCAAAAGAAGTGCACATAAAGTTCATAAAGAGATCAACAAAAGAGAAAATATTGAACGTCAACCAAGAGAAAGACCTGACGATAAGGGGGGCTAAAGTCAATGTTTTGAAACAGGTGCCATGGAGCGTGCGGAAAAAAAGACAGGAATATGCGTTTCTTACAAAAGTGCTTATAGATAGGAAAATCCCCTTCAAATGGCTAACCCCAGAAGGCGTTTTATTTAACTGGGAGTCGAGAAGATTCAATCTAAATAGCAAAATGAAGGCAAGAAACTTCCTGGAAGAGATGAGATACAAACTCAAGTTAACGGAAGAAGAATTTCAATTCTCCAGTGAAGAATCAGAAGGGGAGCCAGAAGAGAAGGAGGACAGAGCATGGAAATCACAGAGAACCTTAACACCCCCCTCACCCAGGAAAACAAGGAACTGGAACAAAAACAAAGACAAAGCATATAAAACAGACAGTAAAAACCGCTAAAATGTCAAGAGAATTTAAGTTCCTTTCTGTTAATGTCAGAGGGATGAACTCACCCCAGAAGAGAAATTCAATCTTCAATAAACTATACAAAACCAAAGCGGATGTCATATTAATTCAAGAAACCCACATTAAAGAATCAGATAAGAACATGCTAAAGAATGACAAATTAGGACAAATGTTTATAGCAGCAGATAAACAAAAGAAAAGGGGTGTGGCAATGTATATACAGAAAGACCTTAATCCAAAACTGATCCACACCTCAAGAGATGGAAGAGTGGTAGCAGCAGAGATAACAACAGAGGGCGAAGAAATATTGCTAATAAATATTTATGCACCAAATGAAGCGCAAGACAAGTTCTTCATACAATTAAAAGAACTCCTAACAAAAGAACCAGAGAAAAAAATATGCATCATGGGGGACTTTAATGCAGTAGTGGACAAAGCAAAGGATACCTCAATGACAGATGGGGCAGGAAGAAAAAAGAAAAGAAATATGATCCCTAAAACTTTCTTAGAAATGGCAAAAGAGCTGAACTTAATTGACATTTGGAGAACCCGAAATCCACATAAAAGAGATTACACATTTTACTCGTGCAGACACAAGTCTTGGTCCAGGATTGACAGCTGTTGGATCTCAGCAGATTTGACACATCAAGTGGAAGAAATTGAAATATTGCCAAATACGTATGCAGACCACAACCCAATAATAATGACATTAGGACAAGCGAGAAGGAAAGGAGGATGGAGATTAAATACTTATCTGATGAGGGACGAAAACTTTATAACCAAAATGAAAAAGGAAATAGATTTCTTCTTCCAAACAAATAAACCGCAAGATACAGAAATGACAACAATCTGGGATGCAGGGAAGGCCTATCTCAGAGGGTTAGCAATACAATATAATGCACAAAAAAGGAAAGAAAAGAAGAAACAATATCAAGTTCTTCTAACATCCTTAAAGGAGAATGAACAGGAGCTTAAAAAAAGACCCTCAGCCTCTAACCTTAAAAATAAAATAAACATTCTACAACACGAAATCCATCTGCTGGAACAAGAAGAAATGGCAAAAAAAATCAAGTTTGCAAGGCAAAACTTCTTTGAAAACGCGAACAAACCAGGAAGATGGTTAGCATATAAAATTAAAAGAGAGAGAGAGAAAACAAGGATTGGCACACTAGAAAACAAAGAAGGCAGGGGAATACATAAGCAGAAAGAAATTGAGAAAATAATACAAGATTATTATACAAACCTATATAAAAAAAAAGAAATTGAGCAGGAAGATCAGTGGAAGTATCTAGACAAGATCGGGAGCTGGAAATTTAGTCACCAACATTTAGAGAGGCTGAACAATCCAATAACAACTTGTGAAATTATGGAGGCATGGAAAAAACAGAAGAAGGGGAAGGCGCCGGGACCGGACGGAATCCCGACGGAATTTTACCAAGGATTGGAGGGAATTCTAGCCCCACAATTCAAAAAACTAGTGGATTACATTGGAAAAAACGGCAAAATTCCAGACTCATGGAAGGAAGCACATATATCACTGATACACAAAGCAGGAACAGAAAAAAAAGAAATTAAAAATTACAGACCAATCTCTCTTCTAAATGTTGATTATAAGATCTATGCAACTATCTGGGCAGCAAGACTAAAGAAGGTGCTTGAAGAAATGATACATGATGACCAAACAGGATTTATCCCCAAACGAAAACTGACATCCAATATAAGGACAATAATAAACATCCTGGAATTTTATGAACAACACCCAGAAAAACAAATGATGTTGATTTTTCTAGACGCGGAAAAGGCCTTCGATAATCTGAATTGGGAGTTTATGATTCTACAGGTAAAGAAGATGGGGGCACACGGACTCTTTCTACAAACAATTAAAAATATTTATACCGAGCAGAGAGCGAAGATCAAAGTTAATAATCAAATGACGGAAAGCATCCAAATCATGCAAGGCACGAGACAGGGGTGCCCACTCTCCCCTCTACTATTTGTGCTAATTCTTGAGTCTCTGAATAGACAAATAAGAGGGAATAAGGAAATTAGAGGTCTGAAAATCAAAGGGGAGGAGTATAAATTGCAAGCCTATGCAGACGACCTGGTAGTAATATTGGATAATCCCCTGCACAGCATCGAACAAGTACTAGGAGAAATAAAAGAATTTGGAGCAGTGGCAGGTCTAAAAATAAACTACACCAAAACAAAATTCATGACTAAAAACATTCATAAAAAAGATGTGGAGGAACTCAGCCTTAAAACAAAATTTCAGGAAGTCCAAAAAATAAGATACCTGGGGATAATGATTACCAAAAAAACGAGTAATCTAATGAAGGAAAACTATCTCTTAATGCAGAAAGAAATAAAGAGAGATTTGGACGACTGGAACAAGTTGCAAATATCAATGTTCGGTAGAATCGCAACAATCAAGATGTCAGTCCTCCCAAAATTGTTATTCCTTTTCCAAAATTTACCAATTATACTAAATTTTAAATACTTCAAAGACCTAGACACACTGATTTCAAAATTTATCTGGAAAGGAAAAAGACCAAGAATAAAACTTAAAACATTACAAGATTTAAGAGAAAGAGGAGGGACGGGGTTACCAAATTGGTTACTATATTACAAAGCATGCGCCTTGGTTTGGATAAAAGAGTGGGTAACACTTAGGAACCAAAGAATACTAAAACTAGAAGGCCAGGATTTAAGAATGGGCTGGCACGCATATGTGTGGTATGGGGGAATCAAGGAACAGACACACTTCTCAAACAATATAATAAGGAAAGCACTCTCCTTAGTCTGGCAAAAGTTTCAAGCACAGAACTATAAAAAAATTCCAGAATGGGTAGCACCCATAGAGGCCTTTACTCTAAAAACAATAAATCAAAAGGGTTTACTTCTTACTTATCAAGAATTGCTGACTAAAGAGAAGGAGATGAAAGATAAAATAGAACTGGAGAAATTGGGCCTAGCAACAGATTGGTGGTCTATGGCAAAACTGGAATCAAGATACAAAAAAGATAAATGTATGGGTTTCTTTGAAGGGAAAACACGGGTGGATGAACTGTGGATTTATACAAATGAGGGAATTATCAAAAAAATGTACACGTATTTATTAGAATATGAATTGGAGGATGAAAGAGTGAAGGAGGGAATGGTTAAATGGGCTCAAAATTTTAAATATAATATCGACATTGATGACTGG
>JAHTLZ010000010.1:63409371-63421571 GCA_023846285.1 Phrynocephalus versicolor | reverse complement strand
AGCTAATTTGCAGACTATGGGAAGTGAGACAAACCCTTGCTAGGACACGGACAAACAGCCTCTGTAGATTCTCCTTTTCTAGTCATATTTCATCTATAAAGTCTCTTTCTTCCATAATAGTCACGTCATCCTTAAGGATTAGTTTAGGACAGCATCTCAAAATATGCATGAGATGAAAATGCCATATTACACAAAAGAACTGCGAGCACCCATGATCGTTTGAGTGGGTAACTCAGTTTCTAAGCCATGAGATGGCTGGCCCACCTCTGGATACAGTGGGACAGTGAGGAACACACCTCCTCACTTACCAACAAGACTAGCATGTCATTGAGGGCGCTTTAATAAAAAGGCAAGCTTGCCAGAGCTTTCTGAAACTAGGAGGAACCAACAAAAGGCCCTATCACACAGGCAAAAGAGGCAGGTGATAATAAAAGCTGTGTTTCTTACTGAAATCATCATGTGACTGAAAATGTGGTTCCCACATTCCCATGGGCATGGTTTAAGTAACCACATTTTATATGTCCCCATGTCATTAACCCGCATCTAAAAGCTCCGAGGGGGACTTCTAGCGGTATGGAGCTTCAAAGTTCTGGTGCTATGGGAGCTCAAGCCGCAGCAGGGTGGCAACGAAATAAAGATCGGGGCCACAATGTCAACATGAGGTAAGGAAGCAAGGCTGCCGCTGCTGGGAAACAACGCAGGCGGATGGGCAAGAATGTGTGTGTGTGCCCATGCGCACACACACAATGGTGTGTGTGTGTGTGTGTGTGAGAGAGAGAGAGAGAATAAAGATATGCCAGTGCTGGCAGGAGACGGTGCCAGTTGCCCTGCCCTTCACTTCCACACCAGTTCTCAACCTAGTGCCGCTGCCACTGAGCTCTCCTCAGCCTCGCCTGAGGCAGCCACCAGCGAAGGGTCTCCTCGTTGAGGGCCCTCTAGGGAAAGCCTGCCAATGCTTGGCTTTCGCCGCTCCAAGCTGCCTGTCAGTCGTTCCCTCGCCAGCCTCAGAATTCCCTTTCGCTCCTTAGCCGAGAAGGGAGTTCCCTCTTCTTTCCCCGTGCACGCACGCACCCCTCCCCCTCCCCTGGCATGGTGGTGGAGTCCCTGGCTGGCGAGGATTTCATCCGGGTGCCTTAGGAAAGGGTGGCCCGCTGCAGGGGCCGACCCACACCCTTGCTGGGAGCCACTAGCTGCCACGGGTTGGCCTCAGAAGAGGCGACTTGGCCTTTTCATCCTTGTCCTGCAAGGGAGCCTCCTGCTCCTCCTCCTTGCCCTGACTTGGCTGGCTGTCTCCCGAGCAAAATATTGGAGAGACAGCAGTCAGGGGAAACATCAAGATAGAATGTTTCTGACCCGTATAACCGGTAAACTGACAACAAGGGGGAACGGGTTTTCTGCGCCGCCCCCGACAAACGTTTGCCTCTTGTAAAAAATGCGTATTTCGAACCAGATTTAAAAATACCCACCCTCCGCCTTGGTTCTTGAAAAACTAGCTGAAACCTGGTGAAGTGGGCGTTACTGGGTTTGTTTGCTTGTTGTTGTTTTTTAAACTGCTTACCATGGGGGGCACAATTTTTGGAGCCAGTTTATCAGAAAATTAGATCTGAATTTTAAAGACTGTGGGATACAGCCCAAAGAGGATTGTAATCTGCTTGCCTTGTATTGCTTTTGGCCAGAGGCCCAGTGGTGGAATTGCTCATAGTGTGGCCTATCCTTCCCTGCCAGAAAAAATAAAGGCTGACCTAAGTGTGATCTTTGCTCTTGCATATGAGGATTTCCCCCAAAAGCACGTCACGTCATCGTAAAACCTTCAGTGTGGCCCATACATAATGTGCTTGCCTTACAACCGTGCTCAACAAGGAAGGGTCTGATTTGCTGAGGCTTCTGATGCCGGAAGACTAGTCTGTTGGTTTTAATGCACATAAAGCATGTGTGGCTCAGCTAACCTGAGGAGGCTTGTAAAGTAATTCATCTGGTTGTGACGTAATATATATTTAAAAAAGAAATTACTCCACAGCAGGATAGGGTTGGTGGGGGGCCTCGAGTGAGTAAAAGGAACTGCATCCTCCTCCTCCTAGCTATATTAACATTACTAATATAATGACATTTTGGATAATTAGCAATAATGACCTACAATCCTAGTTAGCAAACTCCCCTGTAGTATGTAAAATGCTGTGACTACTGTGACTTGGCATTTGAGGCGACGCCTTGTTCCATTTCTACAAAACTGTTGTTCTGTTCCAAATCCACATTAGAAGAAACAGGTGCAAGTGGGAGCTGGAAGGTGATGGGCCCTGCTCTCAAAGAAAATACTTGGTACCGTATACCTTGAAGATGGAGAAATTGATGGTGATGCTGCTAGTGCCAATGGTGGGAAGCAAAAGTAGGATATAAGGTTGAGTCTTCTTGCAAAATGAATTGTTGCCCCAGAACCAGGAAGTCATCCCACTGGCCTGCAGAAGTTTGCCTGAGAGCTTGCAGGGGGTTCCCAATGAGGTTTCTTAGAACTTGGACACTTAGGGCCTTTTCACACGACCCCTAAGATCCGCTGGCCACTTAAAATCAGACCAGAGATCTTGGGGGTTCATTGCTCTTCCTGCATCCCCACCCCTCCACACTTCCTTGATCCTGTCTGCGTGAGGGGAGGGAGAAAAAAGGGGACAAAAGAATGCAGGCTCACCTCCATTTGCTGGTCCAAGCCTCCCCAAGCCCCGTCGTCGTCCTGATTCCTTCTTTTAAAGGGGCGGGAGGCAAAAACAACAACAAACAGAAGTGAGGAGAGCCTGGCACTCACTCCTTTACATTCGGATCTGGGATTTTTCACCCTCCAAGAGCAGGTACCTGAAAAGTGCGCTGGGACGTGCTTAGGTGGGCGTGGTCGCACTTAATTTTCTGTAAACTCCGGAGCTGGTGGGGAAACAATTTTAAGCTCCTGAGCTGGGAGCCATTTGCAGCGGAGTTTAGGGGTCGTGTACAAATAACCTGACTTGTAAACCTTGAGCAGTTTCCCCTAAGCCCCTCAACCTGTCGAAAGAATTTTTATTTCATGTGAAATCCAAAATGTCTTAGTAGCATAAAGCCCTCCAGTGTTGTGTGACAGTGGTGGGGGCAATTTGTCACCAAATACAGAGTGTGGAAATATACTGTACTGGTAGTTACATTTCAAATAAGCAAGAGTTCCCAAATACTGATCATTAGTAAAAGATTTCAGGCAGCAAATGATAGGAAATTCATCTCTGTGGGATTGGTAAGAGTAATTAAGAAAGCTATTAAAAGGATATACCTTCAGAGCAAACACATAAGGCCTCCAAGGCTCTACCAAAGTACAGTTTCACAATGAACATTTTGCTAATGGTTTCACATGTGAAGGAAGAGAAACAACAGCTCTCTGTCTATGTCAGGGTGGGCATAGATGATCTTGTACTGCACCTCTCATCAGTAAAGGTTCCCAGGTCAGCACTGACAAAGAGTTCAGGGCCAACGCCTTCAACCCAAAGGTCAGGTCCTTGAGGTGGTATGAGGATGGTTGGCCTAGGTGATGGCACAGGGGTTGGCCATGTAGCAACAACTGTGAAATGGTGTGCCTCTGACATTGTAGAGACACTTGGCTGTGTGCCATTTTCAACGGCAGTGGCTTGAGTGGAAGGGTGATGAAAAAGGCAGGGACATTCTCCTGAGCATCACTGAAGCCATGAGAAGGAATCCCCAAAGCCTGGTTTACTCCCTTTAATTGCCAACACCCACCAAGTACATCACAGGGTCGTCACTTATGATAACGTCCCCCACAGCGCCATTAGATGGATGTTAATACATACACAGGCTAAATCCGTCTTTCTCAATCATTTTTGGGGAGAAGGGACTGAATCCTATCTGTCATCTTTCTCTTTTTGTCCCAATTTCCTCACTTCATGCCCTCCACAGAGAGGCTGTGCTGTATTAAAGAAATGAAACAGAAAGGGGTTAGGGGAGATGAGGGTGGCATTGAGGAAAAGGACATTTAAATTTCAAAAAAGTAGAGAAGGAAACAGCTGAGCTAGGCAAAAGGACAACAAAACCCCAAATTATAGTTGTTGTGAGTTTTTCGGGCTGCTTGGCCGTGTTCTGGAAGTTTTTTTCCGTCAGACTCTGTGCCTGGCATCTTCAGAGGGCAAGGAGTTCTCCCTGTACTCTCTCTGTGCCCCAAATTGTTTCCTTGTGAAAGCCATTCTTGCTATGGGTCACAGGTTCATAACCACATTACAGCCATGGGTTGCACACCCTTGCCATATAATGGACATTCCAGGGAGACTTCTAGGAAAAGCATGACTGTGTTTCATGACTTGAAACGTTTAACAACATGTTGACATTATGCCTCTTGTGTCCATATGTCCTGAGTCAGCTGGCAAGAATGTTTCCCATCTTATTCTTGCCAGGAACAGATTCTAGAGGAAGATGAATAATAGTTTTGGGTTTCGTCGTATTACTTTGGTTCCAATTATTTTCAGTAAGAAGGCTGCTGCTGACTTTGGAGCAGTCTTTTCTCTACAGCTGGAATGGGGAAAGCGGGACTCGCCAGATGTTTGCAGGCAGCAACCCTCATCAGCCCTAGCAAGCACAGGACGAGAGATGAAGGTGTATTGTACATCAAGGGTAGACCATAGACAGATGAACAGACAATTTATTCAATGCTTAATCCACAACCACTTCATATGTGGTTGAAAAAAGAAAAAAGAACCACCTGACTTTTCATATGACTGACTTGAGATCATACAGCCAAACTTGGGGCAAAAAAGGATCTGGTGGAGTTGCATGTCTGTCCTGGATATCTGAAATTCAAATTTCAGCAAACTTGTTGGGTGTATAGAGAGTCAGAGGAAGTTTCTCTGAGATTGTGATGTCTTTAGGTGGGTGGAGGGGGGCATTCTTAGCCTCCAATTTTCCAAGCCAAAAATGAACCAATTTGTGGTTTGTTTGTTCCAAATGTTCAGAAAGTTCATGGTTAGAAATGGGGATGAATCAGAAAAACGGCAATTTATTTTGATATATGATTCATCAAGGTCAACAAATCACACAAAGTAAATGTACAATTTTTTACACATTTTAAATGCATTTTTTTACTTTAAACCCTTATAAAATGGCCTCCAAGGCACCTGGAGGGACCCCATTTACAGAGAATCCACCTACAACACTCTTCTACAATGTCTCCACTTTTGGTGAAGATTGGGTATACACCTGCAAAGTGGGGCCCCTGGGAAGTGCCCTTGAGCAACTCACCAGGGGAAACCCAATCTTCACCAAACCTGTCGAGGAGAGCCCAAGGAAGCTTCTTTGCAAGTTTAGTGTCTCTAGGTACCTGAGGGAAACTTTCCAGCTGAGGTGTGTGTCTTTCTTTCGAGGTGCATAACTCAGAAACCAGAAATCCAATATCTCCCACAACAGATGTTCTTGGACTGCAATTCCCAGAAATCCTGGACAGCACTAGTGGTGAAGGCTTCTTGGAATTTTAGTCCAAGAACATCTGGGGACCCAAGGTTGGGAACTAGGAAACTAGACACATAAGGTGGTGTAACTGTTGCTAGGACTATACCACTATTTATTTATTTATTTATTTATTGGTAAACGTTTGGCATGATCAAAGTCTAGCCAGAGTCCTGCTGAGGAAATGAGGAGCAGTTGGCAGTTGTGCAAGTCATTTCTGTTGTGTTGAAAGCTGTCCTGTGCGTGTTTGGCAAAAGGCAGGTGACACAACCAATCCATAGTTCTCCCAACAGGATTCTGGCCTCCAAGTTTTGTTTCAGCTGTTCCACACCACTAGTGACATGCTGCACAGGAAACAACCAGTGCAATTTTACTGTTGTGTCTAAGGACACATCTACATGCTTATGTTTTGAATGACAAAGAGAGGTAACCTGTAGTCTAAATTTCCTTGCCCTTTCTAATATAGCTTGAAGCATCGCTATTCATTCTTTAACGGAGGTTTTACAATTTTGACTGTTGGGGAGGGGTATTAAGCACCTTGTTCTAAACTGAGGCAGTGGGTCAGATGATAGATGAAGGGAAGTTAGTATGTGTTGCAATTAATTCACTCTTCTTCCCATAATCGGATGCCCAGAAACTTGAAACCAGCAATCAGACTTGCAAATTAGTCCTTCCAGCAACTCATCAGAAAATACAGCCTATTTTATTGCAAGATGTAGCTGGGAAGAACAGCACGTGCTATGACAGATATTTTGCAACCTTGAGGGAATATTGTTTCTAAATATGTGCTAAGCACATAATCTGCTATGACTCTGAGACAGAATTATATACAGCTGATTGGAAGAGCACCTTAAAATGTTCCATGGGAATCAGGAAGTACTGTACCTAATTTTTCCCATGAAAGAAGGGCATTACGTTGGCTTGCTATGGACTGTGGAGCTGCCTAGATGCCCTAAGCCAGTGATGGCGAACCTATGGCACGGGTGCCAAAGGTGGTACTCTGAGCCCTTTCTGTAGGCACCCGACATTGCCCCTTCATAGCTACCTGTATACAGGTTAAATTACTGTATTGGCACTTTGCAAAAAAAATTAGTGGGTTTTGAATTGCATTTTGGGCACTCGGTCTCTAAAAGGTTCACCATCACTGCCCTAAGCATAACTGATCTTGCCTGATTTCGGAAGCTAAGCAGAGTCGGCCCTGGTTAGTACTTGGGTGGGAGGCAACCAGGGAACTGCAGGTGCTGTAGGCACCTGGAGTAGGAACTGGCAAGCCACTCCAGTATTCTTGCCAAGAAAATTCCATGGAGATGGAGTCAGGAAGAGTCGGTCATGACTGTAATGACACAACACACACACATGGACTGTGGGACACCATGGGAAAACTTGGCAAATATCTGGCTGGAATTGTTAAGTGATTTACTGTCGCTTCCGACTTTCTCTGGGCAAGGCATGGTTTCTCCCCCTGTGCGATGGCACCATGATCTTATGAGAGCAGGACATCCGACAATACCCGAATGGTGCTCACAGTGCCTTTTCCCCCCTCTAGAAAATAGGAGCAAGCATTCTCAACCCTGACATTCTCAACTCAGGTGGCTGAAGGAGAGAGCTTCTGCACCTGTAGCAGCCATTGCAGGGAAGAAGAGACGCCAGCAGATGTTGCTTTGAATCACCGCAAATCACAACTGTTGAAATTCCATCCCCTGTCAAATTCTCCAAGGGGCAGGCACCCTATCCATTTTTTTGCATCTGGTTACCCTATTATCATAATTAGAGATGGGCACGAATAAAAAAATGGCATTTCTTTTGTCGTTTGTCGTTTGGAGGGTCCATTTCGGTTTGTTTCGGTTTTTCGTGAATTTTTGCAAAAAAATCGTTTTCGTGTTCGTTCATTTCATTACCATTTCGTTACCATTTCTTTCAATTTTTGTGAGGTTTTTTTTAGGATTTTAAGCAATTCACTCATATTGCAGTAACGGAAATGAAACGCACGGCAAAATTTCCGGTGTTTCTGTTCGTTTCGTTTCATTTTAAAGACGAAATTCATTTGTCGTTTCGTTAGCTAACGAAACGAAAAAACGAAAACGGAAATCATGCAGTAGTTACCGTGGGGTGGCTACAAACATCTAAAGAAATTGTTATTGGAGATTGGGTTTAGTGCTAAGAAGGAACATGAGCCATGCAAGAAGGCCTGGGTCAAGCCAAAGACCTAGCAGATTTTGAATGTTATTATGGCAGTGGCTACCAGATGCCTGTGGGGAGTCCACAATAGTGCAATAGAAGCTGTCAGCTTGTGCTTTCCAGCAACTTCTCTCGAAAACCCTACAGCCAGTGTGATTAGTAGCTGTGGCTAGACTCAGCCTTCATGATTTTGCCTAAAACAAGTGGTTCTCAACCTGTGGGTCTCCAGATGTTCCTGGACTGCAATTCCCAGAAGCTTCCACCACTTGCTGTGCTGGAAGGGATTTCTGGGAGTTGCAGGTCAGGAATATCTGGGGACCCACAGGTTGAGAAACATTGGCCTAAACCCTTTTGAAGCCATCCCCTCCCACCTGCAGTGTTTCATCTTCTGCTTGTTAGTTTGTCTTCTCCCTTCTCCTTCCTTTTGGACTTTTCGTGTCTGTTTTTCCTCATTGGTCCTTGTGTCCTTTGTCATTTTTCCTGGTCATAGTACTCTCATTCTGCTGTGCAGAAAACTGTGTTATGCAGCGCCTGCCCAGATGAACTCAGATTAACCTACGTGAATGATTTGCATAGGCATCAGAGATCTCAGTGTTCTGGAAATCCCCTTCTCGGACCAAAACTTCCTCCTTGGGCTCTGAAGGCGTCGTCATTTTGTTTCACTGGGTTTCTTTCAGACCAAACCGGAGCAACTAAACAGAGCAGCCTGGAGAGGTAAGCAAATCATGTTGATGCACACCCTTGATGTTGACAGGAAGACCATCACACAAAACTGGGCACCTTGCCTCCTGCACCTATTTTGACTTGTTGGTTCGAACCCCTTTCTCCCTTTTTGATCTGTCGAACGCTAACCTTGCCTTATAAAAGGCAAGGATAAAAATAAATTTGATTCAGCTGGAGCATCATCAAATCCTAGCGAGGCCAGGAAGGGCTGCATATTTTGTTGGCAATTATATCAGAGCTTTTGGGGATACTGATATCTGTACATCTTGGCAAAATTGTTTAGAACTTGATGCTACAAATAATTAAATAAATGTAAGCCAACTGAAGCCAATGGGAACAAGTAAGATATAAGTACAATATATGAGAGAGAGAGAGAGAGACTCATACATACATACATACATACATACATACATACATACATACATACATACATACATACATACATACATACATACATACATACATACAGAGAAGCTGTTAGATCAACCAAAATCGACATCACTTTTTGGTTTTGGTTTTGTAGGAAGGTACATGAAATTTGGTGACAGTGATAGACTCTAAACAGGCAAGTTAACCTTGAAAATTTCACTCGGCTAATTTCCGGCATCTTACATACTAGGCACCTTTACATTTTGCTTGTTTCAGAAAAATAAAAGCAAAAACAAAAGTCAAGAAGGCCCATGCAATGTATGCCTTGATCGATCAGGGCTGAGACCACACTAGTAATGATGGACTACACTATAAAAGAAGGTTGATTTGCAGCCTGTTGTATGCTTCCATTTGGATTAAATGATGAGACAGAGAATGTGAATTGTTTCTGTGCCCACACTGGCCCCTCCATCTGATATGGTTGGATTCCATACCACAGCCCCCACTTCCTTTGATCCCACTCACTGCCAATCCCTGGCTCTCTTTATAAGGTTCATTGTAAAGCCAATGGGCCCTTTAAAGTGTTGCAAGACACTAGGGGAAAGGGACAGTTTCCCAACATACATAAGGTACAAGAACATTCACTCATATTGAGGAAATACAGTTGTCTGTTAGAGTTTATCAGAGCTGTTTCTATTTCACATTGATTCCATCTTTTGTTTCATCCATGCAGAGCTGATCTAGTGCTAAGGTAGTATGCTAGTGTAGTGATAAAATGATCCAGTGCTAAACTTAATTTTTTAAAAATACTTTGGGATGAGTAGGTGGAACAATCATAGGGTGGGGGTGGAAGTTCCTGCTGTCCACACCCAGCTCAGTACATCATTAGAATGCCACCTAATCCCATCTTCTTTGGAGAGTGAAACAAGGGGTTATGCAGGGAAAAGTCAATCTGAATTATTCTAACTGGAAAAAATAAAAGCTCCTGGCATGGGCCCTGGTAAACAAGAGAACCTCTGAGAGATATCTATCTATCTATCTATCTATCTATCTATCTATCTATCTATCTATCTATCTATCTATCTATCTATCTATCTATCTATCTATCTATCTATCTATTAGATTTACACTATATGCTACTCATCTAGCTGCAGAGCCACTGCTTAAAATTCAACAACTGAAATCCAGGAGTCAATCACAGCTCAAATAGGCCTGCTGAATCCGTGGGAACTGGATGAGTCAAATCCATAGTAAGTTCCACTGATTCAATGTTATATGCGTGACTGGATTCCAGCCACCGTTTGTTCAGTAGGATCCAGTGATTGTGTTGTCAACCAGGGTTAGGCAAAATACAGCCATCCAGGTGTCTTTGAACCACAACTCCCAGCATTATTCATAACAGATTACGCTGGATAGGACTCATGGTATTCGTAGTCTGGCAACGTGTGGAGCTGCACTTTCTTCACCCGAGAGCAGTGGTGGCTAACCTTTGTCACTCCAGATGTTTTGGACCATAACTCCCAGAATTCCGAGCCTAGATTACCAATGACAAAGGACTGTGGGAGTTGTGGTCCAAACATTTGGAGTGCCAAAGATTAGCCACCACCGCCCTAGAGGAAAACAAAACATGTGTTGTACAATTTGTCCTCAATTCTCATTCATCTACCACACACACAATGGAACTTTGTGGGGCCTTGATGTTATTTCCATTCCATTCCATAAACCTTTTAATGGCATTAAAATAAAAGAAATACAAAAATAAAGACTAAACGGTTACACAGAACATTGTAAAATTAATCTCCTCAATGATCTCACTAAAGTTCACAGAGGGTTGCTCTTTTTTAAAAAAATACAACTGTTAGAAAGTCAGCCACCCTGGCAGTGACTACTTCAGAATCGTCCTGAAGGAGAAAGCCTTGATGTTATTTATGAGTCATGTAAAAAGAGCTTCAAAAATGCACCACTTCAGGGCCTTAGAGAACAGGCCTAAGGATATTTTCATGTATGAAACTTATGCATGATGCTTGACTGATCTTTGTTGAACTGGCTGATCTTTGCTGAACTGGATAGAAAACAGACAGGCATTTGCACAGTCAAATTTTCTTCATGGAATGCTGTTAATTCATGGGCTTGTACACCAGCTGATAACTAATTATTATGATTGGTTTTACACCAAACAATAGTTTTCGTACAGAATCTTTGGGTATATAAGTAAATAAAAATATATTAGTATATATATAAGTATATAATTTTAAAATGCAAGATGCAAACAATAAGCAGAGACAGCACATAATTAAAAACCAATAAAGACATCAGCAAGGCTTATTTGATTGTTTTCTTCCATGGTGCTATCTGATTGCGACGAGAGCTGTTTTTAGTATCTAAGCGTATACTCTACAATGACTCATGTTGCAGCAAACCCACCTTTTCAAAACGTGTGCTGAAATCTGTTGCAGAGTTTTGAATTTCTGGTTAAAATTCTCCTCTTTATACACAGTAAAAGTACAGTAAAAGTACAACGAAGAAGAGCTTCAAGTTCCTCAGATATCCCACCCCTTTCTCATTAACTGACACTGACAGTCTCAATAATTCACTCTGAGGAATAGAAAGAACAATAACATTTCATTTCTTACAATTGGCAATAAGTAACAGCAAACTAAAATAAACCACCAACTGACTTAACTACTTTCAACAGGCAAAAGAGAGGGAAATGGGCTCTTAGCAAAGAGGCAGGGCTCTTTTTGCATCTGCGGCAGGGCAGAACAATTGGCTAATGCTGGACAGACTGACAATCACCCCAGCCCAAAAAGCTTTGAGAATAAAGGGCGGCTCAAGCATTATAACTTATTAGGGGCTGGGCCTCTGTTTGGGTGAAGGAGCTGGGTTATGCATAAGCAACCACTATCTGCCAGGTGGCAGTGTTCTGGAGGCCTAAGAAGCCCACCCACATGATCCAACATGTTGCACTTTCTCTGCAAGGACTATCTCCTATTTGCCTGTAACCTTCACTAGTTACAAAAAATAATATTTTGCATCCATGTGGTGTCTTTCCTCAAGGACTCCTTGATCTGTTTATTTTCTGGCACTAACCTAGTGGCTAAAAGTAGTTTTACTCCCCTCTCTTCTTGAAGACACTCTTGAATCAAATAATAATCACCCGCTGTTAAAGCCAGTTCCAATCTATAGCAAGTTAGCAACGTTTTCCAGGATTATAGGGTACTTTTCAAAGTATAGTGCACTGGTTTAAAATACTGTTTTCCCCCATGCAGAAGCAAGGAACATTGAGCTCCTGCTGATTTAAAACAGATAAAATACCCTGAGAAGATTACATTTTCATACCTTGAAAGAAAAGAGTCAACCCCAGCCCCCCTTTTTAATGTAGAAAGAATTCAGCCAGTGCAAAGGTATTGAGGGAGTACTGCGGTCTGGATGACAGCAACATAAAATAAAATACCAGATATGTTATCAGACTC
>JAHTLZ010000010.1:63375838-63409361 GCA_023846285.1 Phrynocephalus versicolor | reverse complement strand
ACACCTTTCAAGAAAAAGTTTCTGGCAAAAGCCAAACACATATTTCAAATCATTTTGGCTGCTATGTCCACCACAAACTTGTGAAAAGTCTATTTGGTACAAACCACAATCTATAAATTAGCCTGAAACCCTTCATATGCAACTATGCAACAGGAAAGAGCTCACCTCTAGTTCAGAGGAAGACTACTTCTTTAGTGACGTGGGGTTTAGTGATTTCAGCAAGTGATTTCAGCTCTTTGACATAGCAGGCTGGAGACAGCTTCTAGTGTAACAGCTCTTTATTCAGGGAGAGAACAAGACTGGGGACTGGGGAGAGGGAGCTACATTTATAGGAGCCAGGACTGGCTAGGAAAAGATACATTTTGGCAGAGACCAATAGGATTGAGGATCCAAATGCAGCAACTTGAATAAACCAATAGGCCTGTTCCCTTTGGAACAGGAAGGCAGTTACTTCAACATAAGCAAGTACAGGTAATAGGAATACAGATCAATACACAACACCCCTTCCCCCCGGTGGGCACAGCACACGTAATCCTTTAGATATTGTGGGGCCCTGCGACTTCTAATTGATCTCCTGACCACGGGTGTTGCAGGGGCTTGAGCAGGCAGTGTCTGTGGTGGAGAGTCTACTGTAAAATGGCTTCGTCTGGTTCACGTTAGTTTAACTTAGTAGTGCTAATCTGTTCTTTTTGTGGACTTTGAATTCATCAACAATGTGTTTAGATTTTATTTTCACTCTAAGATCCTTTTAATGGTTTCCCCCCAGCTTACTCTAATGTTGCATTTTAAGAGTACATTATCACTAACACAATCCACTCCTGGTCTTGTTTTGGCTGAGAGAATGCAACTTCTCTGTCTCCAATTTCATAGCCTATTTGATTTCTATACTGAGCATTCGGTAATACCCATGTATACAACTGTCTGTGCTGTAGTTCAAAGAATATATTTGCAACAAACAGATTGCTGCCTTTGCAATTAAGCATTGTTTTCCCATTTCATTTTTGCTCCTTAAGTCAAATTTTCTAACTACATTCTGTTTTGTTCCATTCTTTTGCATTCCAGTCACTTAAAATTATAACCATGTTGTGTTTTGGCATGTGATCATTTTCCAGCTTGATGCTTGCATAAAACCTTTTAATATAATCTTCAACACTTGAAGCATAGACTTGAATGATTGTTGTGTTGTTGGTCTTCCATGGGGTCTGATTGAAATTATTCAGTCAGACTATAGCACTTAACTGTCTGTGCTGACTGAGTATGACTCGGTATTAGAGCCATTCCATTTTCAAAATTCCATTTCTTATTATTTTATCATTGCCAGAGTAGAACTCATAGGAGTTGTCTGACTGAAAATGTTCCAGTCCTGTCCACTTTAGTTCATTGACAACCAAGCACTGTAATTGATATACAACCCACTTCTTGCTTCATGGTTTCTGTTTTACTTTGAATCATATTCACATAGGCTGTACCAGGTTCTGACTGCATGCATTGCACAATTTCAGGGTTTACCTTCACTTCTGTACCCATCAGCCACTAGATATAATTTCGGCTTTAATCTACTTCAACCATTAGCAACCAAATTATCTGTAATTGTCCTTGGCTTTTGCCAGGTACCAGACTGAGTGTTTTCTGACCTGGGAGTCTGATCTGATAGCACTGTCTCTTATTTTATTTTGGACTGTCTCATTGTAGGGTTTTCACAGTAAGGAAAATTCAGCATGAATTTACCATTTGCAGTAATAAAAGTTAGCTTAAGCATCACTGGCACTGCTTTCTCTGTCAGTGGCACTTTCAGCTACTGCTGCCCAGTAACTGCCATGATGAGGGTGGATGTCTGGTGTCTCAGCTCTGACCATTCTGTCTTGGATGACTCTGCTAGGAGTCCAGGATAGGAATTGATGTTGTCCTCCTGAAAGCATTGTTCTGATTCATTATTCTTTCCTTTTAGGTGAATCAACTCTTGTCACGCTACTCCTCCGGTGACTACAAGTGCAGGGATAAGTGCGCGCCTAGCAGTGCACTTTGTGTGCCTACTATGTGCATGAAGAGGTGATGATCTGGAATTTTACCCATGGAAGGGTGGAGCCAAATCCACCCAGCCAGGGTCCTAGGGGGACTTTCAGTCCTCCTGAACATTGGTTTGTGTTTGGCTAAGAAATGGTTAACTGATGAAATAGGGAGTCGTCTTCTGGGATTTTCCCCTGCATGGTGTCTCTTTGAGAAGAGCAGTGAACACAAGAGGATATCCTGTAGACTGTCTTGACCGCCGGGTGTTGTCAGTGTGCAGATAGCTTTGCAAGATTTGACCACTTTCTTCCTGCTGGCAGTGTGAGCGCGATGCACATTTTGCAGCAATGTTGAACCACTTCCTGGAATTTGAATCGTAAATAAAGAAAAACAATCTCCCACATTCATAAAGCAGAGATGCATGCTGTCTATTTTTGAAGAACTGAATTTCGTAGCTTTTTAAAATTGAAGTTCACAGATATATACACTGCACACAAATTCCAACAGAAACTTCCTTCACGGTGAACTGCCAAGTGTGAGAGGACCCTAGAAGATGAGCACATTATTTATACTAGGGTTGCTCGGAGGGGCCAGAGCCTACAGCTGCTGGAATGTGGCTGCAGTGCCTCTGTGCCAAAATATTTGGAAGAGCTCTTTTGAATGTAATGAAATGGTGAAGCACAGGTATAAGGGCATGTGACACATACAGTGAAGAAGCATACACACCCTTTAACCATCAGGTAAACTCAAGTTGCCTCGCCTGTGAAGATTCTCAGTCGTTCAGGTGAGTTTATCTGGAAGTTGAATCGTGGCAACTGGACTTCTTTTTCTTGAGGGATCAAAATGTTTTGCTGCTCATCCCAGCAGCTTCCTCAGTCTGAGGAAGGTGAGTGGCAATTTATAGTTCACCTTGATTTCACATCACCTGGGTTTGAATAGGCTCATAAGTTGGACAATGGCTTGAATAGGCTCATTAGGTGGACAATGGCTCGAATAGGTTCACCAGCAAGACCTAGCTAACGACCTATATTTAATGAGTGTTGAGAAAGATTGCATAGGTGGGGCTTTCACTCACCCTAGGCCAGTGATGGCGAACCTTTTAGAGACGAGTGCCCAAACTGCAATTCAAAACCCACTAATTGCTTGCAAAGTGCCAATACAGTAATTTAACCTGAATTCAGGGGGCTGTGAAGGGGCGAGATCGGGTGCCCACAGAAAGGGCTCTGAGTGCCACCTTAGGCACCCTTGCCATAGGTTCGCCAACTGCCCCTGGCCATTGAGCACCTAACTAGCCTATTCAGACCACTGTCTACTTACAATCCTATTCAGGCCGTTGTCCACCTAACGAGCCTATTCATTGTCCAATGTATGAGCTATTCAGCCCAGGGTGATGTGAAATTAAGGTGAACTTTAAATTGGAGGACTCACCACTAACTTTCTTCAGACTGACAAAGCTGCTTGGATGAGTAGCGAAACATTTCAGTCTCTCAAGAACAGGAACCCAGTTGCCATGACTCCACTTCCAGATCATACTGCCATGCCCACTTCACCAAATGCAGGCCGGATAAGCTATGGTCCAATTTCTAACCCCTTTGTTTGGCAATAGAGAAGCTGAGGAAGAAAAGCTATATGCACTACAGGCACATTGGGCGTGTGTCTTCCCAAATAAGTCCCCTCCCTTGCCTTTTGAAATAATAAAAGAGAAAAAAAGGAAGGGCTCAGAGTTAGCAAAGATTGTCACTGGAAACCAAGGTCAAAGTCACCCTTACTATGTAAAAGATGGGCAGTGAAGAAAGACAGGGTGAAAAATCAACTTGCTTGAAGTGCCTTGTCGGAGAGGGGCTCGCAGTTACCACAGAGTCACCAGAAAAGCAGTCAGTGGGCGCTCAATTGAGTCATGTCTGAACTCTCTGAAAAACGGGCAAACTGAGACTATTCTGTCCTGCATCTAATGAGAATACCAATTTGGTTTGATTGGAGGAGGAAGAGGCCTCTTTTCCCAAGCACTGCAGCTCTGACCCATAAAAGCCTAACCCATCCCTTCCCTGATCACGACTGCTTATATCTTATTATTTTAAAGGCATGAGATTCACTTACTGATTATTCAAGTACATCTGTTTTTGGACTCATCTTCAATATGGTCATTGGTGTAGGTATAGTGGTAAATTTGGAAATACAGATGCTAATCACAGCAGTCACCATAGCCTGCCCCTTCTTAAAGTGCAGGTGGCTGGATCACTCAATCTTAAAAATGGAGGGCCAGAGCTTTTGTAAAGTTAATGGCTCTTAATTGAAACAATGCTAAAACATAAGTATTAGCATAGGTTAGTTAACTTTTTGGAATTGCTTATTTTGCTCCACAAGCCTTGTGCCTATTCTATAATGGTTGAAAATGATTTGAAGGTTTGTTCTTTATTTCTCGCTATCTTTAATAATATTGAAAAAAATTATAGCTGTTTGGCTCTTCTGGGACTGAAATGGTTGTTGGTACTGAAACCAGATGTGCCTCCATGATTGAGCAAGGGCCTGTATGTTTTGTGGGTATTTCTGGCATTCTTACCTCGCAGGCTTGGCATGGCAGTCAACTTGCTTAACCCTGAGGAATTTTGGTAACTCCCTGGAAGCACTGCTTGGTCATAACAGGCTCAAGTGTGGGGGAACTAGGCAGAATGATTTTGCCCTTATCCCCACCCCTGCCAAGCCATCAGCATGTTCGTCCCTGCTAGATGTCCTCTATCCCAAAACAATTAGGGTAGTGCAGCCCAGTGGTTTGTATGAGCCTCTCTGACCTGGGAATACCCTTGACACTATAGACCTTTTTAAAAAAGAAAGAAATTCATTTCAGGAATGTGGGAGGGCACCTGTCCCTTCCTAGGTGCAAAAGGTTCCTCTCCCCCCCCCCCGCTCACATGCATATCTGACTCTAGGGGCGGTGCTCATATCCGTCCGTATTCAAGCCAAAGAGCCAGTGTAGTGCAAGTCCATGGCCATGTGGCGGGCATGGCTGCAAGGAAACACTGTTTTAACCTTCCTGCTTTTTACAGCGGTACCTATTTATTGACTTGCATTGACATGCTTTCGAACTGCTAGGTTGGCAGGAGCTGGGGTTAACAGCAGGAGCTCACTCCGTTGTGTGGCACCCGGGATTTGAACTGCCGAGCTGGCGACGTTGCAGCCAACAGTTTTCAGTACTCTAGCCCACTGAGCCACCACACCCCTCTGTCCCCTCCTAGGCGTGAAATAATCCCCACACTTTCTAGGATTCCAAAACTGAACTATGTTTCCTGCTCAGTTATTCACTCAATGGTGACGTACTTCAGCATACCCCCTCTGGGCTACAGGGGAGCCCTTTCAATTACTGTTGGAACCTCTTCAAAAACCACCAGGCAGGAGAGCTGTCTAAGGCCCCCATTGCATGGAATTCCCCTTCTCCAAGCTAAAAAATGTGCCTTCCTCCCCTCATTTGATCCAAGTTCTCCAGAAGGCTTTCTTGGACCCTCTCCCTTTCTTGCTGGCGTGAGTAGCAGAGGGGGCATTTGCCCTTGTTTCTGGCCATTTGTGGGACTGGGTTGGGAGCCTGTGATTTATTTATTTATTTACTTGTTTGTTGGATTTTTATACCACCCATCTGGCCATGATCTATAGCTCTGTGCAACTGGCAACTGGAATAGAAATTTCTCTCTCTCCTTCCCAACTAGTAACCTGTCTTCCCTCCCTTGAATGACAATAACTATACAGTATATAATGTAAGTAAATAATACTGTATATTATTTGGTTGTAATATAATATAAATATTGCATGCGAGCCTCTGGTTTCCGGGTCTATGACTGCTGGATAAAATATTTGGAAGGAAAATCTATGTGGATTTATTTTAACACCCCTTGGTGAAAAGATGAAATGTATGTTTAAATAAATGCTAAGGGGTTCAAGAGGAAGTACCTCTTATGTAAGTTTTCCATAGCAAAAGGTCGGGAATGGCAAGGAAATTTATGGATGGGTTGCGGCTTAAATTAGAGGACTCGTATGTAGGATCTATAAAACACTGCTGATTTTCAGAACTGTGGGATAATGGACAATTCACATCTCGGGGTTAAATGCTTCCTAAATGTTCCCAGCAGGACATAGACACCCTCAGCAGTGAGTTTGAGGACAATGAGAGGAAAAGTAGCTGAAGTCTGAAGAAGAAACTCCAGAATTTAAGCTGATATTTTGAGTGTCACAGCTGAGCAGCTGGCAGGACCTCTGATGGTAGCATTTTGTTAACAAAGGCTCAGTGCAGCTATTTAAATTAAAATCGTATGCAGATTAGGTAGCTGACCATGTGTTCTGGATATCACTCACTGTTGCTTTTATTTTAAAACCATGCCTTCTAATTTTGGAACGCCACAGCTTTATAAAAATAGACAGCCTGCTGTTCTTGAAATGCTAAATGTGGTGAAGGACAGACACAACTGCAGAGGTGTTTCTCTGTGACCACTACTGCACTTTAGACTTGAAGCACCTTTTCCTTAAAGACAAATCGCCTCAAAAATCACTGTCCGCTTTTCAAATCGCTGTTTCTGAAGAGCCCCCTTGGCCACGCCCATTTTTGACTGCTGTGTCAGCTTTTCTTGCAACGACCACTGGGGGTGGTTAGAGATGGGCACGAAACGCCAATATGGTGTCCGTTTCCGTTATTTGGGCCCCTGGGGACCCTTCGGTTCTTTACTGTTATTTGGGCCCCTGGGGCCCGATTCGTTGTCGGTTTTTTCGATTTGTGGACCTGGCAGCATGCGGGCCGGGAGAGCGTTCCTGCTGTCAGGCTGTGGGGCGGAGGGCGGCGAGAGGGGGCTCCGATCTGGCCTCCGTGCACGGAGACTGGATGGCAGCCCCTTCTCGACTCCACCCCCAACTGGACCAGGAAGCCGGAAGCCAGAAGCCTGGACAAGGAAGGCCAGCAGCACCAGGTAGGTCATTCTCATTCATCGCACGGCCACTAATGAAAACGAACAGAACCGAAGAAAATTTTCTTGGTTCTGTTTGGTTCGAGCCTGGCTCATCCAAATGGTCGTTATTCATACCGTTATGTAACAGTACGAATAACGGATAACGGTAATGAAAAAATGGTCGTTTTGTGCCCATCTCTAGGGGTGGGGTTTTTTTTAATCGGTTCCTGCACCCCCTTTTAAAGCAATTTCTCAGGGAGAAACCATTGGCATAAAAAAACACAAATAATTTGATGCAATGCCTACTGATGCCTTCAGATATTCTGAACCCCTGTTTATGCAGTCAGGTAGCACTGGCTGTGGTCGGGGGGGGGGAGGTGAGAGTTAAAATTCATAACATCTACAGAGCCAACATTTTGCAATTTCAGTATTCTTCAGTACAATGTCAGGGATTGCTCCTGCTGTGGAACACGTTTCCTCAGGAGCCCAAGCTGATCCACCCACTTACCCACCCTATTCCATTCCACCTCTTGTCTTTCTTTCCATAGGCCTTCCTTTTTAGACAGGCATTCGATTGACTAGGATAGGTAGGGGCCATTATGGCATACTGTACTCCGTATGCCATTAAGTGTTTCTAAATTGTGGTTTTCATATTGTCATTTAACTGTTTTTAACTGGGGGAAAGCCGACAGGAGCTGTGTGGCATCCAGTTCGGAACACCTCATCCCTGTGGAGCGAGGATGGAGAGGGTAGCGAACCACAAAGTGATGACATAGTAGGTAGTAGCTATCATCCACCAGATCAAAAACTTGAGGGGGACCTTGAAATGAAGAGACAAACCATGAAGGTGTCAAAGAGGGTCAAGATAGTAATCAATTATCCCCACATTGACTGGGCCAATGCGAGGTTGGGGCAAGAAAGCGAAACCAGGTTTCTTGACATCCTGAATGACTGTGCCTTAGCGCAACCTGTCATGGAGCCCACCCAAGAACAGGCAACTCTGGATCTATTATTGTGTAATACTCAGGACCTGGTCAGGGATGTGAATGTTACTGAGCCTCTGGGGAAGAGTGACCATGCTACAATCTCCTTTGCATGCATGTCGGGGGAAGAGTTTCAAGAAAATCTGACACAAAAACCCTTGATTTCTGAAGGGTGGACTTCCCTCAGATGAGGAAACTAGTTAGAAAGAAATTGAAAGGGAAGGTAAAAAGAATCCAGTCTCTTCATAGTGCATGGAGCCTGTTTAAAACAATGGTAGTAGCGGCCCAGCACAAGAAGAACTCATCTAAGTCAAAAAGAGCGCCTGCATGGTTAATGAGTGGAGAGGAGAGGTCTTCCCATAAATGGAAATCCTCCCCAAATGAGGAAAATAAAAAAGAAACACAAACTCTGGCAAAAAATGTAAGAAGATGATAAGAAAGGCAAAGAAAGATTTTGAGGAACGCATGGCTAGCAATATAAAGGGTAATAATAAAAGCTTCTTTAAATATGTTAGAAGTAGAAAACCTGCCAGAGAACCAGTTGGCCCTCTGGATGGTGAGAGAGGAAAAGGGGAGGTTAAGGAGGACTTGGAAATTGCAGAGAAATTAAATGAGTTCTTTGCATCTATCTTCACGACAGAAGACCTTGGGCAGATTCCGCTGCCTGAACGGCCCCTCTTGACTAAAGAATTAAATCAAATACAGGTTAAAAGACAGGATGCTTTAGGTTTAATTGATAAATTTAAGATCCACACTGGGCCCAGATGGCATTCACCCAAGGGTTATTAGGGAACTGAGAAATGAAATTGCAGATCTCTTAACGGTAATATGCAACTTGTCTCTTAAAACGGCCACAGTGCTGGAGGACTGGAGGATAGTGGATGTCACACCAATTTCTAAAAAAGGAAGGAGGGGGGAACCAGGAAACTACAGGCCGGTTAGCCTTACGTCTGTCCCAGGGAAGATGGTGGAAAGCCTCATCCAAGAGAAAATCTTAAAACACATAGAACCCTGCTGAGGGAAAATCAGCATGGTTTCTGTAAGGGTAAGTCTTGCCTGACAAACTTTTTAGAATTCTTTGAAAAGGTCAACAGGCATGTGGATTTGGGTGAACCGGTGGATATTGTCTATCTGGATTTTCAGAAGGATTTTGACACAGTCCCTCACCAAAGGCTGCTGAGAAAATTGCACAGTCAGGGGATAAGAGGGCAGGTCATCTTATGGACTGAGAACTGGTTGAGATCCAGGAAACAAAGAGTAGGTGTCAATGGGCAATTTTCACAATGGAGAGAGGTGAAAAGCGGTGTGCCCCAGGGATCTGTCCTGGGACCGATGCTTTTCAATCTGTTCATTAATGACCTGGAGACAGGGATAAGCAGTGAGGTGGCCAAGTTTGCGGATGACACGAAACTTTTCCGTGTGGTAAAAACCAGAGAAGATTGTGAAGAGCTTCAGAAGGATCTCTCCAAACTGGGGGAATGGGCTGCCAAATGGCAAATGCATTTCAATGTAGGAAAATGTAAAGTAATGCATACTGGGGCAAAAAAAATCAAAGCTTTATCTATCAACTCATGGGCTTTGAGCTATCCATGACAGATCAGGAAAGAGATCTTGGTGTTCTTCCCTGGGTCTAACATAGGGGCAGGGGCAGGGTGTGGCAGTGGTGAGGAAGGCCAATTCCATGCTAGGGATTATCAAAAAGGGGACTGAAAATAAAACAGCATTATAATGCCATTGTACAAAACGATAGTGAGGCCAAACCTGACAGTTTTAAGAAAGGATTAAACAAGTTCATGGAGAACAACGGTATCAATGGCTGTCATTATGGATGCCTAAAGACAACCTCCGGGTTGGAGAGATAGGTAGGATATCTCTCAATGTCATTTGCAGGGAATCATAAGCAGGGGAAGACATCTGCTTGGGAATACCCTGAAGCTAATTGTGAGCTACTGGGTGAGACAGGATGGTGGACTGGATGTACTGTGGCCTGTTCCAGCAAGGCTGTTCTTATGTTCTTATGACACCTATCAGAGGTCATACCTTAGTGGATTCTCCTATGACAGTTTCCTAACCAGTGCTGAATCAGACTTACCTGCCAAGCCCACTGTAAATCAAAGGGTCACTATTTCACCTAGGGCTGGCTCTATCATTTGCCAATGTGCCGCTTCAAGCAGCAGACTTTGGATGTTGCGAAATGGCAGCAAGTGGTTAATGATTTAATATATTGTTAAAACATCTTCAGTGCCAGGGATAGAGAGTCTTGTGGGACTTTGCATTTCGGATGTCAACGTACCCTGGCTGCCTTTAGGTTGGGTTTAGGGAACTTCTGTCTTTCCACATACTGTATTGCATATATTATGATTCAGCATATCTCTCACAATATATTCCATATACCTGTACAGTATTATGAGAGCTATGCTGAAGCGAGCTCTGTCACTACATGGTAAAACGCTAGAGAAGAAGCTTATGGAAGATATGCTGGCATGAAGGGTCTGGTGGGAGCTGTGAATCTGCCACATCTCATGTGCCATGCATTGCTCCACTTGCTTTTAGGTGTATAATGCCTCTTGTCTTAAGTAAACAGGGGAAGCATTTAGGCCAGGGTTATTCCTTTGGACTGGCAGCCACCCTCCAGCGTCTTAGGGGGAAGGCTTTCATATAATTACTAACACTAACTGATCCTTTTAACTAGAGTTACTGGTGACTAGATCTTGTGCACACAAAGCCAGTGATCTGCCACTCAGCTGTATGGATCAGAATGTGGTCCCTGCTGAGTTGGTTTCATGAGGGTATATTGATGCAGAGACCCAAGCCAAATTTCATGGCTTAATGGGAAATTATTCTTCTCCAGGAAGAAGTTCAAACTCTGTCCACTCCAGGTGAAGTACAGTAGGACTGTGGTATTTTGGGGGGGGGGGTGTTGGTTCCAAGTCCTTCTATGGCAGGGGTACCCAAACTTTTTGTAAGGAGGGCCAGATTTGGTGGCTGAGAATGTGTCAGGGGCCGGTTGCTCCCTAACCCTGCCACCCCACTGCAAGCCCCACCCACTGACCCATAAGCCCCACCCATTGACCCCTTGCAACCCCACCTGCAGGAAGGAGGGCAGGCGCCTAGCTTCACAAGGTTCCCGGTGATGCTGGTGGCGGCGGCTCCCCCCCCCCCCGTGCATGTACCCAGCCCCACAAGCTTCCAAGTGGTGCTGGTGGTGGTGGCCCGCCCCCTCGCCTGCCCACCCAGTGCCACAAGCTTCTGCTCACCAGCCGGATGGCCCAGCCAGCCCCTCAAGCTTCCCGGTGGTGTCAGTGTTGGCAGAAGATTAAAAAAAAAAACATGGGGCGAAGGAGGGGGAGGGAGAGGCAGGCTAGCCAGCCGCGGGCCACTCAGAATGGCCTGAAGGGTCGGATTTCCCCCCCCCCCCGGCCGGACTTTGGGCAGGCCTGTTCTATGGTTTGCTGAAAATGAAGAAGTCTTGAACATTAAAGTATATTGGTCTCTGTTCTCTACCTCCCTCTAGCAGCCCGTGATAGCAAATTCACCCTAGAAATATATACAAATACTGTAGGTATTTCTGATGGTTTTCATTTAGCATTTTAGTTGATTCCTGCAAATGGGAGTCGGAGTCAGGGTCCTATCTTTTGTCAAAATGTCAGTAAGTGTTCATTTGTGAGTCATGTGTTATCTCTAGAGCACAAATATTTCTTCAAATATAGTGGCACCCTGGGTTATGAAATTAATTTGTTCCCCGGGATACTTCGTAAACCGAAACTTTTCATAACCCAGATCCGAATGGGGAGCAATGCACCCTGGGAATGGAAGTCTTCTGCAATTTTTTTGTAACCCAGAGTGTTTGATAGGAAAAAAATCATAACCTGGCTTGTTATTGAATTTTTTTCAGATGGACTTCAGACAGACTCCCGGGCAGACTTCCTTTCATAACCCAAAAATTACATAGCCTGAGGCGTCTGTAACCCAGGGTACTAGTGTACACATTATTGACATGGAAATATTACCTTGCTTAAAGATCTCAAGAGCACATTTGGTATTTGAGAAAATGAAATAAACCAGCCAGATATCATTACAAAACTAGCTCAGTGGAATGAGAAGTACAATTCTGCACAAGTCAAGACAACTGACTGTGCTTTCTGTAGCAAACCTGACAAAGTCTGAGCAGGAAAATACCAAGTCTCTCTTTTTTTGCTTATGGATGAAAAGTTGGAAGAGCTGTTGACTGATCTGGCAGCAGTTCTGGTGGGAAAATGGTGGCCCTTTCTCTTACCTTTGTTGCTCCAGTCAGATACTATGTTTATTTTTGTTTATTTTTAAAAGTCAAAACCTGATCCAGAATATGGAAGTGCTTTTTAAAATAACCACACACAAAGTCTGAGTATTTCATGGCTGCTCTGGCTCCTTCCATTCATTCATTCTTCTTCACTGGCGTACTCCTCATATCATCAGACTCCACACAGCACAAGGGGCAAGACTCTGGTGGCTGAGCACAGTGGTTCCTTCCTTGAGTAATCCAGGTGTTCTTGGATTGCAGTTCCCAGAAGACTTTACCACTAGAGTTGCAGTCCAATACCTGGGTTACTTACCCAAGGTTGGGAACCACTGCCATAAATGATTGCACAAAAGAGGACATTTTGTCAGCACTGTGACATGAGCAATATTTGCTAAAATTTCCTCTTTTAGGCCTCTCTAATTAAAAGCACAAAAGTCATCTCTTGTTCCCTTCTGCATCTCCTTGTTTACCCCCCCCCTTTTATTTGGTCTTTGTCTCAGCACTTTTTAAAAAGAGGTTTAACAGGAAGGTTTGAATATGTTTGAATAAATGAAACTTATTTCAGATTGACAGCCATGCAGATAGACAACCTCAAATCCTTTCCTATAGTGGCTAACTATCTGAGAAGGGTTTTGAATAGAGGGTTATGCCTTGCTGTTTGGAATCTGTTTTTGGTGTTGATTTTGTTTACCATTTTTAGTGTGGGTTTTGTTTCTCTTTTAATGTTCGCATACTAATTTAACTTTTTAAAATTATCTTTTAATAATGTAAGCCACCTTAGGTCCTTTTAAAGGACAAATGTGGGGTAAAAATACTTTAAATAGATAAATAAAATAAGCATTGATTTTACGGGCCCACTTTCATTGCATCTTACTACTGGAATTCATTGCTCCTTTGTTTTATGCCAAGATTTCCACAATGACCAAGATATACAACAGTTCAGATTTGTAACGGAGCACATGTTCTCAAATCATGTTTCATTTTGTTCCTCCGGGAGAGGAATTATGTAGAATTCATACCCTACTTTTCCCAAGCCACTAGACGTTTTAATAGCTCCTTCCACAGGATTCCCCTCCAGTCTCCCTGTCCGTTCTTTTATAACAAGAATGGAAACGTTCCTTTGTTTTTGTTGTGTTGTTACAGCTTTTAAAATCCCTTGACCAGCATTTTATTGGATTAACTTTTTGAAAAAAAATTCAGGCTTGGGAAGAGAAGGTGAGACATAAAACAGAAAGCACCCTCACCACCCAAGTAAACATTAAAAAAAACCATCCACTGGAGGGAAGCAGCAGCAGCAAAGGCGCTCCTCCCTCGTTTTGCTTTATATTCAGGCAGGAAAGCCCCACTGGACGTCAGTGGCGCTGCTGACTCGTGAGTAAAAGAGTTTCTGTTCCACCTGAAACCCCGACCCCAGGGATCGATAGCAGCAGCAGCAGCAGCCTGGCTCCCTTCTTATCAACCACCACCACGCCACCGACTGGGGCGCGTACCCTCCCAGCCGGACCCCCAAAGAGCTTCCCCGGACAAACCCCGCCCCCTCTTTGAGGGTTGCCTCTCTCAGGGCCGTCGGTTCGCAGGCTTCCCAGCCATTGGCTGCTCGCGTTGTCCATCACAAGCGGGGAGGGGGGAATTCCAGGCGAGGCGCTTCTGACTCAGCTTCCTCTTGGGCAGCCTCCGGGGTGGAGGAAGTCGGAGAGATGTCAGCGATGGCAAACACCGTCGATCCGGCGGGACGTGGAGGGACCCCCGTCGCTGGTAGAGCCTTCTTCTTCACAGGTAGGACTAAGTTGTGAAGCTCAACTTTTGGGGCCTTTTTCCAAGGAGAAAGGTGGGGTAAAAATATTCGAAATAGCATAAAATCAAAAACTTCCATGCCGCTGAATGCCCCCTCCCGATGCTATCTGGAGGTTGAGTCGTGGCAACTGGAATTCTTTTTCTTGAGAGATTGGAAACGTTTCGCTGCTCGTCCAACCTGCTTCGTAAAAAAAATGTTCTAAATAAATGCATAAATAACGAATCCACTGCCAGATAAACTCACCTGGATGACATAGAATCTTTACAGGCATGCCCCTGGTGCCCGGGGCGAAACGGAGCTCTGGGTGGGAAGGGTAAGGCTGCTGTAAGAACACGACCCCACTGGGTCAAGGAGACAGGGTCGGTTTCGGATCTGGCAAAGGGCGGTGTTGGTTGCTGAAGGCAGCCAAGGCAGGTGAGATCCCTTCCCAGGATCTGGGGCAAAATAGTTGCGCGGGGGGGGGGCGCAGAATGCTTCCACTTTAGCTTGCATGGTGAAATGTTCTGTTGATGGAAAAGCAGCAGCCTGTAGGTATGTGTTGTGATCCTGAACCCTGATGCCAAGTGAGAAGGACAAGGCTAGGGATTAAGTGTGGTACCCCCTTCCTTTTTCCCCTTAGAGGCCGACAAGGAAAGGGCCAGGCAGCTTTTATGTGTGGGTGTGGGTGTGCATGTGCACATCTGACACTTAATGAGATGCTAACTTTCTTTTAAATGGCAAATGTAAAGAGTTTTTGAAGGGAACAGGCAGTGACAGAAGCAGTGCCTACCTTTGAAGTCACATTTCCATGGTATTCTTGTTCATTGTTAAGAGATGGTGAGATCCCATGAGTTAAATGGTGCATATATATTAGAACTATAGGTCATGCCAAATTGTGATACTGTACCACATAATTGGGAAGAATTATGTGCTGATATGCTAAGCACTAATCTTAGCTTTGGAACATCTGACTTCCCTTGATATTTAAAGGGAGACGTAGGGTTCAATCAGTTTTTGCGCAAGTCTGCTAATGGCAACATAGTTTACATCACATAAATGTGGATTGGACTATTGTGTGTTCTTCACATATTTGTGTTTCATCTTCCTTCCCAGAAGTTCAGGATGGCAATCAGAGATACCATCATTTGGTCTCATGAGACAGAATGTTTTTTTTAAAGAGACAGTGGCTATCTAGAGAGCTCCCCCCCCCTGACAGGAATTGAATTCATTTCTTCTGAAGAGAACATTGACATTATTTCCATTACATAAGGGATAGAGAACACATAATCCATCAGATAAACTATAATTGCTATCACTTATCCCTTTTGGCTGTTTGTTAGGTGATGCAGTCATACACCATCTGGAAGGTCTTGTGGCCCCTTCCCCCCCCACCCCATCATAGCATACTAAATTTTATATCACTTTTTTGTTCTTTCTGTACTTTTCCTTCCCAGAAAAAGACAGGGAAATATTATCCATTTTTTACCATTCAGGAAAATTAATTGTTACTCTATGTACATTCTTGCTTAGAATTATGCCCAGTTACACTTATTTCTGATTACCTGAAATTGGACTGAAAGTCTGTGTTTATATATTTTGGCTTGCTATGGACTAGCTGCAAATATTTAATGAATAATATCTTTTTTTTAAAGAACCATAAGATTGGCCATTTCATTTGTCATGAAAATCAGTTCCTCTGGTGATTCCTCATAGCCTTTAAAAGGCTATGTTGTTGGTCATCTCCAGTAAAGGAAAGTAATTGTTAAAAGCTTTATCATTGTGTGTTTTATAGAGTGACAGGAAAGCGGACTTCTAAAATAGGGTGAGTTTACCTGAGCAGATATACTTTATTCTTAACATATACCGTATCACATTCCAAAGATACCTTTCTACTTGATAGCTAGTACAAAGAGGTTTATGCTGTTCTGTGCTTTGACAGGAGATACTGGTAAATTAAATAGTAGGGTTTGAAAGGGACAAAAAAACACTAGGATTTGCCCCCCACCGCACCCCACAAATTGCCTTGTTAATATCAACAGGTCTAACAGGTGTTATTTGCAAAGGTAATCTGGCCCTGTGAATTTGCAAACATGGAATCCAGCTGCCAGGGCAGCACTTTTTCCTTTTCAATTGGCATTGAATTATGGGGAAACGGATCAAAGGCTTTTTCACATATAGTTTCCCATGAAGGAACTTCTTTACAAGGCAGTCCAACAGATCAGAAGGTGCAGTACACTCTGTGAGTTTTCTTACATCTTTCCACACCCGCGAACACTGAGAGGATGCATTTAGCTGCACAGAGTGCTTCATTAACAAAATCAAAACAAAAACTGATTAAGATGGCTTTGTATCTGCATATAGTTAATGAACTCCATGCACAACTCCATTGCATGAAAAACAGCAACCTCAATTTGCCTCCCCTAGCAGCCTTGTGCTAACTCTTGTGCTAACTCATGCTACCCAACGGGCAGGAATTGTATTATGATCCAACAATACCTGAATGAGAGCAATGGTTGCTTCAGCATGAGAATTCCCTTTTGCCCTTGTTACACTTGTCCCCCTCATTTAAGGTCTATAGATTACCAAATGCCGCAATAGGAATTATGGATACTAGCAGTGAGCCTGGGGTGTGCTAGCACTATTAGTTTCTCAATGTTATTACCAAACAGCATGAGAGAGAGTGTGTGTGTGCCTTGCCCAACCCTACTAAAAATAAAATGTAATTTTTTTTGTATTCCTGCATTCCTATTCTGTAGAAAGTCTATAGAAAGCTTACGTGGAAAGGTACTTGGAGCAGTTGGAATTTCTCTCTTGAGTTGTGTATAGATGGTTTCCTGTAAGCAAGACTGGAATCACTTTCTGTTTTTTCAAGAACTAGACCTTTTTGGAAGCGTTCACTTCTTAGAAGTATCATTAATTTCCCAAGCTGTTCTGTTTTTCATAAAGGTAAGGCCCGGCTTCTGTAAAACATGGGCAGGTTCAAACTTGAATAGGAGATCTTGGGAAGTTTGGTATTGTTTTTCCTTTTCCTTGGAACTTTAGTGGTTTCAATTGTTGACTGCTGTCTTAAAGCAGGAGTAAGAAGCTGCAATTCTTCAGATGTTTTTCACACACGGTTTCTGTCAGCACTAGCCCATAGTGAAGGAAGATGGAGGAGCTGCAGTTCAAACAAATCTGGAAGGCCACAGTTTATTGCCCTTGCTTTAGAGCTTTTTAGCCAGGCAACTCATTCCAAAATAAAGACACAATTATTAGCTTCTTTCAAAAGACCTGCAAATCTTGACCTTTTTGTTTTATTACATTTCTGCAACACTTAAAAAGCTGTATATTGTTGGGAAGTCACAATAACTTTATTAGCTAGCAGGGTGTTGGTATGTTAAAGTCCAGGTTGGAATCTGGTTGCTGAATTTCACAGGGATTTCTATTATAGTATGATTACTGAACCATTAAACCAGTGGTTCCGAAATGTCTGTCCCCAGATATTCTTGGACTGAAACTCGTAGAAGCCTTCACCACTACCAGTGCTGGCCAGGGTTTCTGGGAGCTTCAATCCAGGAACACATGGGTTACCCAAAATTGGGAACCACTGAGTTAAAGTAGGACTCTTTTGGCTTCTGTATAAAGCACCTTTCACAGAGGAAACAGTCCAGTTTCACTGCCAAGTTTGGAGACTCCCCATTGTATGTGTATGTGTGTATATATATGTACAAACATACACCCAGATGCAAGTATACACAAACAAGGTTGGGAAAGATCTGTAGGAAGAGAGAAAACTGGATTGTGGTGCAGTGGTTAGGATGCTGGGATGGAACTTGAAAAGTCCAGGTTCCAGGGTATAGTCAGCCCCAAAAGTCTCAGTGCTTTTGTCTTAGTCTCTTGGTCTTAGCTCAAAAGTACTCCGGTTTGACTAGTCTGTTTCTGAGTGACACTAGTGCAGCGCACACACACACACACACACACACCGGTCTCCTCAGTTTGTTGAGTTTGGGTCTGTGACTCCTATGGAGGCCTGCAGGGCGCTGGCCTATTGCCAACCGGGGGCTTCTCCTTTTGACCCCTTCCCATCCTGGATGATTAAGACCACCAGGGGGGAGCATGCCTGAATGGGTGTCATTGCCATCACCTCCTTCAGGAACGGGGTCTATCCCTATCACCTGAAGGAGACGGTGATCAAGTCCATTCTGAAAAGATTTGGCTTGGTTGCTATGGACGATATGTCTAATTATCGTCCAATAGCCAATGTTCCCTTTATAGGTAAGGTGGTTGAGCAGATTGCCACTGAGCAGCTCAAGTCGTACCTGGAGGAAGATCGTATCCTGGACCCATTCCAGTCGGGGTTTAGGCTTCAGCATGGGATTGAAACAGCCCTGGCTGCGTTGCATGATGACCTCTTGATGGGCGCCAACAGGGGTAGCTCTACCATGCTGGTCCTCCTCGACTTGTCAGTGGCCTTTGATACTGTCAACCACAGTATCTTCCTGGGCAGGCTTTCTGAGGTGGGGATTGGGGGTCTAGCTCTATGCTGGCTCTGATCCTTCCTTGGGGGCCATGCCCAGCGAGTTATGCTGGAGGGGGGTATTGTCGGTCCCTTGGATGCTCTTTTGTGGGGTGTTCCAGGGGTCGGGTATCTCCCCCATGCTGTTTAACATCTACATAAGGCTGCTGGCTGAGGTTATCCGGCAAGGTGGGGCTTGCTGCCATTAGTACCCTGATGACACACAGCTCTACCCCACCTTTCCCACCTCTGCAATGGAGGCTATGCAGACACTTGATTGCGACCTGGATGCATTCATGGAATGGACCAGGACCAACAGGCTCAGACTCAACCCTGAGAGGACGGATGTACTGTTCCTTGGGGGGGGGCAATGGGTATGTGGGCCCTCTCCCCAGTCTGGGTGGGTCCGCCATCCCGCTGGTAGATAGGATGAAGAGTCTGGGTGCGTCCTGGATCCGGCGTTGTCCCTGGAATCCTAGATGGCAGCTGCTTCCAGGGTGGCCTTTTACTTAGCCTTATTGCCCAGATTTGCCCATACCTTGACAGTGACTCTCTGAGGACAGTTGTGCAAGCACTCTCTACATGGGGCTTCCCTTGACCCTTGTTCGGTGGTTGCAGCGGGTGCAGAATGCAGCAGTCAGATCGGTGGTCGGTGAGAGCAGATGTGATTGTCACCCCAATTCTGGCTTGCCTGCACTGGCTACCTATTGCTTGCTGAATAAGGTTAAAGGTACAGGTTTTGATTTACAAAACCCTCCATGGCTTGGGACCAGACCAGACTATCTGGCTGAGCATATCCCGAAAAGATCAGCTTCTGGCTGGCCCGCCAGAATGTCGCAGGCCTTCTCGCTTCTAGTAGCCACTCCAAGGGAGGCCTGAAAATCTTCCACTTGAAATCGAGACTTCTCGGTGCTTGGCCAAGTGAGATAAGGCTTGCAGGATCCCTTCCAGTGTTTAAAAAACGTCTTAAAAGGTGGCTATTTGAAGCCACTTGCGGTGACTGCTGAGATTTTTGTCTGTTTTTGTTTGATTATTGTTTGCTGCTGCCATATTGTTCTCTTTGCCAGTTCCACTTTTATTCTTTATTTGTATTGATCTCTTATTTATATTATTTTCCTTGTTGTTCACTGCCAAGAGTTCCTCTGGGAGAGTCAGGCGGTATAAAAATGGAAACAATAAATTAAATATAAATAAATTAGAGGATAGTTGTGAGAATGAGAGGGGCAAATGGAGTGCTATACTGTATAGGCCACCTTATACAGAAATAGTGTCATGGCAACTGGACTTCTTTTCTTGTGACATGAAAACATTTTACTACTCACCCAAGTAGTTTCTTCGGTTTGAGAGGCTTCCCATTCATAGTTCACCTTGGTTGATGCCACCCATTATAATTAAAGATGATAATGCAGACCCCCATTTTCATATGTTTAATATTTTCTGACTGCATGGATACTCTCTCTCTCTCTCTCTCTCTCTCTCTCTCTCTCTCTCTGTGTGTGTGTGTGTGTGTGTGTGTCCGTCCCCTACTGTACTATCATAATTCTTGCTTTTGTAGGCTAGGTTGATCTCGCTTTGTAGTCTTGCGAGCTCTTGTCTGTTCTGCTAGCCACAAAAGCCTGCCAGATGTTTTGGCCTTCAATTGCCAGAAGCCTCGGCAGGCAAGTAGTTCAAAACCTGGGGTGGGGCTAGAGGTTCCACACCCACCCATGCTTGAGGTGAAGTCTCTGTTGCAGTTGCGCATTATTTCCCTGTTAGTATACCCCCATGTCTTCATGTCAGTCATGCCAGTCTCGGTGACTTTTCTTGGAAACTTATGACCTACTAGGCCGTCTGATGAGCAAAGTCAAAAAGCAAGGGAAACAACATCTGTGAAGATTCTCAGTCATCCAGGTGAGTTTATCTGGAAGTTGAGTCATGGCAACTGGATTTCTTTTTTTGAGAGATTGAAATGTTTCAATGCTCATCTAAACAGCTTTGTCAGTCAAGGGAAAGGACCTGCAGTCTGGGACAGGAGCTTGTGTTTGTGTTTTTGGGTAACCAAATACACTTCTTGCGTCTATGTGCACACACCTGGTGCACTAAAATTCAAATCATCCTCTTCAAGCTGCTTTTTTTCCTGCATGGGAGAAGGCCCGTACCAGCTCAGATTTTGATCAGCCAGTTACTAAATGGAACACAGATTGTGGGCAAACAGAATTGTAGAAAGACACATGGGTCCTTCTGAGAGGATGAGCTCAGAAGCACATGGTGTGGGCCTCACTGCTTATGACAGTGGTTTTGCTGCACCTATTCATGTATGCGCCGGGGCTTTTCATTAAAGGTCAGTATACTGTATGTCTCTTTGAAGGCTGTGGGTGGCCAGCTAGTGGGAGGAGGGACTCATGCTGCCAACAGCTGCACATTTGCCTGACCTTTGTCGAAGTGTTAGAATGTTAGGTATTGTTAACATCTATCTGCTTCTGGGGTCCGTGAAAGGTGGGAAACCTACAGGCGCTAGCATTCATTTCTATTAAAATAAATAAATATAGCAGACCCTTGTATAACAAGCAGCTTGTATAACATAAAATTTGTACAACATAAAAAATTCCAGAGATAGGGGAAATTTGCTTAACATAATCGCCTGTGGGGAAAATCTGTACAACATAAAAACGGGATTACTCCATTTTCAATTTATTTATTTATTTATTTGTTAGACTTATATCCCGCCCATCTTCCCAGAAGGGAACTCTGGGCGGCTTACAGTAAAAGCAGTAAAGCAAACAAAACAATAACAGAACACGAAAGGTGGCATAATCCAAACAGAGATGGCAGTATCTTTTGTGTATAGGACTTTATTTTTGTCTAAAATTGCTAGACTAAAAATTGAGACTAAAAATGCATTCCTATGGGAATTTGTATAAAGGAAAATTTGCTTAACATAATTTCATTTGGAACGAATTAATTCCTTTGTACAAGGTACCACTGTACCTGCTTTTCCGGGAGGCGTTTGGTGACTGTTAATTCTTTTTTTTCCTCCCCTGTTTTTGTCTGCCATTTGCCTTCAAGTACCTACATTGATTTTATTGTGGTTTTTTTTATGTTGTAATCAATTGTTTTGTTTGTTTGTTGTAAACTGCCCGGAGTTCCTTTTGGAAGACGGGGTGGTATATAAGCTTTAAAAATAAATAAATAAATAATATTGTGTTACTCCTTAAATTGATATTGACACATGCTATGAGCAGAAAACAATAACAAATGATAAAATTTTAGGACTCCAGGTTTGGAAGCGACCCTATAGATCTTTTCCAGGGATTGGACTTGATGATCTATTGAATTACTGAGCTCTGGCTCCACAGTCGGATGATGAAACTATTAAGCTATCCAGCATTTCTCAGAAGCAGCACCCAGAAAGCGATTTCTGAGCAAGGTCTTAGCAGTCTTTCTTAAATGAATATGACTGCTTTGTACCCAGGTTGCTGGACCAGAGAGGAAGCTGAAGTACCCCCATCAATAAACAACTGTTTAAAAATGAATTAAAAGTTTCCCCAAGAGGACAGAGACTTACCCAAGGACCATGTGACCAGCACACGACTTTAAAGTTTATACCAATTTCAAAAACCCCAGTCCATCTCCTGATTCATTTTCACAGTCTAACCCCATCCTCAGACAGAAGTGGGCAGCTCTTAGACTTTTGAGAGTCTCCTCTGTTCTTTTCACTAGTGTCCCAAAACTCTCCCTCTAGAGTTAAGGGCAAAATAGTGGATTTATTTAAAATATTTTTACCCCACCTTTCTCCTTAAAAAGGAGCCAAGGCAGCTTACAACATTGAAAGACTGTTTAAAGTTGGAAACAATGGGTAGCCAACAATGGTTAACGTCAATGAAAGATAATAGTTAAAGCTAAGAACAATGAGTAAGGAAACAACTTACACCATCAAAGGGCGTAACAGAGGGTCTCTGAGCACATGCTCAGCCCAATAAGTTGTGATCAGCATGAGAACAAGGTCTCAAGTGATTTTGTAGAAAGATCTCCTACTGATACTCTACCAGTGTGTTGTTTCAACAGGTTAACCAAAGCTTTTCAATTGGTGCTGTCAGTGGAGGATCAGAATCTCTTGCTGACCTGTAAGAAATCATCTCGGGATCATCCTGGAGATCCTGATCCACCTTTGCTCCACCCCAGCTTTAAAACATGGACTTGAAATCGGCAGACGTGTTGCAGATGATCCCTTCACCATACACTCTTATTTATTTATTTATTTATTTATTTATTTAACTTATATGCCGCCCACTACCCAAAGGTGTCTGGGCGGCTTACAATCCAAAGAATAAAACAATTTAAAATAGTTAAAAGTAAAATATCAATAAATCATCAATAAAAACCTTACACTAAAATCATTATCTTAAAATTGTCATCAGTGGACCCACAGTCTATATTATATCAATTAAAAACTTTCTGGAACAGGAAGGTTTTTACCTGGCGCCGGAATGTAATCAGTGTTGGCGCCAGGCGGATCTCGATTGGGAGGGCATTTCATAGCTTGGGAGCAGCTGCCGAGAAGGCCCTGTGTCTGCAAGCCATCCCTCTCACCTCCTTGAGGGATGGCTCTTTCAAAAGGGCCCCCTGGCTCGATCTTAATTGCCGGGTAGGTTCGTAACATGGGTTTAAAAAACAACACTTTGAGAAAAGTAATTGTGCACCAACTATGGCCGCTGTTAACCTATTAAAATGGCATTTTCAAAAAAGAAATATCAACTGACTCCTCTCTCCACCCCCACCCCCCGAGCTCTTTCCTGTTCTGCTGAAAAAGAAAAAGTCCGGCATGTCTTGTAACGAGTTTGTGCAGGCGGTATCACCATTTCAGTGGGCGAAGAAAAGAAAAGGTGGGCAATACTGAGGTACCTTCGAGATTTCTCCTCATGCGTTTCATAAGTCTGCAGATGCTCACAACCTCCTGACTTCACGTGGGAGGGGGAGGTTCCTTCCTGTCGCTTCAAAGAGGAGTATCTATTCCCCTCTGGCTCTTTTAAATCAAGACTGTCTCTAGAGGTGCACCATCAAATCCAGTTAGACAGCAAGGCGTTTGGCTAGCAGCCGGAACGAGAAGAGTGTGCCGTCAAAAAGAAAGATTTGGTTGTCCTACATTTCTATGTTGTTTTGTATATAACGCCTGTGGGTGGCGAAGAGGGTGACTGTCTTCACTTGAGAAGACACGTATTTTCACCCTCTTAGCACAGGAATGGTTTTAACTATATTTCTCAGCCCAGGCTACATTTACCATGGAGACTGTTCTTAAAGAGATGGAGTCCAGCGGGACTGGGTTTCTCTGTCGTCCCAATGTGTTCCTTTGGCAGGTCAGGAACAGGCTCCCGTCCTGCTTTATAACTGTATGTGGGAGAGGCCAGTGTACAAACCGTTACAGGGTTTCGCCATCATTCTGGCTGGAGGTTGAAAAAGTTAATGTTTCCAACTGTAGAGTCTTCTGGGTGTATGGCCAAGGATTATGGTGGCTGGAGGTGGGCCTGGGGGTGGCTGGCTATGGAGGGCAGAGTCCAAGACAGTAAGTTTTTGAAGCTTCCTTGCAAGCTGTTTGTTTTGGTCTTGTAACGCCTTTAATGACTCCTGATGTCAGTGGAAATCTCTAGTTTCTGAGTACATGTGCATTATGCTGCACATTTATGGTGAAATTTGAGTGAAAGAGGTTTAATTGCTTGCTTTAATGGGCTTCCTGAGCATTCAAGTACCTTCTCGGAATTAAAAGTATTAAGCAACTGTTCTGTTTGATTAATGGATGAAATCTCTTTAATGGCTTTCAATCAAATATCATATCTATTCCTCCATTCCCCTTACAGCCACCCACCCTAACAGCTAAATGTACTTTTCTTTGAGAATGCCTGCTAAGTGCAAAGTTAAGATTATCTGATCAATCATGTGAGCTAATCACGCATATGTTGACTGACTGAAAAAGCTGTTTAGGATTGCTCTTGAAATCTGACTAGGTGTCGCCTTGGGAGTCTTTGCACTTGCTGTTTTGCAGTGTAGCACCAGTGGAGGTATACGTTGATTTGCAAAAGTTGACTGTGAGTCTTCAGTGCTACACACTGTTAATATTAGTCTTCACATTGCTTCAAAAATTCTACTTTTTTCTTTCTTATTTTCTTCTGCTAGCATGTTAAGACCTGAGAGTCACATCAGAAAGTAAGATAGATATGTATTCCCTCCATCTTTGGGCCTTTTCACACGACCCCTAAACTAAGTGGCAAATGGCTCCCAGCTCCGGAGCTTAAAATTGTTTTCCCACCAGCTCCGGAGTTTACAGAAAATTAAGTGCGACCACGCCCACATAAGCGCGTCCCAGCGCACTTTTCAGGTTCCTGCTCTCCAGGGGTGAAAATCCCTGATGCGGATGTAAAGGAGTGAGTGCCGGGCTCTCCTCGCTTCTGTTTGTTGTTGTTTTGCCCCCCGCCCCTTTAAGAGACAGGAATCAGGACGACGACGGGCTCGGGGCGGTCAACTGGCAGACAGAGGTGAGCCTGCATTTTTTCCTCTCTTTTTTTCTCCCTTCCCTCACGCAGACAGGAGCAAGGAAGTGCGGAGGGGGTGGGAACACAGGAAGAGCAACGAACCCCCAAGATCTCTGGTCCGAATTTAAGTGGCCAGCGGATCTTAGGGGTCGTGTGAAAAGGCTCTTTATCTCTCCAGGCTTGCATACTTTTCTAAGTTGTGTGCCTGAGACATAAGATTTAAAAATAAAGCAAAACGGTCTTCCGTTAGACCAGTTATAAAACCAAAGGAAGGTACCAGTAATTTGCTACATGCAGATGGAGACAAGCTGGTGCTGTTATAAAACCAAAGGAAGGTACCAGTAATTTGCTACATGCAGATGGAGATAAGCTGGTGCTGGCGTAGGTAGACAGACATTTCCTCTTAAGGAATCATTCATTTTAGTGGCAAAATGGTGCCGAACCTTTGGCACTCCAGATGTTTTGGACCACAACTCCCACAGTCCTTTGACATTAGCAGTACAGGCTTGGAATTCTGCGACTTGTGGTCCAAAACATCTGGAGTGCCGAAGGTTCGCCACCACTGAAAGAAATGCTGGTTTGTCTACCAGAGTTGGATTGAGTCTGGACTCTAATATTTGATGCTGAACTGATGAAAAAAATTGATAAATGCTTGTGTGATCCTCGTTATCCCAAGAGAAGCTATCATCTCGTATTTTGGGGCTTACAGGGAATCATAGAGAAGAACAAGGTAATATAAACATTTGGCTTCGTAAAGGGAAAGGGGTAGTAAGCTCCCTGTATGGAGATTTTATTCCATCTGTAGTTTATTTTGAACACATTCTAATGGCTTACAAAACCAGAATCTCTTAACAACATATCCTTAAGTATTGTCCAGTAGCCCATTCTCTGTCAATTAGTAATTTACTTATATAAAAATACAAAACATGTTTGCGGGAGCAGCAGATTTAGCAACACTAGAGTAAGCATGTTAGGAGGACGGGAAAAAATGATGTGGACTTCTTGAAAATACAGTATTTGTGTCCTTCCATGGTATATGAGTAGAGATGTAAAAATTTTGGAAACTTTGGAAAAATGGCAGGGGGCGGGGACTGGATATTGGTGTTAAGTTTTTCCAAAGTCCCCCCATGGCTTCAAAATTGCCAGGATTTGCACATCTCTATACAGTATATGAATGCAGTAGGACCCCCGTTATGTTCTCATTCATTAACCACTGATTCAGTTATCCATGGTTCAGCAGCTGCAAAGCAAGCTATTGTCACAAAACAGCCACCGTAAAGCAAGCTACTGTCACAAAATAGCAACCATCAAGCAAGCTACTGTTGCAAAACAGCAGTTTTGGGCCTTATTTGGCATTCCCTCTTATCCACAGTTTTTGTTATCCACGGGAAGGCCTGGAACCAATCCCCAGTGGATAGGGGGGGGAGGCTACTGTAATGCAATGATTTCTGATTTCTGTACTTCCTCACTACCCCCTTTTAAAAGTTTGAGATAGAGCATGGAAGTAATAAATTACAAGGACTGTTAGTTATACTACTATAGAATTACTGGGGTTGAGGTCTGGGCAGAGAGGGGAGTTTGTAATGAATTACAAAACAAATTTCTTCCAAGAAGTCACATTCCAAGTTCTGATTCAAGTTGATTTTGATCTCCTGGAATACCTGACATTTGACAGAACTGCCAAGGATATCAAAGGGGTAACCATGATTCAAGGTTAAGATGGCTAGAGAGTGGCTTGGATTGTATGGCTGGACTAAACAGGAGCAAGGTATTTCAGTAACCGCCCAGAGTAGCTTTTTTGCTAGATGGTTGCGGTATATAAATAAAATAAATAAATAAATAAATAAATTATAGTTTGACATGCTTTGGAATGGTGATTTGCTAGACAGTTTGTTTCATTGGGAATTATTATCATCAGCACTTCTGCTTGGATTTCAATATCATGTGCTCATAATTACATTTACTTTCATACCAGTGAATTACACAGACTGGCTGCTCTAATCTTCTGCCAAAGGGTGAGGATTGAGGCATTCTGGTTTAGCTATTTAACACATGATTCCTATACGCATAGGAAACTCAAGCAGCATTTTTCAAAATAAAGCCTTATCATAAATGCCCTCTGTATAAAGTGTTCTGATTAATTGTGTTTGGGGGCCAAAGTAGACAGATGGTAATGGTAGTGGGCATGAATTTGTTTTCACATGTCCACTCCATTCTTAAAAAAAGAAAGGGATATGTAAAAGTTCATTGCTAAATTGTTCTGGGTCTCAATGAATGACCATCCAAGTGAGACAGTTTTCCAGTCCTGACCCTCTTTGTTTTAAGAAGGTCACATGTTTACTTCGGGGGTGAGATCTGGGCAGTTCAAGGAAAATGCTCTTATATTAAGAAAGTCAGGGATGTGCGAGGTTTACAAAGTTCTAAGCCCGTGAAAAATGAACCCAGTGTGCAAGCCAGGAATCTTTTTTTCTTAAAACATTCCGTTTTGCTGCTGACTTTCAAGTTAGCTGATTGAATAGGTGTGGATGCAAGGGATTACTTATCTCATGAGATTTGGTTGTTATAATATCTATACATATACAGTGGACCCTTGTATAACAAACAGCTTGTATAACATAAAATCTGTACAACATAAAAAAATCCAGAGATAGGGGAAATTTGCTTAATATAATTGCCTATGGGGAAAATCCGTACAACATAAAAATGGGATTACTCCATTTTCAGTGCATTCCTATGGGAATTTGTATAAAGGAAAATTTGTTTAACATAATTTCATTTGGAACGAATTAATTCCTTTATACAAGGTACCACTGTACAGTACTAGGCAAATGGGCACGGGTCTTGCACATTTCCCCGTGGGTCATGGCCAAAACAAAACAGTGACAGCCATATACTGTAGCTCAATATTTGTCGTTCTTGAAGCAAATACTGGTGAAGGGGTGATTTGAACCTGTCACTGATGGCAGGCCACTCCTAGGCCCAGGATCCCAGTGGCTGCCGGTATCAACTGTTCCTGAAACCTGACCTTTGTACCAAATTGATGCCTCATTTGTGTTTTCCTTTCAGTCAGTTATTCTACTTATATCTTTTATATTGTTGTTCCTTGTGTACAGTATTTCAGTTCAGGAAGTAGGAGTAAAGAAAATGTATTTTATTTATTTACAGTGGACCCTTGTATAACAAACAGCTTGTATAACATAAAATTTGTACAACATAAAATTTCGGAGTTAGGGGAAATTTGCTTAACAGAATCGCCTATGGGGCGAATCTGTACAACATAAAAATGGGATCACTCTGTTTTCAATGCATTCCTATGGGAAATTTGTATAAAGGAAAATTTGCTTAACATAATTTCATTTGGAACAAATTAATTCCTTTATACAAGGTACCACTGTATTTTGAATATTTTACCTCACCTTTCACCTTGGAAAAGGACCCAAGGTGGCTTACAAAAATGAGGGACAATATACAGCCCAGAACATTTAAGACATATTGAAGTTAAGAACAGGGAATTAGAAGAGGCATCTTAGAAAATTAAAACATCTTAGAACATTAAAGCTACAATGAGCATACAAAAAGAAATGAAAAATCCATTAGGAGGGGTGGAAACTAACATGGAAAACACTGGTTTTCCAATAAAGTGGTGGTTCCGGAATGTTTTGGCATCCTTACCCTCTTTTTTAATTGTTGGGAAAGCCCCATATCTCTGCACATTTCTGTAATATTTATCTAACCTCTTTGGGTGGGTGGAATTTTTTTTAAAAAATCCAAGTCATCATTTACAAATTAGAAATGAGCACAGGCTGACATTTTGTTTCTGTAAATTATGCCATGTAAGGAGGAGAACTGCTACAGCCAGGACAAGTTTTCAAAAATTCAACATTTCCTGTTTTTGTCCTGGGGCACCTTGGCTCCCATGTAAACTTAATCACCCTTGAGGAACCAACATGGGAGTCACAGTACAGGAAAAGGAAGTCTTTCAATGCTGAAAATCATCACCACTGGTGTGATTTTACATAATATAAGATTATTTTAATTTTTTTTCATAAGTGCAAAATTCATCTCTTAACCTCTATCACATAAATATGTTTACATTCACGCAGATAATTTTCTTCTTTGTAGTAAACATCAGAGTTTCTCCCTCCCTAGGAATTTCTTCACATACACTCCACCAATTGGGAGGAGGCGAATGGGCCAGATTAGCTAGCCACAAGGTGAGGATGGGACCTGATTTGCTCTTTGTCCATTTAAATTGTCTCACCCTTATGTTCTTCTTTCCTTTAAGAGGATAAAAAGCATGCCTCTTGGTGAATTCCTGTGTAAAAACTAGCTGAAATGAAATTCATACACATCCCATTTGTACATTCAGGGAGATTAGGCAAAGGAACCAAGAAGGGTTCTGTTGACTTATTTTACTACTCAGGCATCTGCGCAGATAAATTCTTACTGGTGCTTCTTATATGTGACTAGGTGTGCACGTGTCTCCTGCCTCAGCTGCATGTTACCTGTGAATTCCGACTACAGAAATCTTCGCAGTCCCAAGCACTGTTCTCTGATGTTGCTTCCTTCAGTTCTAAACCAAGTGCCTGATGTGACTTGACCTGTGTTGAACAAAGAAATATTGTTTCTGTAGTGCTGGTCATATCATGTCCATTCATTCCAGAACAGAGAGCTTGTTTGTGGTCTTCCAGAAGTAGTTGAACAGGAGATTCCCATTCATTTGAGAGCTTCTGATGATTGCACAACATCCTTCTCTGAATTCATGCTTTGGCCAACAATCCCAGCTGTAGTATACCAGAGCCAAGTGAAGTGATAGACTGGCCCACTGTCTGAGGTGCTGTCACTTCACGATGTATTTAAACATGTAGCTTATTCCACCCACATTGTTTCCTTGCCCTATTTGCATTTTCTTCTATTTCAAGGGTGGGCAAAATCCATCTTCCAGATGTTATTTCACTGCAACCCCCTTTGTTTCTCGCCTCCACCAATGCTGGCTTGGCCAAATGGGAACTGCAATGCAATAACAGCTAGAAGGCTTTAAGCCAGGGGTGTCCAAAATTTTTGCAAGGAGGGCCAGATTTGGCAAGGTGAAAATGTGAGGGGGCCGACCATTCAGCCACATTTGGCCTCCAGGCTGGACTTTGGACAAGTCTCTATAATGTGCAAGGAAGAAGGGAGGACGCTGCAGCAACGGAGCAGGGGGCAGGTAGGCTGGGCTGGTGGCGGGGCGGGCGATGGACAGAGGCAGGGAGGGCAGGCAAAACATAAAACTGCAAGCTGATGCCTCCATCCAGTTTGGGGAGGGGCCAGCTGGCAGGGATGTGTGACAGGCTAAGCTGGCAGGAAGAAGAGGCTGCGGGCTGCTCAAAATGTGAAAATGGGCTGCATTTGGCCCCCGGGCCTGACTTTGGACATGCCTGCTACAAGCTGTTTATTTCTCACTGGCTACAGTATAGGGTGAGCACGTTATCTTCCAGGTGGTGCTAGACATGGGTTTGCTTCACATAACCCAGTGATGGCGAACCTTTTAGAGACCAAGTGCCCAAACTGCAATTCAAACCCACATTTTTTTGGCCAAGTGCCAATACAGCAATTTAACCTGCATACAGGTGGCTGTGGAGCTGCCTAGATGCCCTAAGCACATCCGATCTCACTTGATTTTGGGAGCTAAGCAGGGTCGGCCCTGGTTAGTACTTGGATGGGAGACCACCAGGGAATACCAGATGCTGTAGGGGCCCAGAGTAGGAACTGGCACACCACTCCAGTATTCCTGCCAAGAAAACTCCATGGACATGGAGTCACAAAGAGTCGGTCGCAACTATAATGACACAACACACACACACAGAGGTGGCTGTGAAGGGGTGATGTTGGGTGCCCACAGAAAGGGCTCCAAGTGCCACCTTTGGCACCTGTGCCATAGGTTCGCCAACACTGACATAACCCATGAGCACTAGTCCTTTGATTGGGACACGTGTGTTTCATATTGCCTTCATGTCTTTCAACACTCAGGTGGTATCATCTTTTCCTCTGTTGGCCACCTTACAGGGAACCTGGGCCCTCCAACTGTGATGGAACTTCAGTGTCCCATCAGTGCTAGCCAGCAGAGGCAGTAGTGAGGCATGGTGGGAATTAGGATGGCTATACTGTATATTGCTTAGCAATAAGAGCAAATTTCGAGGTTGGCAGAAATGAAGGTTTCCTAATGCTGATGATGGTGCCAATGCCTTATGGGATTAACATACCCTAGAAGTCTACCCCGAAGTGCTTATGCATGCACATAGTTGCATTTCTTGAGCAGCTTCCTGTCAGCTGTTACTCTTCTCCAGAAATAGATACTTTACTCATGTGTCACCTGGTGAGCCAGTGACTCCGACTTGCTACTTTGATATGCATTCTGCTTCATTGTCAGCTGGGTCTGAGTCTGCAGCCTCCTCCTTGGTCTGCTTTCCCCATGGGTGCTGTATAGAACAGGAGCGGGTGCCGAAATCAGTCTGCCACATGCCAAGGATAGAAAATGCAGATAACCAGATACTGTAGATTGGTTCTTTTTAATCCAGTTTTGCCACCATTGCTTTTTCCCCTAAACCATGCAAAAACTCTGCGACTGCAGCAGATATTTGTGGTACTGCCAGTAGCTAAGGGCCTTTTTACATGACCCCTAAGATCTTCTGGTCCCTTAAATTCGGACCAGAGATCTTGGGGATTGTTGCTGTTGCTGCGTCCCCACCCCCTCCGGAGAGAAAAAAAGGAACAAAAGAACGCAGCCTTACCTCCCCTAAATTCCTGCTCTTAAAGGGGCGGGAGGCAAAAAACAACAACAAAAAGAAGCAAGGAGAGCCCGGCAGATCCGGATCAAGATCTTTCACCCTCCAAGAGCAGGTACAAGAAAAGTGTGCTGGGTTGCGCTTAGGTGGGCAGGGTCGCACTTAATTGTCTGCAAACTCCGGAGCTGGTGGGGAAACATTTTTAAGCTCCGGAGCTTGCAGCCATTTGCGGCGGAGTTTATGGGTCGTGTATAAACGCCCTAAGATAGCACACCAAATAGCACACATTAATTTTCAGTTTTGCAAATGGCAAATATGAGAACCCGGCTGGATTAATTTGATAGATTATCAGATAGATTAAATCCGCAGATCATCTGGTCTAGAGTTTGTTAGACAACAAGTCTGAGATTTCCTGGTAGCCAGGCTGGCTTGTTGGGTCAGCTCTCAGACTCGCAGTACAAAAATACTTCTTCAAGTTCTGATCTTTTCCAGCCTTCTTTTTCCAACACTGAGCATTCCAGGGTTTGTTTGTTTGTTTGTTTGTTTGTTTGTTTGTTTGTTTGTTTGTTTGTTTGTTTGTTTGTTTGTTTGTTTGTTTGTTTGTTTGTTTGTGGGGATCATAGAAGCTCCATGAACAAGAAACAGATGGGCATATCCTTGAGCATTTTTCCTGTTGTAGCCACTGCAGAGGCTTCTGCACTGCATTTCCTAAGTTAAGGGAGAACCTGGGTATTTTTACAGAGAACTGGCCTCTGTTTGAAGGTCTGTTTAGTCTGTGACTGGTCTAAAGATCAAGGACTGTAAGAAGAGAGAGCAGGGGCTTGGAACTTATTTAGTAGTATCTGAAATGCAGGCTAGTCAGGGGAGGCAAGCAACCTGGCCGATTGTTTTTCCATTTAAACATGTGTTCTTTCTTTGTAAGTGCACTTCCAGACTCCAAATTGCCACATTTAACTTAATGGTCTTTCCTCTTTTATGCTCTTGGCTTGGGAATGCATTTCCTCTTGTGCAGATAATACACCGGGTGGCTTCCTTATTGGGAAGACATATTGAAAAGATTCTTCTAATTCCCTTAGAAGTCTTTCTGATAAAAAAAAATGTGGTAGTTTCCTTAAAGGGAAAATCCCAGCATTAAATCATGGCAGATGGGATGTTTGGAAATCAAAGACATAACAGTTGCCTGAAGTCATTCATTCACCCGCTCCTCCCAGGAGCTTGTTTTTCATATCTCCTGATGTGCTGTTTGGCTTTTAGGATTGCTGCTTTTCTTTGTATTTTGACTGGATGGGTTCTGCCCCCGCCCTCAACCCCCCCTTGCCTAGACAATAACATGGGGCTTGAGGCCTAAAATATATTATTGCCAATATCTTATGTGGAGCTTATAATTCTTCTGGACTTCTATAAAGCTAATACAGTGGTACCTTGTATAAAGGAATTAATTCATTCCAAATGAAATTATGTTAAGCAAATTTTCCTTAATACAATTTTCCCATAGGAATGCATTGAAAACAGAGTGATCCCATTTTTATGTTGTACAGATTCGCCCATAGGCAATTATGTTAAGAAAATTTTCCCTATCCGGAATTTTTATGTTGTACAAATTTTATGTTATACAAGCTGTTTGTTATACAAGGGTCCACTGTAAATAAAAATTCTTAGCAAAACTTTTATATTTTGTCTTAATGCGTATCCTGTCTGTACCCTTAACCTGCTAAATTGAGGGAGGGAGGGAGGGAGGGATGGATGGATAGATAGATAGATAGATAGATAGATAGATAGATAGATAGATAGAT
>JAHTLZ010000010.1:63349185-63375828 GCA_023846285.1 Phrynocephalus versicolor | reverse complement strand
TAGATAGATAGATAGATAGATAGATAGATAGATAGATAGATAGATAGGTGTTGGAAGACGACCAATCTGAGGGTTGATAGGCAGGGGCAATCAAAGGAGATAGAGGTTTTGAGTCTGTGGGTCTGGCTGAGGATCTCTTGCAAGAGCAAACTGTGACTTCAGGGAGAATAAGTTCATACATAAACATAAGAACATAAGAAGAGCCATACTGGATCAGGCCAAAGGCCCATCTAGTCCAGCTTCCTGTATCTCACAGTGGCCCCACCAGATGCATCCGGGAGTGCATGAGACTAGATATCTGTGCCTGATACCACTCCCCTGCATATGGTCCTTGAATTACCCCAGTTTTAAGCCTGGAGATTATACATCTCCATGATGGTTTGTAACCTGTGCTGGACTTTTCCCTCCAGGAATCTCTCCAATCCCCTTTTGAAGGCATCCAGGCAGGATGCCATCACCACATCCTGTGGCAGGGAGTTCCACAGAAAAACAACGTGCTGGGTGAAATAATATTTTCTTTTGTCTGTTCTTACTCTCCCAGCCCTGAAAGACTGTCATTACCCTGGCTCCTGGGCTAGTTTCACCAATGCCCGGATCCCAGCTTGCATACTTTACATATACTTTTAAACATAGGGAAGAAAGACGATTACACAGCATGAAAAGCTCTTCTGAAGAGAATTAGCCCCAGAAATGCAGCCCCCTGAAGCTTCTTTTCTAGACAGAATAGATTTCTGCTTATCAGAATAAACTTAAAACTATCAACGGTGAGACCAGTGAGCCATGTTGAAGGCCATGATGCCTCCATGTGAGGCACTTAACAGCATGAGTGTTTTTGGCTTGCTGTTCTTAAATTTTCCCTTGCAGGGAGGAAAGTCCCCCATCCTCCTAGCCACCAAGAAATCGCATCACTGTTCCGGTCATGCATCCTGCCAGGTTTCGACTCTTGGCTGGAAACCTCCCAGCATTCCTGAATCTTGATAGATCAAGTTGTGCAAACTGGAAACAGTTTCTGCCATGTGCCAGCATTTATCTCTGTGGTTCCTGTGGGTCTGTTTTCTCTTTGATAGGAGTATTGGGGTGTGTGTGTGTGTAGGGAGAGCATTTATTGTAGTTCCATTGACTTTGCTCTCTTTTTAGGGGCTTAGAATGGTTTTGTACGAAGGAAAGCAGCATCTTTTTTCAGACAGCTCATAAGGGAGTAAGCCTGTTTAGTTTACCTCCTTCTCTAATGGGAGCCACCTTGGTGCGTCCAGGATGCCCATAATAAAAGCATGAGTGCAATAGACATGAAAGGGTGGTGAAAGGGTAGCCCAGTAGTTGCATGCAGACTCCCAGGCTTCTTCACAGTGCCCACTGAACCCCTTCCCCATCTGAAATAAAGGTGTGGAAAGAGTAACTAAGGGTATTTGTACACGACCCCTAAACTCCGCCGCAAATGGCTCCCAGCTCCGGAGCTTAAAATTGTTTCCTCACCAGCTCCGGAGTTTACAGATAATTAAGTGCGACCCCGCCCACCTAAGCGCATCCCAGTGCACTTTTCAGGTACCTACTCTCTGGAGGTGAAAATTCCTGATGCGGATATAACGTAGTGACTGCCGGGCTCTCCTTGCTTCTGTTTGTTCTTTTTTTGGCCCCTGCCCCTTTAAGAGATCTGAATGCAGTGCCGGGACAGCAGAACGGAGGTGAACAGCATTCTTTTCTTCCTTTTTTTCTCCCTCCCCTCACGCAGCCAGCAGCCAGGTGTGCGGAGGGGGTGGGAATGTAGGAACAGCGACAAACCCCTAAGATCTCTGGTCCGAATTTAAGTGGCCAGCGGATCTTAGGGGTCGTCTAACTTGGGGCTTCCCTAGCTTGCACTACCTATGTTCGCCACTCTTTCTTTGCCAGGGGTAGGCGAGTATTTTCTGCCATGGTCTAAAGAACAGCAGAAACAGGTCTGGGACCTCCTAAAATTACTCACTCCTGTCCTACTGCCCCTCGCAGCAACTGGTATTCAGAGAGGTTGTCAGCCCACCAAGTTCTAGTTCACTTCCTGGTGTTGAGCAGGCCCAACCTTCTTCTCAACTTAGGAGCTGACATTTGCTCGGGGAGCCCTCTTGTGCTCCCCGTTTGAAAGAAAGGGTTGGAGGTCGCTTGGCATTTGCACCACCCATAAAAGTGAAGAAGAGCCTTGACATACAAAGGATAAACCAACACAGCAGAAACAGGGGTTTCCCTAGCTGCTGCTCAAATCATGTATGTAGACAGACCCTTTATGAGTCAGTGTGACACCATAGATTGGATAATTGCTGGTTATCAAACAAAAAATCATAGTGCCCTGTTTCCCCATGACCCCTCCCCTTTAATTCATTCTAATGACCTATCTGCTTTTTAGGTTAAAAAGCCTTGCAAGTTGGTTTGCATGTAAAATCAAAATGTAGTACTGTAATTACACTGAAGTAAGACAATGCAAGAAATTTGTTGCAGACCTTCCTGTTAGGGCACTTTGTGTCATTTGGCTCAGAAATGTTCATAAATTGTGTGCAGAGAGCAATCTGAAAGCAGGTGGTGTTATTTTGATTTTTTTTACCATATAGTTTTTTCACACAGGGACAGTTGGTGACCATGGTGGGCAGAATAGAGTTGTGTGTGGTTAGGGAACAACATTATCAGTTTCCCTCATTGACTCTACCTAGCATCTGGTAGTATAATATCAGCTGTCTTTGAAAAGGGAGACTCATCTTTATATTGACATGTCTAATTGTTAGTGGTGAACACTTTCATAGCAGGTTAATCTAGATGGTTGGTATTTCAACAGGAACACACCTCCGTTGCATCTTGTGGCAATGGTTTTCATAAGACAGATATAAATTGCACCAGGTTCTTCATCTTGTTCTCTTCTGATTCCCCTGCCAATCATTAGATGCAACAGGAAAATGTGTGTGAGTTAAAAGTGAGAAAATATGGAGAGATTATGGATCAACTCGTAAATTTGCACGAACTTCAGTTAGCTTGTGAAAAGTGTACTGATTATATTAAGATACAGTACTCAAAGTTATAAGGATTTTTTACTGCCAATAGGTTAGAAACCAACACTAAGAAAGAAAGAAAGAAAGAAAGAAAGAAAGAAAGAAAGAAAGAAAGCAAGCGGGAAAAGGTAAAAAAAAGATTTTAGAGTCTTCTGTGTTGCTATTAGTTCACCTGCATCAAAAGAAGCTTTTTAGAAGCAACCTACTATATGTTAACACTTAAGTGACATATTTGAAAAGTTTGACAAGTTTGACAAAACTGATCTAAAGATAACTTTGTACAAGTCACTGCATAGGAAATATTTATTGTCTTAATATATTTAAGCTGGGGTATTCCCAGCACTGATGATAGCAATATCTATTAAGCAAAGAACATTCTTCACATCTGAGTACAGTATTATAATTTATTTTTATCTTTCTAAGTTGAAGTGCAAATATATTTGTGAATAATGAAAAGTACCGTATTTTTCACTGTACAAGACACACTACCCCTTTAAAAGTAAGGGGAAATGTCTGTGCGTCTTATAGAGCAAATACAGTAGTCACCACTACATAGATATCACAAATTTTCATTTAGAGAAGTTACCTGCATGGAGCCTGTCCCATGGCCTGCTGCAGCCTGGATTCCCCCAGTCCCAATGACCTCATTTGCAAAGAGGCTTCCAAAGAGCCTCTGCCCTCATCTTGTGCAGCCTGGATCCCACAGTTCCAATCATCTCATTTGCTACCCTCCCCCTTTGCAGCCTGGATCACACAGTTCCAATCACCTCCTTTGCAAGCCTCCCCTTTTGCAACCAGGATTCCACAGTCCCAATCACCTCCTTTGCAAAGAGGCTTACTCCAGGGAGCCTCTCCCCATCCCTCCTCATCTGCAGCCAAGATTCCCCTGCCATGAAACCTTAGACTAAACATTTTTTTCTTGTTTTCCTTCTCTAAAAACTAGGTGCATCTTATGGTCAGGTGCATCTTATAGAGTGAAAAATACAGCAGGTGTGCAGCTGAAATTAAGGCAGCAACTATATGCAGAGTTAGTAAGCCTCACTAAATTCTTAGTATATTTTAATGATTTTCAGTATCCAGTTGTTCTAATTTATTACACATGGCTCTACAATTCTTGTTGTGGAGCAGGTTTTGTAAAATAATAAACATAAATTATCAAACTGCCCAGAGTTCCTTTTGGAAGATGGGCAGTATATACATGTATAAACAAACAAACAAACAACCAAATTCACTCACTCACTGAGTTGGACATTTGTGTGTTCACATATGGGTTTGTGCTATTTAGAGTTTCTGAGCCAGTCAGTACTCCATGGCTTTATTGAACCGTCCTGTTTCCATCCCAGCTTCTTGTATGGCTCCCTAAAATATTTGTATTTCTGAAATTTGCAGCTTGCTGATATTACTTTTTTGTGTGTGAATGGCACCCCTTTTATTGTGTAAGTATCTACAACGTAGGATACATATTTAATGTATGGTATAGTTATTTAAAATGTGGTTTTCTTTTTCATTTCATTTCATTTTTAATTTTTAGTACGTTGTTATTGGTTTTATATTTTGTTGTAAACCTCACAGAGTGGCCTTCATTGCTAGATGGGTGATATAAAAACCTGATAAATAATTAACAATGATAAATAGGACACAACAGAAAGAATTCAGACGGTGCTTTCTCAACAAACTGTATTTTTCTCTGCACAGAATAGGAAAAGTAGATATGTAAGCATTCCAATTCAGCTTCTTTCGTCTTTCAAAATACAGCAGTTGCTGAGGGAAGTATTGCCCCTTCACCATATCAGTGGCACGCCTCTGTAGTTTCAAGTGACCGCTAGCCAATTTAGCCACCCATCTTTTGCCAAAAGAGCTACTATGCTTGTATACTGTACTCAGGTCAGGTGGATCCATATTTGATGCTTCTGATAGGGTTAAGCTATGTATTTGGTAAGCTGCTAGGACAGTGTGGTTTCTGAGAAGATACACATTTGGGCAATCCGTCTCCCAAATGAAATCTCCATTTACCTATCATTGACCCCTCACCAAACAAAATACTCTGGACTTCAGGATACAGAGCACATGTTGCAACACACATTTTTTTCAGTGCTTAGGGAAACTCCATTTCTGACAGAGTGTTGATTGTACCCGTGAGACGTAGTTTGACCCTGAGCTTGAGCTGGTCCATTCTGCAGCGTGGATGGGACCTGAGGCCTTGAGACTGCATTGTGCTTCCTCAGCAGAAGTGGTCCTAGGACAGCAGTTCTAAAGCACACTCACTTAGAAGTAACGTTGAGGTAAACTCAAGTAAACACAGTAAAAACTACACTGTAGGAAGATGTACCTTTCCTCCCCTTGGTTTAGTTTTATAATCTGGGAACTGTACCCATATTAGTGGTAGGAAAAGCAACTGTTCTGGCTGAGGCTTTTGTAATCCAAAACCTGACTTTTTTACTTCTATTCTGGACAGCCCTCTCCCACCTTTGATCCAGAATGGACTGTGTGTAGACTTGCCAGTCTCTCTCAGGGCAACTCTGTGGATCCAGTTTTCACATCAGTGACTTCCATCTTTTCTAGAGCCAAATGCAGGTTTTCAAACAGAAGGATTTAGCCATCTGTTGAAGCTAGTTTTAGTCTGATTTAGCAAAAGCAAAAACAAGGTCCCAATGCTATGGCCATAGAAGTGTATGTCTTGGTCTGTTGGGGGCATCTATTGGGGGGTCTAGATCAGTGTTGGCAGACCTATGGCACGGGTGCCAAAGGTGGTACTTGGAGCCTTTTCTGTGGGCACCTGACATATCCCCTTCACAGCCACCTGGATTCAGGTTAAATTGCTGTATTGGCACTTTGTGGAAAATTAGTGGGGTTTGAATCACATTTTGAGCATTCAGTGTCTAAAAGGTTCGCCATCACTGGTCTAGATAGAACATAATATACTTCCTTGTCCAACAGTCTTAAGCAGGTTGCTTTTTGAATACCTTGTTTTGCTTAGTTTGCTTAGTTTCCTTCTTTCTTTATCCATGTCAGAGTGTTGGACAAGTTAAAATTATGTATCGTACATAAAATATATATATAAAGTTCAAATTTAAAATAAGACTTTTAATCAGAATCAGGTGGCTTTGATAGTGTTTTCTTGGCCATTTTCTAGATATTTAGTGCATACGGTATGGCATAAACTGCACATAAATATTGCATTGATTTGAATTACTCCAGGGTCACAAAAATGTCCTATATCCAAATAGCCCCATTTTACTTGACTATTCTTTCATCTTCCTACTTCATTCTGAAATTTATTAAGTAACTTTCAGATGGTCCAACCTGGTGGGAGATACTCTTTGTCACTCATCCATTCCAGAAGGTTTAGCCTAGCCTTTTCTCGTTTAAAACTTAACATGTGTGTAGAAAACTTTTCCTTGACTTTATTTATCTATTTAATGTTTATACTGCCCATTTAATGACTTGGTGTTTTAGCCGTCATCTAGGGGTTTGGTGTCCATGAAATGGAAAGGGCTGGGTGCTGTGTTGTTTTGTTCATTAATTGCTAGCACCTCTCTATGTACGTACATCTGTAGGAGCAATGCTAGCCAAAAATTTGACTTTTTCCATGGGGTTAGGTTTCAGCAGCCAGTAATAATTCTACATGATTCATTAAAAGCTACATCCACTTTTTTGGCATGTGCTGACGTATACCACACAGGTATAATATTCTATTGTATTCTGTTGACCCAGCCAGTTTCCTAAGTATGTTATTTCTGGTGGCAGCGTTCTGTTTGGTGTTTAGAGAGTGATGCCCCAAATACTTTCCTGCAAAGAGCAATGTTCCAAAATCTTGCCTTCCCAGCTGCCTTGGAGTTTCCTCTCTGCATCTCTGTTCTTTAAGTGGGAGGCACCAACCTGTGTTTTTGAAGGGTTTACCTTCAACGGGTTGTTTTTATAATATAAGGAAAGATATTTTATATGCTTGGTTACATTTTAGATTTTTGTCCTAGAGCTCTTGCCAGATCTAAAGCCTGCCTGTTCTGGAATTAGAAGATGATCTATATTAGTGGCTAGATGATTTGATATTATGTGTTCAAAGCCTTTGTTTAAGTGGCATAGTAGAGAGGCTGATCTGTAGCTTTTGGGATCAATTGGTCTTTGCCTGGTGTCAACATAAAGAACTGCTTTTGTCTTCTCCTGTGTTTTGGGGATTTATTTGGTTGTCCAGCAGTTATTAAGAGAGTTTAAAAACCCATTCCTTTGTATTTTGCCCCACAATGCTTAATTTCTTCCCTGCCAGGAACAGGTGGTGTTCAGTTTGGTTGGAGGTTATATTTACCTACAGTGTCCTTCTGTTTTGTATGAAAGGACTGGTGTTTATTGCTACATCTGAATCAGAATGGGTCAAGGGCAGCTTGCTTCCCACACTTCCCTATGGAGCATCCCAGAGGCCACTGATGTGCTTAAAAACAGTCTTGCTAGGACATGTTCTTGCCGCTGCTCCAGGAGGTCTCCAGGATGAACAGTGTTTGAATCTAACAGGCCAAAGGCTAAGCCCCTAGCCCAGTGGTGGTGAACCTTCAGCACTCCAGATGTTTTGGACCGCAGCTCCCACAGTCCTTTGTCATTGGCGACACAAGCTTGGAATTCTGCAAGTTGTGGTCCAAAACATCTGGAGTGCCAAAAGTTCACCACCGCTGCCTTAGACCAAACCCCTCCAAATTAAAACTCAGTTTAGACAATATTGTTACTATCTCTTTTTTTTTGAAAGTTTTTTTTAATTTTTTTATGTAATATTTGCATCTCAGCACATGCTGTGACCCACAGGACTTGGCCTTAGGCCAAACGGGGGAATTGCACCAATCAAAGCCACGTTGCATATGATTGCACTCCCTGCTCCTTAACTCCAAATGAAAGTTAAGGAGCAAAAGAGGATTATGGCCGCACTGTTGTGTCCCTGGGTTTGTATGCAGCCACCCAAGTCGTTTTGATGGTCTCACCCGCTTCCTGGCTTCTTCTTTTTCTAATCAAGGTGAATTGCAGCTTATGGAAGTCTTTAGGAGGATAATCTATCTTTCAGACAGATCACAGACCCGGCCTGTATTGTTTAACACTACTGGATACCATCCTCATTTTTCAAAGGTAGAAGCAGACTTCTAGGCGCTGTTTTGTGGGCTTTGCTGAGACATTGACGTCTCTGTGAATGACATCCTGAAAGGCCCTGATGAACAGGATCACTCCACCCCTGCCCCTTGCTTCTGTTAAATCAGGCATGTTCACACGTCGGCCCTCCAGATGTTTTGGAACACAACTCCCACAATCCTTTGCTATTGGAAATACAGGCTTGGAATTCTGGGAGGTATGGTCCAAAACATCAGGAGGGCCGAATTTGGACATGCCTGTGTTAAATGGTTCCTGTTGTTCTAGCCTTCTTAGGGTATCTGTGTTTGTGTTCCAGAACTGATAACCTTCTGATCTGCCTTTTCAGGTACACTGGCCTGGAAATCAAATAATTAAACCGCAGCAATGGAAAGCAAAGGACCTTATCGTATCTATGACCCCGGTGGGGGGACACCTGAAGAAGCCTCTGCTGCCTTTGAGCGCCTGGTGGAAGAAAACACCCGACTGAAGGAGAAGATGCAGGGAATTAAGTCTCTAGGTAATGGCAGCAATGAGAGGGGAGGCTGAGCATTACACCATTGCTTGTTGTCTGTGGAATTCTCTCCATATTGAAAGAAAGCTTTTGTTTTAAAAAAAGAGAAAAACAATAATCCTTAGTTTTATACCCGTCAACATGTGTGGTAGTCTCATGTGCGATGCAATGCATGACCTTCGCTAGGAAATGATGTACTTGACTGGTGTCAGGTGTACCAGTTAGCAGTTGGTTGGGCTACAGTAGCAGAGCAACAGAATTCATCATGCATGAAACGGGGGTGGGGTGGGGGAGAGAAAAAGTCCAAATTAGATTTATGATCTGGAGTTAGTTGGAAAGCTAATTCTATGGAATGCATTTGCACGGAAACACTAAAGCTTGAGCTTGGTTTGGCTATGTTGTCTTGTGTGGGGTGCACCACTACCAAAGCCTTCTGTGTAGTGATGAAGCTCCGCTGCTGCTGTTACTTAGCATCCGAAGTCGAGCTACATCTGCACATGCTATTGGATTGGTAATAGACTGCCAAGTGTGTCTGAGGACCAAAACGGATGCTTTAAATCATTTGTCATTCGGCTTGAAAGTGTGTTAATGTCGGAGAGACGTAATTCAGGCAGACTTGCATGTTTAAGAAATCAAACCACAGCAGACTTCGCGATTAAATTCTGGAGACAAACACAAAACCAAGTGAGCTACTGTAGTTTGGGATCTTGAGGAAGTGAGAAAGCTTCCTGCTGTTACACTTAGGGAGTTGTTTCTTCTGCTCATGGGCTCTTGTTGTCTGTTTCCGTCTTCACTCACAATCCTTTTAGCAGTAGCTAGCAGAGGTTAAACAGAATGGCACCATGGCCTGGCTTTATACTGATCTTGGCTTCAGTATCTTCCATGCATAAATTGGGAATGGGAATATTTACTGGTTGCCTTTGACCTGGCCTTTGTACTTTAAGAGGCTTGCACTAGAACCCTAATTTTATAATAATTCTAACATAGGTTTGCTTTTGTACATGCACTGTGTGACTGAAGCCATGGGGGAGCTAAGTGATTCCAAGCACAACCCTCCACCCTGCTATTTTGCATTTGTATTTGACTGTTAGCTTTTGGAATTCCAGGAAGCAAATAAACTTAAGTAGACTCAACAAACCTAGAGTCTATCCTAGGCATACATATTCTTGCACGTTCATGGGTTTGATGTTGTTTTATATAGTTATGACAGATAGAGCCAGAGATAGAGAAACAGAGCTCAGAAACATATCACCACTGGATTGCAGCTCTCGGTTTCTGCCACCTGGCTGACATGACAGCATTTTGTCACTGCATTTACACTGATGCTTGAATAAAGTAGCATTAAAATGGAAGAGAGCATAATATATACCTGTGATCCTGTTCAAATGTTGAGATACACACTTGATCACGTTAATGGATTTTCTGCCACAAAACCACACTTTTGTGTTTATGTTTTGGAGCGAAAACAGTTTAGGATTGGAACTATATTATGAGAAATTACTTTATTTCTATTAAAATTTCTTTTCCTAGGCTAGATGGAGCGGTATATATGTCCAATATATTAATAAACAATGTCTAGCTTCAACGTGAGATCTTTGAGCTTTCAAAGGCTTTTTGCCAATGCATATTTAATGCTAATTGCTTTCCATAGGGAAGTCTTTGATGATGTAGACTGTAATTCCATTTACTTGGGTTCCTTTAAAATGAAATTTTGATAGTGATGACTTAAAAACATTCAGGAGCGAGGAAATAAATTAGAACCGTGTGTATAGACCAAGGAGCTTCTCTACATGCATGTAAGCCAAATCTTGTTAATAACCTAGCATGGCTTCTTTTGGTGACACTTAGCAATTGTATGGTTGATTTGCCCACTCATTGACAAGTTTGATGTTAGTATATTAATGTATACCAGATATTCCCAGCTGGGGCTTTCCTGATACAGTGAACTATAAGCTTCAAAAATAACTTTATAGTTGTAAATCTTATACAGTAGTTCATAAAGGAAATGGGAACTGAGGTAAAAATCTTAAAAGAATTTAGAGAATTTAGCTATACCAGGAATAGCTACATTAATATAATAAAGATCTATCCTACTCGAAGTAACTCTAACAATCTGATGTCTGGAATCCATTTCTAAAATCTACTAAGCTACATAAAAACACATTGCTAGCTTAATCGTGGCTTCCCTTCTTCTTTCTCCCCCCAAAAACATTTTTCTTCACATAAGCGATAAGCGAGTAGCCGCTGCAAGATTCCTGAAAAATAGTTCTCTGTTCTTTGACTACAAGACTTCTACATATCCCATGTACCTCTAATTTCCTTATATATGATCCACAGAAAATCAGGTAACTGGCTGTTTTGTTAAGAGGTGTTGTCATTCAATGCATCTGGAGGGCCTCAAGTCAAGGAAAGTTGGTATACATATTCTTTTTCTCTGCAGAGACATTATTTTTGTATAGAAAATTAAATTCATACATGAAGGGGTCATTAAAACTGAAATGTAGGAGGCTAGAGCTAGGACTGTAAGCTGCTCATGCATCTGATCAGCATGCTGTTGGAAAATATCGTGAAAAATGCAAGGGAATGTTAAATCATGCCCTTGTTGTTTTGCCCAGGAGAGCTATTGGAAGAGTCTCAGTTAGAAGCGTCCAGATTGCGTCAGAGGGTGGAAGACCTAGTAAAGGACAATGAAATGCAATGGTCAACCTCCTCTCTTGACAGACTTGCTGATGTAGCAGGTATGCACAACTAGTGGGCAACTGCCTTTATTTTGGCAAACTGTGTCTGTGTTTGTGTGTTTGTGAATTTGGAGAATGAAGAACTAAAGTTGGGGAGGGTAACAAATAGGTCTGTAAAAGTGTTCTGCTTATATAACCGCCCCATACCACTTCAAGTAGTCTCTGGGCGGTTTATAGTTTTAATTACAGTATGCAGGCTGTAGTGGTGTTTTAGATGTAGATGTGTTGTAGATGTACCAACATCTTCAACACATGAAGATGTGTTGATGTGTAGATGTGCTGTAGCAACATTTCCCGGAATAAAGAGGGTTCATTCTAATGGCCATAGGAGGGATTCCAGGTGACCTGATTCACACTCTTGATGAGGCTCTGGTGGACATCTGGTATAGTGCCCCTACTAGGGGTGCTGACATGATTGTCCCCAAATTCCTCCCTCTGCAGCAGAGCCCATCCATCTGCATAGTATAGCCATCAATTATGGACAATGAAGCAAAACAGGAGCAGGCTAGAGGCCACAATGGCAGATTATCTACAGTAAGAACTGCAAAAAGTTGTGTCTAGCACCTACCTGTCAAAGATAAGGACTGCAAGAAGACTGCACTTCATCAACCAGATTAATGAAGCCCCAAACCACCAAGCCTAAACTTAATACATTTCCAACTGGTGACGTCTGAGGAGGGCACAGTGCTTGACCATTGTTGCACCATCACAACCACTTAGATTGTTGCTCAGCCTGGCTGATAAAAGCTACCCAACTGATAACAATGGAATGAGCTATGGCTGTCATCGGTGGGACTCCCCTTGAGGGCCATGTCGCCTGGCCTCCCAAGAAGACAATAATTCGATTCATCCATTAAAAAACTAACCATGCAGTGGATGACATCAAAAACTATAGGCCCATTGCCAATATCTTGTTCCTGAGCAAGTTAGTGGAGAGGATGGTGGTGGATCACCTTCAGGCACTACTGGAGGAGACCAATGCTCTTGATCCATTCCAGTCCAACTTCAGGCTGCATCATGACATGGATACAGCATTAGTTGCTCTGCAGGATGACCTTTGGAGGGAGACTGATAGGGGCAAAATGTGCCTGTTGGTCCTCCTTGATCCCTCAGTGGCCTTCAATACCATTGACCACAGTATCCTCCTCGGGAAGCTCTCTGGGTTAGGGATTGGTGGACTGGCCTTGGCCTGGCTCTGATTCTTCCTGAAGGACTGTCCTCAGAAAGTTCAGCTTGGCAAGATGTTGTCTACCCCTTGGACTCTTAACTGTGGAGTCCCATAGTGGTCAATCATCGCATCAATGCTATTTAATATCCTCATGAAAGCTGCTTGGAGAGGTCATCCAGGGATGTGGAGCTTTGTGCTGATGACACACAGCAAAATATCATCATTCTTTGGATGATGTTGTCCCATTGAGAGCTGCCTGGGTGCTGTGGTGGAATGGATGAGGGAAAATAGACTGAGGTTGAACCCGGATAAGACACAGATAATTTGTGTGGCGATACCCTGTGGCTCTGGATTAGGAACATCCCTCTCCTTTGGGTGGTTGACTCTATGAAGGATGAGGTTTGCAGCTTTGGCATCCTGCTGGACCTGATGCTGTTCATGGAGTCCTAGTTGGCGTCTGTAGTCCGGTTGGCCTACTTCTGTCTTAGGCAGATTGCCCAGCTGCATCCCTACCTGAAGACCAAGAGTCTCGCGACCTTGGGCGCCTCAGTTTAAAAAGGATGTTGACAACCTCGAGCGGGTGCAGAGGAGAGCGACTAGGATGGTTGAAGGCCTGGAAGAGATGTCTTATGAAGAACGTCTTAGGGAACTGGGAATGTTTAGCCTATCAAAAAGAAGACTGAGAGGGGATATGATAGCTATGTTTAAATATTTGAAAGGATGTCATATTGAAGAGGGAACAGGTTTGTTCTCCATGGCTTCAGAGACTAGGACTCGGGGCAATGGTTTCAAACTACAGGAAAAGAGATTCCATTTGAACATTCGGAAGAACTTCATGACAGTTAGAGCTATTCGGCAGTGGAATATGCTGCCACGGAGGGTGGTAGAGTCTCCTTCTTTGACGGTATTTAAGCAGAGGCTGGATGGCCATCTGTCGGAAATATTGTGAAGGGGTTCCTGCTTGGCAGGGGGTTGGACTCGATGGCCCATGAGGTCTCTTCCAACTCTATAATTCTATGATTCTATGATTCTATGATTCTATGACCTTGATTCATGCACTGGTAGTCTCAATACTGGACTACTTTATGGGGCTGCATATAGAGTTGACACAGAATCAATGGGAGAGAACTAGAAACTGCACTATCTTGGTTATTGCCAACCTTATAGAATGACCTTCCGCTGGGAATTAGTCTGGCCCCCTTTTGGAAATCTTTAAAAGATTATTAAAAACCAGGCTTTTCAGACAGGCTTACCCAGAGCCAGGAGTATTATAACAACAGATGTGTAGCCAAAATTTTTTTTTGCTGGAATTTAAATGTAATTGTAATGTTCAATGCATTTAGTTGTGTTTGTATATTATGATTATATACTGTTATTAATTTGTGATTTGCATTTAAATGTTTTTATTTTTGTGCTGTGTTACTGTTAGGTTTATGAAGGTTGTTAGTCACCCAGAGTGGCTATTTGGCCAGATGGGCGGGCTACAAATAAGACAAATAAACAAATGTATGTAATGACTTGGCATTTCTTTCCCCCTCATATGGGGGGGGGGGAAGCAAGTTGAGATGTGAACTAGAGCTCAGAATCTGAACATATGCTCTGTGGGTTCAATCTCCTGTGTGTTCCATAAGAAGGATATCAGGCAGGAAGTGATGGGAAGTCTTCTATTTTGTATAGACAAGTGGTCTGACTTGGGGAAAAACAGCATTCGGTTCTTGTGGTGGCCTAAATCTTTGAATCTTCAAAGGACTTTGATCTGGCCATGGAAGGCCTATCAAAGTTTTAAAAAATGTGGTTAAAACCCAAGGGCCCTTTTGCTCACAATTTCACTTGTAAGGTCAACGTTTATGTTGAGTATGGACAACTTTGTGGTCTCTCAAGTGTTTTTATGATGGCATACATATTCCCACCATCTGTCCCTTCTGGTTATATTGGTGGGCGACGCACTGCCATAACATCTGGAGGGCCACAGGCTTGCCATTTCATACCAGTCCATTATTACTGGTACAACTGAAGTACCTGGACAATGTGAATTTCATACACATTTTACCACAGAAGCATCAAGCTCAAAGCAGGCGGGAGGATGAGTCAGTCATAGATTCCAACCCCATAATGTTGCCTGTTATGATGGGGGGGCAGAGGCGGGGAAATGTGCAGGCATTCTACATTTTGCCCACTAAAATCCATCACCCACACTGCAGCTAATGTTCAGTCACCATTAACTTTCATTCCTCTCAGTCGCCAAGTTTAAGCACTGCTTTGTGATCCCAGTTCCTCATCTGCTAAACTCCATCATTTGGGCTGTTTGTCCTTCAGAATTCTCTCACATGCCATAGTGACTCACTGGGGTGGTCGAAACTGTTTCTGTTATCCAGAGTCCTTCAAGTCTAGGCTGCTTATTTACAATGGAATGTTACTAACGGTGATCTTGAGTCATGCAAGAGATCTAGAGGTTTAGCAATTGCTAGATGGTGATCTTTTCCCTACTTAGATCATACCTTCCTAATCATGAGGGATTATAGATTTGTGCAGAGCAGGTGGGAGAATCTTGCAGCTTGCAGACCATCTGGCTTCTGGTTTCTGTTGGCTTTTGTGGCAGTGGTATAACCATAATGCATTACTTATGGCAGAAACTTTCCTTAACCCTGGCACCCCGGTCCTCTGGTCCTGCCCTAATTCACTAGTCATTCAAACCATGGGCTAGAATCCTGTGGCACTGTGCCACCGATGCCTGGCTTGCTATCGGGTGAGCTGAAATTGACCACTGGTGTTTCCAGTTTGCATTGTGCATGCACAAGGAAGCAATAGATATTTCCTCGCACAAATGCCATTAGAGGCCACACTAGCTTGCACAGTGGGGCAGTGGTATTCTGTCCATAATCTGAATGATTTGTGATCTTTTAGGAGTGTTTAATTAGTGAGACCCAGTGAAGTATCATGGGTAGAGTGGAACTAGGACTCCATTGACATGGCTTTGAATCCCCACCTGGCTGTGGAAACTCACACCACAGGGGAGAGTGGCAAACCAATGTGTGAGAGCATCTCTCACGCACAGAAAACCCTGTGAGGGTTGCCAGGGCTCAGAAGGAGCTTGATGGTGCATCATGAATTGCTCCGTGGGTTGGAGTATTTGATTACAGAGCAATGGTCAAGATTTAGATTCTTCAGAACGCCACAAGGAGGAAGGACTGGTGAATCACTTCTGATTATTTTACACATAGAAAACCCTACAACAGTGGTTGGTGAATCTACGGCATGGGTGCCAAAGGTGGCACTTGGAGCCCTTTCTGTGGGCACTCGACATTGCCCCTTCACAACCACCTGTATTCAGGTGAATGCTGTATTGCGAAAAAATAGTGGGTTTTGAATTGCAGTTTGGGCACTTGGTCTCTAAAAGGTTCGTCACCACTGCCCTAGAAGGATCACCCTAAGTGAGAATACCACTCTCAATTGAGAGGCTATGCTGAATTATCATCAGGTTGGGTTTTTTTTTCATTTTCATGCAACTTGTAGAATCTTATAGTTACGGGATTAGAGCACTGCTGACTGCTTAAGATCAGCAAACCAATTATCACATGGCCTGAACATTCCTATGCAACATAGGTTTTCTACAGCATGTACAAGACAATCACCTAGTTGTCATGCTTTGCACAAGGTCTAGTTTCTGAACACTTTTCAAAGGCACCCGCCTCAGAGAGAGTGTGTTCTAGCAGTTGAATTGAGAAATGATTGAGATGCCAATAATAAGAGGGGGATCTGCCTTTCCTGGCCCACCAGCCTAAGCTGGTAGAGCACCACCTCAAAGCACTTGGTGGGAATGCTGCACACAAGCCAACATGTGCTGAGGATGGATCAATGTGTTACATTTCAAGTCTGCTTTTTTCTCCAGTCAGCTCAAGGTCACCATGCCCATGCTTTTCCTTCTGCCCATTTGTTTTCACAACAACCACGTGATGTAGGTAGGCCAGGCAAAGCACCTGTGACGGACCCAAGATCACCTAATGTATTTCTTAACCTTGTGGCGCAGTGGTTAAATGCCTGTACTGCAGGTAAAACTGTGCTCACGACCTGGGGTTCAATCCCCGGTAGCTGGCTCATGGTTCACTCAGCCTTCCATCCTTCTGAGGTCGGTAAATTGAGTACCCAGCTTGCTGGGGGGGGGGGCAATGTGTAGTCTGTATACTATAATTTAAAAATGTAAACCACCCAAAGACTACTTGAAGTGGTATGGGGTGGTACACAAGCAGACCACTTTTGCTTTTTTTTTTTTAAGCTGAGTGGGACATTTGAATCCTGGTCTCCATAGCCCTCCTAGTCCAACACTCCATCTACTCCATCATAGCTGGACATGTCCTAGATGGGTCCAGATGCTGGAGCCATGGGCATAACCCCCCCCACACACACACACACAACCCTCAGCAAAATCTTGCCATCCATGGGATATTGTATTCTGATACAGTGCTATGTGCTGAACACACTTTCAAAAAAAAATTAAATAACATTTTTAAAAGTGATGATTATCCCCCTCTGAGAGCAAAATGGGCTTCAAGTGGGAAAGCTGAGGGGTGGTTTTGATCTTTCACTATTACGACAGTGCTGAGCCCATGCAGAAAAGGGGGAAATTCCCGCTGACACTGATCAAAGGCCATTTATACACACTTACATTGCACACTAAATACTGCCTGAACTCTGTCCCCTGTAGAGTGAACCATGGGGAAGATAAAACGTCTAACATGTGAAGGTTTGGCTTTGCTTGTGTTTTTCCCCACTTTGTGTTGGGACATTCAGCAACTGGTTGAAATAAGATGAGGGAAGAGGAAGATAAAGTAAACCCTTTGCAGTAACTCTTTTGCTTATACTGTACCTACTGTACCCATTACACCCATTTTGTTTATACCTACAACAAGCTTATTTTGCCCAAACCTGATGTGACCCTCAGGATAAGTAAGTAAGTAGTGGCTACTTAAAGGATGTGTTGTTGTTTTGGGTTTTTGTTTTGTTGTTTAATCAGAACCACCCTGAAGCCTCTTACCTGTTAATGTAGGAGCTGAGAACCCCATCCTGCCTTAAGCTCTGTTTTCCCTGTGTATTATTTGTTATTTATATTTATTGGAGCAGCTCTTTCCTGCTTCTTCACTTGGCTTTCTTCCTGTGCTGAGATGCTTACTGAATTCTCTTCCTTCACAGGAGAGGTCCCAAATCTTTGCTCATCTCCAAAGGTTTCTTCTGGTGAAGAACTGAAGGAACCAGAGAAAGCCACACAGAGGCCTCCATCCAGTGTAAGAAATCATAATTGGATGAAGGATATTTTTTTGTTAATTAGCAGAGCAAACATACCACAAGGAAAATATGAATACAGTGCTACTTCGTAAGACGAATGTCCTATAAGACAAAAAACTTGCAAGATGAATGAAATTTCCGGGAATAGCCCAAATTTGTAAGACAAATTTCTCCCCCATGGGATGCTTTGTAAGATGAATTATGGCCGCGAAGCTTAAAAAAAAACAAAGGAAATTTCAAAAAATGCTCCCAGGATGCTTATCAACTGTGTAGCAACTCTGTAACCATGCAAGTACAGTGGTACCTCGCATAACAACTGCCCCGGATAACGAATAATTCGGATAACAACTGCAAATTTCCGGGTATAGGGCTGCCTCTGATAATAAATTTTCCCTATGGGCTGCCTCGGATAACGAATCGCAATTCCTAGGTATAGATTTGCTTTGGAGAACGAATTTTCTCTATGGGCTGCCTTGGATAATGAATATTCCTATGGACTACCTCGGATAACGAATTTTCCCTATGGACTGCCTCAGATAATGAATTTCCAGCAATGCATCAGTAAAAAAGTTATCCCAGGTGAAATTGCATTTGTACCTTTAAAGTGCACTTTTTAAAGAGTTTTGAGCAAAAAACCAGGTGTCTGTGCCTTTTTCCTAGGCTCCAGAACGGATTAAATGGTTTCCCATTCATTCCTATGGGAAACTGCATTTCGGATAACGACGTGTTTCGGATAACAACTAACCTCGGAGAACGAATTACCGCCATTATCCGAGGCACCACTGTATTGAGTCCTCTTAAAAAATTGCACCCAGGGTACACTGCAACATGGGCAATATTTTTTTAAAAAGGCACTCAGGACTCATTGCTACCCAGTGACTTGTGGTTAGCATGAGGCTTCGAGATCAGGTGTGCACAATGTTAATGTCTTTAAAGTGCACTTTATAAAGAGATTTTTACAAAAAAGGGGGTGTTTCTGTCTTTTTTCTGAGATTTGGAACGGATTAATTGGTTTCTCATTCATTCCTATGAAAACTATGTTTTGTAAGAAGTTTTTTCTAAGATAAATTGATCCAGAGAATGAATTAAATTCGTCTTACAAAGCATCACTGTAAATCAAGAGTACCCCTATAAGTGTATAGAAGAATAAGTCTTATTGAATCCGATGATACTTACTTCTGTGTGTCCAGTGAGTTGCGATAGAAGAATGCTAAAGGAACAATTGGGTTCATCAAATCCCTTTTTTCCCCTACTGAACAAAGTACGTTTGAGGACTGTGAGGTAATCTTGAAAGGAAGTCCAGGAACTATAGACTGATATTGAGTGCTGCTACTGTTTTAATGGACAACTAGTTCATAATTGTCTCTGTCTTTCCAAATAGCTGTACTGAGTTTTTCAGGCTGTCTGGCCGTGTTCTGGAAGTTTTTCTTCCTGACATTTTGCCAGACTCTGTGGCCGGCATCTTCAGAACGCAAGGAGCTCAGGGACCAAGGAGGTTCTCTGTGCTCTGTGGTGTACAGTGAGTGATTGCTGCCACCCACCCCTGATTGCAGTGAAACTTCTTAATCCCCCCCCATCACAATGACTAACTAATTCTCCTGCATAGGACAAGTTTCCTCTTTCCCACAACTTTAAAACCACAGAGTCTCACTCACTCTATAGTCTATACTCCAGAGCACAGAGAGAAACACCTTGTTCCCTGAGCTCCTTGCCATCTGAAGATGCTGGCCACAGAGTTTGGCGAAACGTCAGGAAGAAAAACTTCCAGAACACGGTCAAACAGCCCAAAAAACTCACAACGCCTATCAGATCCCGCCATGAAAGCCTTTGAGAATACTGCACATCTTCCCAAATACTTGGAAAGGTAGGACTTTTATTACCTTGTTTGGGAAAAAAATCCTCTTCCAACTCTCAAGCATTTTTAAATAAATAACATCCTCAACTGCTCATGGAGGATTGATTGGCCTGTAAGAGTCACCAAATGTGAGTTATCAGTTGAGTGTAGGAGAAGAACAGAAGACAGGATTTGGCTTGGCCGAGCCCCTTTCTGCTTACAGTGTCCTGAAATCAAGACATCACTTGCTGGAACCCCAGAAGAGAAGCAGTCCTGTTCAGAGGTGTGGTGGAGCCATGGTATTTTGTTGCAAATCCCACTCTCTTTGCCTGCTTGCAAGCAAACTGATCCACGACCTACAGACCAGAACAAGGTTTAAGTGGAACAGAACAACACCATAGATCCCTGCTCTGTTTGTTGGGATGAATCCCACGGCTGTTTAGGATGGTTGACTCATTTTGAAATTTTTGTTTTAAACACCTATGCAGGGCTCTTCATCTGAGTTTGAAATTGTGGGTGCAGAAGATAAGACATCGTTACCAGAGAGCAGTAGGAAATCTGTAAGTACACGTTTTCTTTCTTTTTCATTTATTTATATCTATCTATATCTATATCTATATCTATATCTACACACACACACACACACACACACACACACACACACACACACACCTTCTCCCCGGCCTTGTGCTGTTGCACCGATGGGAAAAGAAGATGGGGCAGGTGGGTTGCCGTTCCCCAGAGGAAGGAACAAAACTCCTCAGCTTTACTTGTATTGAACCATTATTTGTATGTTATTTTATAGCAAGTTTCAGCAAGAGGATGTGTCCCTGCCCCTAGGAGCTAGCTACCTAATATTAAACAGTGTGCTCATGACCTGGGGTTCAATCCCAGATAGCTGGCTCATGGTTGACTCAGCCTTCCATCCTTCCGAGGTCAGTAAAATGAGTACCCAGCTTGCTGGGAGGGGGGGGGCAATCTGTAGCCTTCATACTGTAATTGTATTGTAAACCGCCCAGAGACTACTTGAAGTGGTATGGTGTGGTATATAAGCAGAACACTTGAGAAGCAATGAGTGGAGTGGAACTGCAGTGGGAGGTAATTAGGTGGAATCCAGGCTTTTGTTTGCATGGAGAAAAATAGATACTTTATTTTATTTGTTTGTTAGGTTTTTATACCGCCCATCTGGCTGCAAGGCCACTCTTGGCAGTTTACAGCAATGCAAATAATATAAACACAACAATAATTAAGCGAGAATAATCAATTCAGATAATCAAAATTTAATTTGTTCAGTTTTTTGGGCTGTGTGGCCATGTTCTGGAAGTTATATATATCTGGCCACAACTGAACCACAAAGCGCAGCATCCAGACCAGAATCAAAGAACATGAAAGACACTGCAGGCTAAAACATCCTGAAAAATCAGCAGTGGCTGAACACACCTTGAAACAATCTGGACATGAAATCTTCTTCCAGGACACAGAGGTACCGGACAACACTGTATGTATTGCGTTGTTACAGTCATGACTGACTCTTCGTGACTCCATGTCCATGGAGTTTTTCTTGGCAGGAATACTGGAGTGGCTTGCCAGTTCCTACTCCACGCTGCCTACAGCACCTGGTATTTCCTGGTGGTCTCCCATCCAAGTACTAACCAGACCAGACAACATTACCAATCACCATGTCAGACTACACAGGGAAGCCACTGAAGTCCACAAACATAAGCACAGTTTCAACAAAAAAGAAGAAAGTCTAAAGATTAACGAAGCCTGGCTTCCAGTACTAAAAACAGCAGAGTGCAAAAAGGTCAAAGCTAATAATTCCCATCCAGCCACAGCAAAGGTGATCAGTTCACACAATAGAACAACTATGACACCTATCAACTACATATTAGGATCATTGCTATCCCTGATTACATTGAAACTTCTTAATCCCTCCATAACAATACAATGACTAACACCTATTGTCCTGCATAGGACAAGCTACCTCTTTCCCACAACTTTAAGAACCCCAGTCTCACTCACTCTATACCCCAGAGCACAGAGAGAAACTCCTTGTTCCCTGAGCTCCTTGCCCTCTCAGGATATCAGCCACAGAGTCTGGTAAAACGTCAGAAAGAAAGAAAAACTTCCAGCACAGCCAAACAGCCCAAAAAACTCACAACTATCAGATCCTGTCCATGAAAGCCTTCGATAATATGTTACAATTTAGTTAAATTAAGTTAAATTAAGCTACAGACATCAATCAAACCGCCCAGAGTGACCTCGCTGCCAGATGGGTGGTATAAAAATCCAATAAATAAATAAATAAAAGAATTTTTTTAATATTGAAAGGACAGATGGCAGAATGGAGATCTTTGCTAAAATCAAGCTGGCTTAAGTTGATCCTGGCTCCCTGAGATACTTCTCTTAGTGGGCTGCTATTCTCACAATTCTTCTCCATTTGATAACTAACCATGGGAGAAAGGGTCTGGTTGCCTGTTCTTGTTCTGGGTGGTGAGACCTACAGGGGGTCAGAGAGAGAGAGAGTCGGGCATTCCCTCCTTTTGTGCCCTATCTGGGCCACAGACGGAATAGCCTTGTCATGGCTGGGCTTCCATCCAAAAGGGCTGTGACCGCAGAAAGGCTGCACGTGCCATCTGATTTCTTCATGTGGCCCCCTTTCCAAGAACAAGCAGAAGGGAACTCTCCAGGGGAGATGTGAGGAGGGTGTAATCGGCAAGTGCTGTCTGTCGTGGAGAGGCTCTCCCTCCTTCCCCATCTCTTTCTTGCTCTCCTATGCAAAAATCCACGCTGGCAGGCTACTTCCTCATCCAGAACTAGCAGCGCTTTGTGGCAAGGCTGGGCAGCCGGCCAGCAGGATGGCAGAGGAGAACACTGTGTACTGTACCTCAGGTGGGACATCTCTCTGGCACGTCTTAGGAAAGGGACTGGGGAAACCCTGAGTGGTGAAATGCACCAGAGCAATGGGAAGTAGCCTTCCATTCTTTGAACCTTGGAGCTCATAACAGAAGCATAACAGAAGAGAAAGTCATCCTGTGCCCGCCATGTTGTGTATGACCAGCACCTGCCTCAAGCACTATCTCCCCACCCCCACCCCTCTGAATCTTCCACAGTGGTTGAATACCCTGAAGGAGGCCTGGAAACCACTGTCCTTCTCTACTTGTGCAGTCATGGAGATGAACAGGTTTGAAGAAAGCCGAGAAATTGGATGCCGAACTTCATTACTCATTGACTTACCTCAGCCTTCCCCAAACTGGTGTTCTCCAGATATGTTGGACAGCCACTCCCAGCATCCCTGGACAGCATGACCAATCTGGAGCATAGCAGTTTGGACAAAGCAAAGCACCAATACTCGAGGAAATAAGTGGGGCAAATCTCCAAGCCTATGGCAGGCACACAATGAAGGGTGCTGCGCTGTCAAAACACTTGGCATGTTCTTCTTTGCCTGTAGAAACAGCTCCTTGGGGTTGTAGCAGGTGAACAGCTCCCCTCCCTTCTCCCAGAGATGACTGTGTTACCTCAGATAAAATGCCTCCCACCAAAAGCCCTGGATGGCTGTGGGTGTCTCTCCCGCCAGACGCAGCAATGCTTTTTCTGTTGGCAGGGTCAATAAATGCACTGTGGCACATCACATATCTTTCTTATATACAGCAAAAACTCACAAAAAGTTCCTCCTTCATTTCATATGTATATGAGCATGTGCTTGAGCACATAAAAAATTCAATTTAAAACTTTGATTCCCCCCCCCTTCAGTTTTTGGAGAATATTCAAAACTCATTTTTTAAAAACTCAATTTAGTTTAAATGAATGTGTGTGTGTGTATGTGTGTGTTGTGTCATTACAGTTGTGGCTGACTCTTTGTAACCCCATGTCCATGGAGTTTTCTTGGCTGGAATACTGGAGTGGTTTGCCAGTTCCTACTCCAGGCGCCTACAAGCACCTGGTATTCCCTGGTGGTCTCCCATCCAAGTACTCACCAGGGCTGACCCTGCTTAGCTAATTTTTATCAATTCTGCCCTGGTGTGTGTGCGTTTAATTGATTATTATTTGTTGCTTTAAATTGTAATGATTATCTTTGCAGGGAATGCTTTTTGGACTGCAACTTCCTTGAGCCTTAGCCATAGCCAGTGGCAAAGGATCATGGGAGCTGTAGTTTAACACTTCTAGTGCCACAGGTTCTCTAGCCCTGTTTTGAAGACAGTATTGAATCCTAGTGTAGGGGCATTTCTGAAGGCACAAGCTCAGTCTTTTCCATGAAATTCACTTACAGAATGCAATCTGGATTACATCTGAGTTTATGACATTCCAGCTCCTTAAGAATTTAAGCCATTCCAGAATTTTAGCATCTGTAATATTTACTGAACTGTGGCCATTGTGTACTACAGTTGTGACTGTGGGGAAGAAAAATGAAAGAACGGCTGCATTGTTATATTTACAGCTGACTGTTCTATACAGTAATACTGTAGTTTTCTTTTTCTTCAGAACAACTTGGTTTCTTGTTCAGAATGGTTGGGGCATCTGTTCCCCACCCCCCACCCCAGAATGTTTGCGTGTTGACTGCAGGTTATGGAATTTATAGTCTTATGTTTTTGAAGGTCACCATATTGGGGAAAGCAGATGCAAAGAGCTCTGATTTAAATCTACTTGGTGGGCCTGAAAAATGAACTCCGTTTGTGGACTGAAAGCAGATGAGGCAATCAAGGCTGAGAGCAGTTTGTTATCATTCCTCTCTCTCCTTTGTTTCCCTGTTGAGTCATTAGCAACAGAGATGAGCAATATCTTGCAAGATTGGAATTTTTACTCCTTCTGGACCCAAATTCAGGGAGGGGAGGAGATCACGAGTCAGCTAGCAGAGCCCCGGGTGAAAAGCGGCATCTCCCTGCCTTTCACCTTGGAACATTCTTTTCTAAATGCCTGCATGTCGAGGTGACTCTTTTAAGATGGCATGGATCCCGGCTCGTCTTGGCTTCCTGTTCGGCAGGCAGATCGCAGCTCCCTGCATCGCCCCTCTGCATCATGGTTTATGTCTCCCAGGCAACCAAGCAGTGATCAGCCCTAACAATCCAGGTGCTGCTGCAGAGCTGTTGGCCAAACACTGGTAGCATGGACGTAAATAAGAGGGTGTGGTCCTGTGGGCTATGTGTGTGTGTGCCAAGGGCAGGTGTGTTGCGATCCAGGAACTAGTTGGCAGGTATAAAGGCAGTGCATGCCAGTCCTAGCGTTTTGGACAAAGATGTCATTTGCACCGGTGCATTGGAATGGAAGTCAGCACTGCAACTCCAGAGGGAGCTACTGAACTGGAGAACAAGGACTTTCTAAGAGAGGTAGGAGTAAGGATATTAAAAGGATGCAGAGAACCACTTGGTCCCAAGCTACAGCCAAAGGGTTCTTGAGCAGTGTGGGACTACTTGAGCACAAGTGATCACGGGGATATTCTTTTAACCCAGAAATGTGTGCTCAAGAAGGGAAGCCGCATGTTCAGCTTCATTTCTAAATGTATTGTCATGTGTTTGCACAGGTTTTCAGAATTTTTTGCTTCCTTGTAGGAGAGTAAAAGAGGGGAATTGTTTCCCAGCATTACATGTATGTGATCTAGTGGTCAGCGACCATGTTGTCTGCCCAGGAAACTTGGTTCCTTAATCCAAAATTTATGGCAGCAAGTGGCAATTTTCACAGTGGCAAGAGCAAGGCTCCTTGGTTTGTGTGTTTACTTAATCTATGGAATTTTATAATCCATGCATTTATTACTAGTATGCATTCAGCACTAGTGCTAGAAACCAGTTTTGGAACTCAACTATTAGGGCCGACATTTGGAATTAGGTACATTTGGTCAGGGGTTTCCAAGGTATGTGCAAAAGACTTGTGAAGCAGCTTATCAGCAGGGAAACCATGCTATTATTGAAGGTTTAAGGGCAATCTAATTTTGCCAGTCCTTATTGATAGTAGCTAAGTGTTGCAGTTTGTATTTATAGAGACTCGTCAGTGAAAGCAGAATGTTGTTCCATGGCAAGACAGATCAGTGGTGGCACCAGCTATCTAGAGAATGTTTCAGGAGATGCTACCATTGATGTGCATCTAATACCTGTTGAAGAACGCACTTCTTTCCCAGGCATTCCCTATCTGTTAGTGCTGATTCTCGTGTGTGCATACACTTTTGACTTTTGTTTTAATATATGCTTTAATGTTATGCATGTAATTTTTGTTCAGGTATAAGATATATTTTTAAAATAGTAGAATTATCAATAAGAACAGCAGCACAAAACTAAGGTGAGCATTTAACCTGCCCTTCCCTAAGAACATGTACCTTGAAGAGTGAGTTAAATGCTTACCTTAGATTTGAGAGGACCTCTTGTAAGTTGTATGTGAGGCATTTTTGAATGGCCTTCTCAGCAGAATTTTATGTTTACATTGTTTAAAAACACAATGGTTTGTGCTGTGTACAGTTTTGGACAACAGAAAAGGAAAGGAAAGAAAGAAGGGAGGGAGGGAGAGAGAGAGGAGGAGTTACATAACAAACATGGAGTAGGCAGCTTATCCATGTGAGGGAAGATCAAAGCATGTCTGTTTTTGGATGGAAAAGATCTAAGGCAAGAGGAAAAGGGAAAGATTTTCAGATTCAGTATGTGTAAAATTAGGTATGGCATGGAGAAAGAAGGTTCCTTTTTTTAAAACAGTAAACAAATTGAGATGAAGACGTGGTAAACATGGAGGCCATTAAAAAGTGGGACCATGAGAGAGGTCTACACACATCCCGTACTCCCCGTTACTGCATCTTCAGGGCGAAGAGCAGCTTCCCTCCAAGGTTCTACTGAAAGCCAAAGGGGGATTCTACTTGGTATACAAAAACTTAAATTCATTATTACAGGGAAGTTGTCTAGTGCAGTGCTCCCCAACCTTTTTGTCCCCACGGCCCGCTAAATCTTTGATGATTTCTCCGTGGCCCGGGGCTGGGGCTGGGGGTGGGGAGGGGGGGAGATGGGGGTGGGGGGGTCGGGCGG
>JAHTLZ010000010.1:63312193-63340049 GCA_023846285.1 Phrynocephalus versicolor | reverse complement strand
TAATAATAATAATAATAATAATAATAATAATAATAATAATAATAATATAAACCAGCAACCATTATTCCATGTACTTGGGGGATACAATCGTATGATTGAGATGTACAAAATAATACAGAGCATGAGTAAAGTGGATAGAGAGATGCTCTTCTCCCTCTCACAAAATACCAGAACTAGGAGACGTACACTCAATTTGAGGGCTGGAAGAGTGAGAACAGACAAAAGAATTTTATTTTACCCAGCTTGTTGTTAGTCTATGGAACTCCCCACCACAGGATGTGGTGATGGCATCTGGCCTGGATGCCTTCAAAAAGGGATTGGACAGATTCCTGGAGGAAAAGCCATGATGGAAATGTGTCATCTCCAGGCTTAAAATTAGGGTACTTCAAGGACCAGATGCAGGGGAGTGGTGTCAGGAGACAGATATCTAGTCTCATGCGCTCCCAGAGGCATTTGGCAGGGCCACTGTGAGATACAGGAAGCTGTACTAGATGGGCCTTTGGTCTGATCCAGCATGTTTCTTCTTATGTTCTTATGTTTTTATGGGGGAAATTTTATATGGCTAATTTCCAATAGCTTTGTAATTGGTTCATTATCTTCTCATGCGTATTTTAATTAGACTCAGAAACATTTGACTTTCAGAATGAGGTGCTGTCCTAAACCATCTCACTTCTCCACTAACTAATATTTGTTCCAGCCATATGAAATACCATTATCCTCCTTCTAGGCCAATGATGGCGAACCTTTTAGAGACCGAGTGCCCAAACTGCGATTCAAAACCCAGTAATTTTTCGCAAAGTGCCCATACAGCCATTTAACCTGAATACAGGTGGCTGCGATGGGGCGATGCTGGGTGCCCACAGAAAGGGCTCCAAGTGCCACCTTTGGCATCCGTGCCATAGGTTTGTCAATACTGTTCTAGGCTTAGGGTCCTTTACATATGGCCACTTTTAAGATAATTCTGGCTGGCTTGCATTGCAGATACGGTCTTTTTGGTGGTGCCCCTAACCCACTTCAGTGTGCTGACACTTCTATAGTAGTATTTAGGTAGGACATGGCAATGGTCTCCACCACCACTAGAGCTGCCTTTTCTGGACACCATAACTGGCAAAACTGCTTCACAAAGTCATTCTGGAAGTCCACTCTGATGCTACCATCTTTAAACTGAGCCTTGCCCTTTTTGTACAGTTGCATTAGAAGGATGCTAGGGTAGGGTTAGATGAAGAAACAGTTATTTTGGCCTACTTGTGGCACAGTTCTAGCTCTTTTTTTCTGGTGAACAGACAATGTACAAGAGATAATGAACCGGCTGTGTGCCCAAGCCAGATTGTTTGGGTTCTTTAAACTTTTTTTGGGTTATGTTTCCCAGATAACGGATTTGCGCCAGAAACTCGCTGACTGCCAGAAGGCACTGGCCGACCTGGAGGCTGAACGGGAGCTGAAGCAGAGGGATTTTGACCGCAAGCTTCTCCTGGCAAAATCCAAGATTGAAGAGGAGGAGGTCAGTCTTTCAAAAAAAAGAGCCTGCATCACCTTACCATTTAATACACTGGCTGTGGAGTCATAGGATTTGGAGTCCAACAAATCCAGAGGGTGCCAGGTTGGAGAAGGCTGATCTAGAGCATCAGTATTCTGATTTAAGACATACCTCCTTTTGACTGGAAGATAGTATTCTTCTTTTATGCTGCCACGAAGGAGGCTGGTGGAGTCTCCTTCTTTGGAGGTTCTTAAGCAGAGTCTGGATGGCCATCTGTCGGGAGTCCTGTGATGGGGGTTCCTGCGTGGCAGGGGGTTGGACTAGATGGCCATTGAGGTCTCTTCCAACTCAATGATTCTATGATTCTTTTACCACTGTGCTTTTCAGTCTCGTACTGGCAAGTAACAATATCAGTGGTGGCGTCACATTCTAAAAATCCTTAAAATGCTGAGCTAATGAAAGTGCTGTAATTTACTGCATTAATAACAGAACACTGTCTGGCAGACTTGGCAGGTCCAATAATGGTTTTTCACTCCCTGGGATATCTTATGACTCACACCCTCAATAATAATGTGTTTATTTGGTTTGGTTGATCAATTAGTTTGTTTTCAATTCTGGCCTTAGAACACCACCACTCTAAAGAATGAGCATGTTTTGCAAAACAGGACAAAGCACCTAGTTTATGGGATAACAGTGCCCTTTATGGATGCTTTCAGAAATGCAACATATTCATTTAGGTGTGCACAAAACAGTGGTGACTTTTTTTTTTTTTTGCAATGGAGAGACGGCAGGGGAATGCCAGTGGCCAGGTGCAGGATGGTCACTGTGTGTTGCTCAGAGAGAAGGCATGAAGGCACCTTCACAGAGGAGGCCCTGATCCTATGGAAGAAATGGGACTGCCTGCCCTCCAGAAGTTGCAAAATGCCCTACCTATAACGTTCACATAGACTGCTTTGGATTTCTACTTAATTTCTAAACCTCTTATATTTACTGGGTGGGATTTTTTTTAATGGTAAACTTTTTAATGGTAAGCCATCTCTCTCTTAAAGTTTAGTTATATCACTGTGTTAGAACTTGCAAAAGATGGGCTTGAAGAAGTGATGGGGCTCTGACCTAGGCCGATGGATACATGAGGTCTGGGGGCATTCTGGAGTCATGGCAAGACATGGAAGGGAGGGCAGGGCATAGATGGCTTGAGAATCTGCCCTCCCCCCCCCCGTGTTTTTGTCAGATGTATTTGCTCAGTGGTAATCCATCGCAGGGCTTCTCAATGGACGGTGATAATCAGTGCATGTGTTCTCAGTTGGCATGGCAGTCCGCAAGGCCAGAACCTCCCACAACCTCCACTGGTATCTGCTTCTGTTTCTTCTAATCTGTTTTTGGAGCAGAAGGAAAAGATTTATTTATTTGTGAAGCTTATCACAGATTCATAACCAATGGTACCCACACAGTAATGGAGATCATGCTCAAGTGTAATCTGTGAAGGCTGGTAGGCAGGACCAAGGCAAATAGTGGGTTGGGTAGCCTTAGAAGCAGAAGGGATTATAATTCAGTCTCTCTCTCTCTCTCTCTCTCTGCCTGTGTGTGCGCGCGCATACGCACGTGTGCGTGTGCGCGCTTTCTTGTTGCCAGTGAGCTTCTAGTCAAGGGATGAATCACTGTTTCCAAAGGTGGGAGTTAGTTGCTTGTAAAGGGGTTTTGAAATTAGTATGAGGGCTGTATGTAGGTCTTTTATCCTATATTGTACTCATGTCGAAAGCTGACTAGTTTTTAAGCCCCTCCCTCTCTCCCTCTCTCTCTCCCTCTCTCTCACTGTCCCTCGCTCTCTCTCTCTTGCTCTTTCTCTCTCAGGCAGAAAAGGAACAACTTAGTGGGGAGGTGAAGGACCTAAAACAGAGGATAAAGTTCCTTCAGGATCAGTTGTCTCCAATCACCAGGCAAAGGGAGTACCAGGAGAAGGAGATTTTCCGGCTGAATAAGGTGGGTGGTCTTCCCAGTATTTGCCAGGTTTTATGTTTCTGATGTATTATTTCCCAACTAGTTACAGACTTCATTCAATAACAGAACACAGCACTGCTGCAGTTCACACACAAACATCTGCCTTCCCCAGTTGTTTTGCTGTGAACATGACTAGGCTCCCTCTAAGCTGCTGTGATTGCTCTGTCTGTCTCCTGTCTCCCCTTAGGCCTTAGAAGAGGCCCTGAACTTTCAAGAAGCTGCTCCTTTCAACAGCCCTGTTGAGTCTGCCCTGAGCATCCGACAGCAGGAAGTGATGACCCAGAATGAGCTCCTGAAGCAGCAGGTATGGAAGGCTTCTGGGAAACAAGGACCCATTGGCTTGGTCCCATTTGCAAACCAAAGATACTCTCAGTAAAAATAGCCATCTTGGTGATGGCATCAGTGGGTATGGGTGGGCCTGTTGCCCTTTGCTGGTTGCCTTTGTTCCTCCTCTGAGCAAGATCCGGCACATAGTGTGTGTGGGGGGGGGGGGGCAGGTGCCTTCTCACTCTCCTTCACCCATCTCTGTCTCCAGAGGATAAGGCTGCAGAGGGAAGATAGCGCCAAACTCTTTGAGAGCCATTGCTGTCCTGTCCAGTTCAGGTGAACATGTGTTTTATACATCTGGGCCAACCAGCATCTCATGCAACCCTTGGGGTCACAAAGGTTTGGCACCCTAATTTACTCTCTGCATAATTTTAATTCTGGATCCAACCAGTTGTGTATAATGTAGTCTAACTTACTTGGAAGCTACCCTGGGTGGACTTACATCTCTGCGTAGTTGAAATAATTGAAATCAGTTGCTTGAATATGTGTCAATAATGTCATGTCTGGAAAGAGATCAAACAAGGGCCTTGATTGCTATGGAACAACTGACTTTTAGAGGGACCAGCCTAGCCCTTATAAACTGAAAATACCAACTGGGATATTCATGATCAGTAAGAAACTTACAGAGAGGTTGACTTGATTGGTAAGTTCATGCTTCACCAAACTGTGGTGTGGATTTTGCTGTATAGAAGAACAGGACATAGTAGCATGTGATGATTTTCTTTTTCACATCAGTGTTATTCGTGGCATATGCCAGACCAGCCATTCTCAGCAGGGGCCATATGTCCTTCTTGCGGGACAGGATGGAAACAATTATTCACATACCACCTTATATATTCGTTATGCGACTCGTACCATCCTGATCCAGCCTATTATTTCATTCCTATTGAGTTAATGGCCTCCATGAAAAAAACACCTTGAGAATGGCTGCTTTAGAGCAACATGACCTCCTCCTTGGACTTGAACACCACTCTTCTTTTTTTTTTTTTTTTTTTGTCTTTTTGGCCAGGTGAAGATCTTTGAGGAGGACTTCCAGCGGGAGCGGAGTGATCGGGAGAGGATGAACGAGGAGAAGGAGGCGCTCAAGCAACAGCTGGAGAAGCTTCAGAAGCAGTTAGTGCTTTCCAGCAACCAGGTGGGGATCCAGAAAAGACACACACGGGATGGCTGGTTACTTGAATTCTTCTGGGAAGGAGGACGCTTGGTCTGCCTGCCAGGGCCGTTCACTGGCTTGATAGAGGCCTCCAGTAGCTCTGCCAGTGTTACGTGCTTGCCACAGTAGCCAAGGAGCCAAGATGTGGCCTTCCATAGGTCACCCTCTCCCAAGGGTTCTTGGTTCGTTTTAAACATCCCCACCACATTTCTGGGTTTTCTGTCCCTGTTTTGTCCATCTCCTTCTTGTGCTTTTTCCATAGGTGTGCCCGTAAATGTTGCACGTGGGCGGGGGGGGGGAGAGTTCATTACTAGGTGCTTCTCTCAGTAGGGTTACAAAGGCAAGAAAGGAGCAAATCTCACTTCTCAATCAGAGTTATGCTCCTAGACGTTTTCTGAGGTTTTCTCAAGTTATCTCAAGTAGCCTCCCTCCACGGGGGCTTTGGCAAATTTGATTTTGGGGTAGGCGGCCACACACTGGAAACAATTCTTCACACACTGCCTGTTAGGGTTTGTTGGGTGACTTGTATAGTCCTCCTGATTTGGCCTGTATTTCTTTCATGCTGTGTTTATGGCTGCAGCCAAATAAAGAAAATTACTGTTCTAGAAAGTGAATGTAGCTCACAGTCCACAGACTGATCCTCTTCTATTAATAATAACAGTGTGCTCTCAAGTTAGTTCCAGCTTAGAGCACCCCCTTGCCAGGGTTCCCTGAGTATCAAGTATTCCGAAGTGGCTTACGGCTTCCTTCTATGCCCTAGGGCTGCCTGGCCTGGCTCTTCTGCCACAAGGCACAGGGGAGAATCGAACTCCCAGCCAACTAGGAAGTCCAGTTCTTCGAGCTATCCACCCTGACTTGATCCCTTTGTTCCTTGGTATTTTTGACTGTCCTGGTGTGGGATGGGAAAGGAGGGGTGGAAACACCACGCCATTAAAAACGATAGCACTTCAGCCCTCTCTGCCAAGAAGAAAGGGCGGGGGTTAGAAAAGCATAGGCTGTTGGTACTGCAAGGGTGTTTTTGCTGGATGCCCAGTATGTAGCACCAAGAGTGACCAGAGTGGCAAATTCAGGAAGAGAAAGGAACTTGTAAGGGAGCCCCAGAAAATCCTTCGGAGGCTGCCTGTGCTCACATGCTGCCTACCTCTCTCTACCCATTGCCCCTCTCTGCCACCAGCTTCACCGATTGCACATGTCACGGTCTGTGCTGTGGCATAAGGCATAAGGTGCCTGACCAACTTGTTGGGAAGGCCATTCTAATTAAACAATTCCTTAGCAAAATCTCTTCTCACTAATTCCTTTTGGCGACAAAAGAGGCAAGCCAGGGAATGGGGAGAAGAACTTGACATGCACCTTGGTAGCAAAACAGCGGCACCCCAGGCACCTACCTCCTCATCCAGAAGTGCTCTGTAGCTGCCTGAATGGTTCATTACAACCCTGTACTGCCTCTTCACCTGTCTTCTGTACCTGTCCTCACATGCCCTCTGTGGAGATGCCATCCAGCTTTCCCTACCCCACCCCCCAAACATTGAAAGGCATGGGACAAAGGCACACAAGCAGTGTCCTGACACCACACCCGGAAAGTGCTGTAGGCAGATCTGATGGGGAGATGTCGAGCTTTGTCTCCTAGCTTGCAGTGGAGTCTTTGCTCTTCTTTTACCAGTTGTCTGTTCCCTTCTTGTGACTCCACAACAGCTCCGGGCGCTTAAAGAGGACTACCATAAAGAGAAGGAGGAGAAGGATAAATACAAGAAGCTGCTGAAGCAGCACAAGCAGGTACTGACCGCTGTGATGAGATAACACTTTGGCTCATTTAACCGTCTTTGAAAGAGCGGACCGACTGGCTTCTTGCAAGGGTAGCGGCATTTGACACTGAAGTGCTTTGAATACTTCACTTGGAGCCAGTCCGTTTCCAGCCTAACCCGTTTTTGCACACTTTGATCCTAAACCCTTTCGCTCCCATTTCTTCATTCTGCTCTGTGAAAACGCACTTTCCCATTTTACGTTCCTACCCATATTTGCCATCAATTAGAGATGGGCACAAACTGGAGTTTTGACCCAGTTGATCATGGTGCCTGCACCAAGTGTTCCGTGGGCATGGCGCGCTTCCTCCGGGCGATCCCTCACTCAGCAGCTGCAGCTGATGCTTCCCCTCTCAGCCTCCTTCAGTGGCTGCCCATTCAAACAAGGAGGTGGGGCAGGAAGACCACGATGCTGCTTATGAGAGGGCGGTTGCCTGGAGGAGGCAGATGCGGGAAGCGTGCTGCTTCCAGTGAGTGGTTGATTGACCTGAGGAGGCAAGGGAGGGAGGTGTGCAGTGCCTGCAAAACACATGCACTGTCACTGGGCCAAACCACCCAACTGGGGTCCAAGCCTATCTCTACTGTCAATACAGTATACCGCAGAAGTGAGCACACCTGCTTACATTTCATAAATATTTTTAGTGCATCTTTTTCATGTGACAACACTGAAGAAATGACACTTGGCTACAATGTAAAGCAGTGAGTATGCAGCATGTGTAACAGTGTACATGTGCTGTCGCCTTAAAATAACACAACACACAGCCAATAATGTGTGTTGGGGGAGTGAAGTGCACTATGCCCACGGAACACTTTGTGCAGGCACCATGATCAACTGGGTCAAAGCTCCAGTTCGTGCCCATCCGTAATTGACGGCAAATATGGGTAGGAACGTAAAACGGGAAAGTGCATGTTCATAGAGTAGAATGAAGAAATGGGAGTGAAAGGGTTTAGGATCAAGGTGTGCATAAACGGGTTAGGCTGGAAACGGACTGGCCCCAAGTGAAATGATGTACAAAAATATTTACAAAATGTGAGGGGGTGTGTGTACTCACTTCTGGGATATACTGTATATATATTCCGTGCTCAACTTGCCTAGATATGGTTGTTAAGATGAAATATATGCTGGAACATATAAGAAATAAAAAATGCCGGTGGCTAATCTCTGACCTGCTCATTAACTCAAGAGAGGAGGATTTTATTGTTTTGGTCAAAGTTCTTTTGGGGGAAAAGCACCCATGTAAATGCAAATGAGCTCTGGAGTTCCACTGGCTGTCAGCTTCAGGAGCATTTATGTGATTATGCAGAAACATAACAGACAGACAGCAAAATCCTTCCTATCACATGATTCCCTTTATATTGTAGTATAGGGAACAAGATTCTGGCCCTCATATCTAATTCCCCAAACACCTCTACTTAAAGAATGCTAAATTCCTCCTTGCAGAACTGTGCAGAGGTGTCTGGTGGAGTACAGTTAGTGAATTGGGTTGAACAGGTTTTTTTTGCTGACAGCCAAAGTGATGAGCATGTCCATATATATCCTTATTTATAAACGCCTCCCAAATATACATATGCATGTGGTCTATATGTACATTTACATAGCAGAATTCAAGCTGAGGGCTGGGTTGTGGCAGTTTAGAAGCCTTTTTGCATTGTCTTTTTAAAATGTGAATACAGTGGTCCCCCGCCCTTTCGCAGTTCATATAATGTGGTCCCGCTATATTGCGGGACCACAGTGTATGAAAAAAGACCCCCTGGGGTAAGGGGGGAAAGGCCTGTTTCAGGCCCCCTGTACTTACCTCAGGACTGGTGCTGCCCTGAACGGGCCTTCCTGGGCCTTCTTTCCAACGGAAAGGCCATCCCCCATGCCAAATGATAACATTTCATGGTGTGAAATTTGAAAACAAGCCTTCGGTTTACGCGGATAAACACCTCTTTGCGTATGTGTACGTAATGAGAATCTCAGAGTCTCCCATCACACGTGGAATGTCTTCACGCAAATGGGGGGAAAATGTTTGAGAAGTGACAGTTTATGCAGTGCAGACGGTCACCTGCCTTCCAGGGGCTTGAATAGCACACAGTAACTTGGAAAGAAGGCACAGCTGCCTTCCTTTGGAGGAGACACGGAGCCTGTGCCCACCCAAAGGCCTGCATCAGTGAAGGAGAGGCACGGATGGGACCCTTGCCCTTGGCCACAGTGTGCCTGGTGCCCTTTGCAAGGGGAGGCCTTTGCCAGGCCTGCAGGCTTAGCTCAATGTTGGCCTTCCGTTTTTATTTAGCCCAGCACCCGCTTAATTCTTACAGGGGTTGATCCCCATCCACAGGCCCTGCCAATGTGTTGGACTCCCTCTGGCAAACAATAGGTCCTCCGATTGGCTGGCTGTGCAAGTTCTTAGGCCTGAGCCCCAGTGCTTAAATGAGAACAAAGTAGGTAACTGTGAGCAGTTGCCTACCCAACTTGTTATTTTCTGCTCCATAAGTTGGATCCAGATTTAGGCAACCTTTCTGGTTGACAACCAACCTAAGAAGCAGTCAGGAGTGACGGAAGTAGTCTTGGTTACGCTTCTCTGAAAAGGTCTGGGATGTCGAAGAGGCCTGCTTTGGAGGTTCAGTGTGGTGTCTGCTGTCCCTTGGCAAATGTAGTGTGATTGGAACTACAACTCTGTTTTTAGTAGCCAGGACACAACTACTCAATTTTCCGCAAAAGAGTGAGGCAGAGTTCCTGTTGCTTTATTTTGGTCTTTTAATCTTGGCAACACAGAGATCAGAATATGGTGAAGGCAGCAGAGGGTTCGTTCTCTGCCTGCAAAAGCACACATCCGCCAAAATGTCACCCTTTGACTCCCTCTGCCAGGTGATTCCAGGAAGGAAGACCCCCCCCATCTCCTCTGGGGTGTATGTTTGCTTGACTTCATTTTCGTCTCCTGCTTTTTCTCCCTTGCAGCATTCTGGTGACCGACTCCAGCTTGAGCCACCACAGCCAGGTCCAGTGGCCCCGCTCTGCCCCATGTACCAGTTCCAATGTTCCCCTCCAGCCCAGGCACACCTGTGTCATGGCTTTGAGGAGTGGCAGATCCGATACCCCCCATCAACAGTGGCAAACGAACATCCTCCCATGCAGAACTATCACCGTTTCCCTCCTGTGAGTTAACTGAGCGAAAAGACGTGGGGGCTTGGGAGAACGTCTTGGAACCAGGGGCCATCCCTGTGTAGATGGATCCGTGGAAGAGCTCCAAGAAATACAGGGATTTTTCAGTTTGGTTCTGCGCAGAATTTTGAAGACATGCTTACAAAGTGGGTAGCCTAACATTGCCCGCACCCTCTCCTGATTGTACGCTGGTGTAAGTTTCCTTATTTTTTTTCCCAAAAGGAACTCTTTATCTTGATTTGAGTGACTCTCTCTCTTTTTCTGTCATTTCCCTCTTCCCTGGTTTTCCTTATAGCCAGAGTACACCTGGCCACCGCCACCATGGGTTGTATCCCAAAACCAAAAATCACAGGCAATGGATGGCATGAAACAGCTGTCTAAGGACTCTGGTAAGGAAAAGTTCTGACTTGGGAAGGTTAGGCAAGAGAACACAAAACTGAGATCTGCAGAAGTTAGACAATAAACACAGAGGCCTTTGCTATATCCATCTCTCCTCCACTTACACAATAACAAGGAATGCGTAAAAATACGTCATAAGTATATGCTGCCAATGTGTTAAAAAGTATAAAGACTTATAGTTTTTGTGGATCCCAATTTTTGTGCTCTTTGGCTTAGATGCTGCTTCATTCCTGCGTTGTTTTTTCCATGACTGTTAGATTTATCAGTGGCAGGTAGTAAAGGTGGGAATAGATCACGTCCAGTATCTGAGGCAGTTGCTGAGTAATATGAGGCAAAAGGTGCTGTTGCAATCATGTTCTGCTTGTTGGCTTCCCATGGGCCGCTAAAAGAATGCCGAACTAGGCAGCATTCTTGGGCCATCCATCCAGCACAGCCATTTACCGAACCACTGCAAAGGCCAGCCCCATGGAATAACTATGAGAGTCATTTTAGAAGAGTCATTTGGCCACCAGCACCAGAGAGGAATGTCAGTTTGCCACAGAATGGAGGAGTGTGTATTGTAGCACCCATATGGCCGACCTGTCCTGCAGATGCTGTTCTAAACATCTTTCTGATGCTTGATAAAGGTTGGTAGATTTAGAGCTTAACAAGAATGAGGGAGATTGACTGGGCTGTGCACCTCTGTGAAGGTGTACATCTCCATTGTCATGTGAGGGTCTTGTGCACAACATTTGCAGATAATCTGCCCAGTGTTTCACCTTTGTGTGCCTAAGTGTTTGAATGAGGAAAATGCAGACATCTCTAAGCATCTTCTCACCGACACCTGTGCTTTACTACACTGTAGACTGGGTGCATCTACAGCACACCTCGGGTGATAGAAACAGACTCCTCCACCTGTCCCTCCCGGTTCTCTCAGCCCATAAAAATGCTACAGAGGGAATAGGAGGAGAGGGGCAGGTGCCATGGAATGTCATTTCTTGCCTCAATTTTGGCACCTACCAAAACTCAAGAAAGTTCTACCTTTCATCGCGGTTACAGTATTTAAATGCACGCCCTTTCTTATTCTACAGCTCTTATAGAAATATATATTCAAAACTACATTAAACATTTTTGGAATTGGATTTCACTCTCAGATCCAATGTTGTTTTACAAGTCAGGCAATAATATCCGTTGGGAAATGTTGAATACAACAGGTAGGGGGATCCGCTCATGGAACTCATAGCTCTTGGTCCTGATGAAGAGGGAGGTGGCATATTGATTTAATCTCATCTGATCCTAGTTTAGTGTGGTGTCATGGATAGAGTGATGGAGTAGGAGGACTCAGGAGAACTGAGTTTGAATCTCCATTCTTCCATGCAAATCTGCTTGAGGAACAGAATTGGGAAAACCACTCTGAGTATTTTACTTAACGTGAAAGCCCCTTTCGAGTTGCTAATAGTATGTCTTGGCATGACAGAACATAACACAGTTTTAGTTAAGATGAGTGTTGCTAAAAGTATGTCTTGACATGACACAGCATAACACAGTGCTAGTTAAGATGAGGGCATGCATTGCTTAACTAAGAATGTTAGGTCTTTGATAAGGCAAGGGTGCAAGTGCTGCTTTGGTCATGTTTTGTTTTTTTGCCTTTCAGATCCTACAGGTGTTGGGTTACCTAAAAATCAAAGGCCTGCTTAATCTACATGATGGTGTCGTGTAAGCATCAAAAGCAGAACTGCTGAATGCATGTGAACCTGTGCAGACAGATGAGCTTCTTGTGCTGCCTGGCCACTATTCCCATTTATTTGTGTATCTGGGATATAATGGACGCTTGGGATAACAATAGGTTCAACTGGATTTTTTGAAGATGTATAACTGCTGGCAAAGAGCGTCCAATCATCTTGTGTTTGTGGGACATTTCCAGCGGCACAACCTATGTGGTTACTCAGCATTTTGATTCAGTGATCTTTTTTCTCTTATTGGCATCAAGGATTCAACTACCAACAGAGCAGCTCTCAGACTTTGGTAGCAAATACTTTTTTCTTTTGATTCCTCTGACAACAGGATCTCCATTTCACTGCTTCTACTGCCACGTGGCAGCTTTCCATTCATGATGACACAATATTTTTGCATGTTTATGTGCAAAACGGCAACTGTTCTCTTATCGCAGCCAGCGCCCAAGTTCTGCAGTGTTGCAAAGAGGGAGGAAATAAATGAAAGTGAATCGCTTCCTTTGATGTTGTGTTTTGTTTGTGAATGTCTATAGTGTATAGACATTAAACAGAAATATGCTTTTATCATCCTGAATATATATGTATATTTTGAACTTGAACTGTAATTCTCTGGCTTAGCCCAAAAACATAGTAACTTAACTCGCTGCAGAACACTGTGTACAACATGGTTTTCAACGAATATTTGGTTAAGCGTGGCAGTCTGTTCATGCATGTATTTTAAACACTCTAATCCTGGAATATGTTGACTCTTAAAAATAGAAGAACTGATCTTTATGTCCTGATCCAATTGCGTGTAGCAGACTTGTAACAATGAGTTGCCCTGAGAGTGGTGATAGGAAAACTGGAAGAGACCAGCAAATGATATGTTGACTCCTAATAAGGGTAGAAGTGAAAGCAGAAAAACTGCGCTACCAATAAATAATGAGAATAAATAAAATTATGTTTGTCTTATATAAACCGCCCAGAGTAGCTTTCTGCTAGATGGTTGCAGTATATCAATCAAATAAATAAATTATAAATAAATAACATTAATGTTGTCAATGAGAAAATAGAAATTGGTATCGTCAGGACAGTTTTGTGATCAGAGCCAATGGAGACTAGACAAGAAAGAAAACGGAGGCTTGGAAGAGCAGATGTGAAGGAACTGGAAAAAGATCCTGAAGCATGAGGATGTGACCATGAAGACTGAGATGAAGATAATCTATACTACGGCATTCCAGGTTAACTATGGACACATGTAAAAGATGGACAGTGAAGAAAGTCAACAGGAAAAGAATATCTGGAAGTTGAGTTATGGCAATAGGACTTCTTTTCTTGAGAGAGTGAAACGTCTCAGTCTGCTAGACTAACGAAGCTGTTTGGATGAACAGCGAAACATTTCAATCTCTCAAGAAAAGAAATCCAGTTGCCCTGACTCAACTTCCAGATGAATTCACCTGGATGTCTGAGAATCTTCACAGACAATAGGAAAAGCAGGTTGATTCATTTGGAATGTGTTGTTGAAGGAGAGATGTAGGTGTATAGCAGCAAAGACAAACGGGTGGTAGATCAAGCCTAGCCTTAGAAGCAAAACTGACTAAGCTGAGGTTACCATATTTTGAGTATACCAGGAAAAGACAAGAGTCCCTGGGAAAGACAATAACACTAGGAAAAATTGAAAAGAACAGGAAAAGAGCCTAGCACGAGATAGATTGACTTAATAACTTGAGTTTGCAAATGCTGGGCACAGCTTTTGACAATGACTTTTTAGAAGTTGCTAATATATAAGGCTGCTGTAAGAGTTAACAAGAACATAAGAACAATGTGCCCTTGACTCTCACTTTTGTCCAATAGATGGAGTGACATATTTCAAGCACAGTTTGCTCTGAGGAATAATTAACTTGGAATGTTATCTTAATGGTTACAAACAACTTTCAATGTCTGCTTGGTAGAGGTAGGATAACAAATTTTATGCAGCTCTAAAAGTTTGGAATGTTCGAAAATTAATGTCTGGGCTCATTTGAAAACCGTTGATATTCACAAAGAAGTTATCCTCACTCTCTGTGGAGACAACATTTCCCTAGGACGAGAATTGTAGAGTGCATTTCTTTTTATCTCCCCCCCCCAATGTCTTCTATGAGAAGGAACAAGTGAATTCTAACATGTTTACGTGCAATGTGAAATGCATACTGCTTAGAAGAGTGGTTGCCGACTTTGAGTCATCCAAACGTTCTTGGACTGTAACTCCCAGAAATCATGGCCCACACAGCTGGTGGTAAAACCTTTTGGGAATTGCAGTCCAAGAACACGTCAGCTGCCCGATGTTGGGAACCACCGGCCTAGAAAGTGTGTACCATGGAAGACCTGTAAGCCCCTTCCTTATAAAAGTGACTATGTTTATCTTCTGTTCAACAAGTTCACCTTCTCTTGTAGAACTGGCACGTGTTCTTTATTATGCAATGAAGTGTAACATAGAAAAAGATAAAAAGGGGGACTGAATCAGATTTACTTTTTTCCTGTCTCTGTTTCCCCTAAACAGAGATACCTTTTCCAAATATTTGGAGAGATTTTTTAAAATATGTTGCCGCTGTATTTAGACCTTCTTATATTTTTTCCTAGCTAATATTTCTTTATTGTAAATGTGTAGGCCATTTTGCTTGTACAAAATGATCGTAACTATAAATGCTCCGTTTATTTAATCATTAATAAAAGTACCAGTTTCCTTTTGCGATAAACTCTGAGCGTCTTAGTAAATGTGTCTTTGCTCTGTCTTGCATTTTACTTTCCAGATTGCCATGAAATAAAAGGTAGCAAACAGAAGGATGTTGGTGAGACAAGCTTCCCTTCATGCCAGTGAAACCATTTCCTGCAGTGCTGGGGTGTGATGGAAAGGTCTCAACCTTAGTCTTTGCAAGGGGGAATACTCATTATGCAGTTGTCAGTACTGGGAAGCATCTTGTTACAAGTAACAACACTACCCCAGCATGCTACTACAATCCTCCTTTTTGCAGAGCAGCATCACTACTGGTAGTACTGTTACTAACTTGTGTATCAAGTTAGTTTCCGCATTTTTCTCTTTGGGAGTGTTTTAAACCCTTTTCCTTAAACATAAGGATATTTATTTCACTTTTAAAGATTTTTTTCAAACAAAGGAACTAAAAAGAAAGCAACGTGAAAAAATAACTAGTAGCATAAAGAAGTGCTAAAAAGTTGTGCTGCCTAAAATGAGTTACCCTCTTGTGACATTTGCAGTGAGCTACATAATCATGCTTTAAAAAGGAAATTTCCAAACTCTGCAAAAATAATTGTACAGATATATATAAATTGGAACATATGGAACAACTGACTGGTTTAAAATTGGGAAAGGAGTACGACAAGGCTGTATACTGTCACCTTGCCTATTTAACTTATATGCAGAGTACATCATGCGAAATGCAGGTCTGGATGAATCACATGCCGGAATTAAGATTGCCGGAAGAAATATCAACAACCTCAGATACGCAGATGATACTACTCTGATAGCAGAGAGTGAGGAGGAATTAAAGAACCTCTTAATGAGGGTGAAAGAGGAGAGTGAAAAAATGGGCTGAAGCTCAACATCAAAAAAACTAAGATCATGGCCACCGGTCCCATCATCTCCTGGCAAATAGAAGGGGAAGAAATGGCGGCAATGACAGAGTTTATTTACTTGGGCTCCTTGATCACGGCAGATGGCGACTGCAGCAACGAAATAAAAAGATGTCTGCTTCTTGGGAGGAAAGCAATGGCAAACCTAGATAGCATCCTAAAGAGCAGAGACATCACTTTGCCAACTAAGATCAGGATAGTCAAAGCTATGGTTTTTCCAGTAGTGGTGTATGGAAGTGAAAGCTGGACTATAAAGAAGGCTGATCGCCGCAGAATTTATGCTTTTGAGCTGTGGTGCTGGAGGAGAGTCTTGAGAGTCCCCTGGACTGTAAGGAGATTAAACCTCTCCAACCTGAAAGAAATCAACCCCGAATGTTCACTGGAAGGACAGATTTTGAAGCTGAGGCTCCAGTACTTTGGCCACCTCATGAGGAGAAAAGACTCCTTGGAAAAGTCCCTGATGTTGGGAAAGATTGAAGGAAAAAGGAAAAGAGGACGGCAGAGAATGAGATGGTTGGACGGTGTCATCGATGCAACCAATATGAATTTGACAAAACTCCAGGAGTCGGTGGAAGATAGGAAGGCCTGGCGAGCTCTGATCCATGGGGTCACGAAAAGTAGGACACGACTGAACAACAACAATATAAATTGTTTTGTAGCCTCCAGAAAGTATTCCTGCAAAACAGTAGTAGTGGAGATAATAGCAGTACAAAATCTCTATACTGTGAAAAGTGATGATGGCACAAACTTAGAAGCAATGCTCCCTTAAGAGGAGAAATAAATCTGTTTGCTTTAGCACATGCTTTAATTCATCATATCCTGCCTACCTGTGTGTTTCATTTTTGATTGGTCATTTGGGAGATAAATACAGGCTTACTTTACAAATCTGAATGCTGAGGATTTGAATAAATTCTATTGCCAGATGAAAACCGACATGAATCACACAACTTCTCTTGTCAGTATGTGCTAAGCCTCTTGTCATGTTTAGCTCACGACTAGCAACATCAACCCACTAAAAGAGAACACATTCCATGCCTCAGTGTGATACCTGCATTGTACACTGAAAAAGAATCTTTCACAATAATAAATTTGCTGGAGGTGGTGTTTATTATTGTCACTGGGCATTGTACATTTACACAGGCTGGGCACAGAAGCCTCGGGGTCTTGGGGCTGCTAAAAAAGGAACACATCTCTGCAGAGGGCCATGAAGTAGTCTGAATGCACTAAAGGGCTACTCCACTGCCTTGCAGGCTCAGGTGAGGCCTACTCCTTTCGGAGCTTTCAGACCAAACCGTCATAGTGATGGGCCTTCCTTGGCCCAGGAACCCCTTCGCATCTTGCCCATGCTCCAAAAGGACCAAACAGTTTCAGAAACTACCGTGTGTAAATTCTTGGCTTGTTTGGGATGGTGGTGGTGATGGGAATGCTATTCTCTTGGGAAGGGAGTCTGTGTCTTATCCAGAGAGATCCAAAATAATCCCCTCACCTGTTCCTGAGGAATCTACTTGTTCCAAACAGGAATAGTTCGGCCTGCATGACTAGCAGTCTGTTGTACTCAAATGTGAATGTTTGGAGCTGGTGCGCGTGCGTGCATGCGCGTGTGTGTGTCAGGGTGAGCTGGTCTATGTTAAAGTGCATTTTGGATTCGGGGCAAGCAAACAACTGCCACACACATGTTCTTGGAATGCAGTTCCCATCATCATAGCACAATGTTTGCTAGAGCTGGTAAGAAGTGGAAAGCAAGACATGTCAAGAGCCATAAATCCCCACCCCTACTCTATTTTGAAATTATTTTGGCTCGTGAAGGGAGAATTAAGCCCTTGTTTGTGGTTTTTTGAGAAAATATGGGGTTGTGGATAAAGCAATAAGCTCCCTCCCTCCCTGTTATCTCATTTTTCCATGACTGTGTGAACTCTATCCATACAACATGTTCTGCTTCCTCATGTATCGCAGTATGTCATTCTTCACAGTGGCAATATTTGTCCTGTGGTACCACCTCATCACGGGCTTCCCGTCAGGCCCAACCAAAAACTTCTCAAAGTTCCACTTGATATCATGGATCTTCAAAGGTTCCCAGAAAAGTTTCTTAGGGTCACCAAAGTTTTCCACAACCGGGGGACAGGAATTCTGTGAAGAAAAAGAAACAGGTCTTGCTGATGGTTGCTGTTCCTGGGATTAAAGTCATCTAAGAAGAGCCTCTGAAACCCTGCATACAAAGGCCAGTGTCCTAATATGAACACATGTGGGCTCAGCGGGTCATTTAGAAATTGATTCATTGGGGCTGCATGTGCTTGGGACTATCGATAGGATATTGGCCTGACAGTTTCCATCTTTGTTCCGGTGGTATTGAAGAGATCTGGGCAATTAGTATGAAGCCTGAAACATCACTGCTATTTCAGTGCCATTGAAAACAGAGAGCAAATTGCAGTGATATATGAAGAAGTGTGTCATGTTTTCATGATGTACTTGGTTTCAAATGAGTGTTAAGCTCTGGTGGTATAGGCAGGTGCTTGACCTTCTTCCCATCAGCTGTTGTTTCTTCTCAGAACCATCTTGCTCCAAGCTCACACCCAGCACAATCCCCATTACAGCATTAGTCTCCTAATGACTATTGAACTTGGCAGGAGGCCAACCCAACAACACTCTATCTCACTCCCAAATTGTTCATTTTGCATACATAGAACTTCTTGCAATGGTTCTTGGGTTGGGGAAGAGGTGACATCTTTGATTGCTCTTGCTCACTCATAGCACTGGAGGGTCTCCCAAACTCCCCCAAACACTTTTCAGGCAGAGCAGAAATGAAGGCCTTCGTTCCCTCTCACTTCTGCCAAGGACGGCATCCCTTGAGCATCGTTTCTGCACATTAAGAACAGGGAGGGGGGGAGGGGGGGAGAGCTAACTTGCTCTTCTCTGCCCTAAGCATCATCTGGATCCAAAAACATTACTGAGGCATTTCTTAAAATGGTTAAAATTGGCTTATCAGAAAGAGAGCCAGTCAGCCTAGCCCTGCCCTCCCCATTCTAGCTCCCATTCTAGCAAGATCTGGAAAGGAGAGCCACCTCTACCTGCTCATCCTCTCTGTGCAATTAGACATCCAGGTTTTTTATAAGTTTAAACTCAATTAAGCATCTGCTTGTGTAGAAGCCAAGTCTCTCTTCTTCAGATTTAGCTCTCTTTCCCCAAAGAGCCTCTTCTCTCTGCTCATGCCCTTAGCTTAAGCCTCTCCTGGAAGCAGGCACAAAAGGGGCTCTTATTCGACAGACCAAGAAAACAAGGTCATAGATTCAAATATGCTGCCGACACAAACCTTTAGAAAAGTGTAAACTCTCTGTTCATTCTGTCCATTGACATCGCCTTTCTGAAAGAGTTGGAAATTTGGGATAAAGCCTCCTCCAGGTCTGACATACCTGGAACAGAAAGAGAAAAATTAAACAGAGCGAGTGAGTGAGTGTGTGTGTGTGTGTGTGCGCGCGCGCACGCGTGTGTGCACGTGTGTGCATGTGTGTGTGTGTGTGTGCATGTGTGTGTGGAGAGAGGGGATTCACACAGAGGAATGGCAGAAAGGAGAAATCTCTTCTTTCAAATAATTTCCTCGGCCTCTGGTCAGGACTTGTTGAGCATAATCCTTAGACCCCCAGAAGGCATTAGGAGTCAGATACTAGGACTATAATTGCCACTAGCTCAGCCTGCATAGCCAAGATAGACCTCTATAGACAACAGAAAGAACCTTTCAGCCTTACAAGAGAGATTGGCAACAGTAAATGACAGAACAAGAGAAGGAGCTGGTCTCCATAAAACACAACTGTAAGCTTTGCGGACCTGAGGCCTGCTTGGGAGGCCTGCTCAGAATTGGAACAGCCTGAGGCTGTTCTCATTATGGGACATAACCAGCCATCCACTCGATGAGTATGCTCACCTCAGTCCTGGAAGGATTTCTGTGTTTTCTCCAGGTTCTTGTTTTCCAAACTGATTGCATGGGAAGCCAAGGATGACTAATCCATAACGTCCCAGCTCATTTTGTAGTGCATTCAATCCTACAAAATGGACACAAATCAATGTGAGGCTTCTGTTTTTGGTAGGAGTCTTCTGTGAGCTTCAAGGCTCCCCGGGACAAAGCCAGCCAGAAGACGACAATATGAAGCAGAATTGAATGAAGGAGCATTTGACCTCCAAGCATGCAGTTCAAGTCTCTTCTAAAAGGCGGGCTTTCATACTGTTCTCGAACTTGGAGGGTGCTGATGTCCTGGAATGAATTGCTTATGTTGGCGCAAGCCTATATTGGCGCAAGAAGGCTAGATCCAACAGACCTTGCTTTCCCTGAAAGTATCCCATTTATCTTAGTTTGATGACAGGGTTGCAAACCGCTGTAGGTTGCGTCATACATTCCCTGACTCCCTGGGCAAACAGGGATGGATAAATCACCCAAGTGATAAATAACCCAAGAGTGGTCCTGTGGACAGAGTGAAAAACAATTCCTTGAACATCTCATCTGTCTTGGAAAACCTTACTAAATTTGCCATAAGTCAGAAGCAACTAGGCATAAAGACAGCAAATCCACAAAGCCTAGTGTTGTTGAGTAAGAATGGTCAGTTCAGAGATTCGTACCCATTCACAAGCATGGCACCCTAGGTGCCACATGTTCCCTTCCCTCACCTCTCAATAACACTCACCCAGTCAAAGCGCACTCCTCCTCTCCAGCTGTTCAACCAGTCCCTGGCAGGAGCGCAGGCTTGCCTGTCCCACTTTCTTGTTAGAGTGGGCAATCAGCCAAGGAGGCAGGGCATAAGAAGAGCCATGCTGGATCAAGCCAAAGGCTCATCTAGTCCAGCTTCCTGTATCTCACAGTGGCCCCACCAAATGTGTCCGGGAGGGCACGAGACTAGATCTCCTGATACCACTCCCCTGCATCCGGCCCTTGAAGTACCTGGTTTTAAGCCTGGAGATTACACATCTCCATCATGGTTTGCAACCTGTGATGGACTTTTCCTCCAGAAACCTGTCAAATCCCCTTTTGAAGCATCCAGGCTAGATGCCATCACCACATCCTGTGGCAGGGAGTTCCACAGACTAACAACACGCTGGGGGAAAAGATATTTTCTTTTGTCTGTTCTTACTCTCCCAGCCCTCAATTTGAGTTGTTGTCCCCTAGTTCTGGTATTTTGTGAGAGGGGGAAGAGCTTCCCTCTATCCACTTTATTCATGCCCTGCATTATTTTGTACGTCTCAATCATATCCCCCGGCATCAGGCACCTTTTTTCCAGACTAAAGAACCCCAAATGTTTTAGCCTTTCCTCATAAGGGAGGTCCCCCAGCCCAGTGATCATTTTAGTCGCTCTCCTTTGCACCTTTTCCAGTTTCACTATGTCTTTCCTGAGATGCAGTGACCAGAATTGTACACAATACTTCAGGTGCAGCCTTAATATCATCTTCTACAATGGCATTACAATGTTGGCTGTTTTATTTTTCAATCCCCTTTTTGACAATCCCTAGCATGGAATCGGCCTTCTTCACCACCGCCACACACTGGCAAGACACCTTCATGGAGCTGTCCACCAACACACCAAGAAGCCCGTGCTCTTGCCAGATACTGGTCAAACAGCTGGACAAGAAGAAAAAAGCAGTGTGCACTGGCTGGTGAGTTGGGATCCAGCCAGGGAAGGAATGTGCAGCACCTGCGGGGTTGTTCATAAGAACTGGCACAAACTTCTGAAAGAAAGATTTGTGCCCATCTCTGCTATAGCTACCCTAAGGTTGGGGCTCCAACCCTCTCTTATTCCTGGGCTCTGCGATGCAGTAATAAAGATGCAAGTCTTGTGGATCTACTACTCCACCCTGACCAAACAGTCCTGGCCAGTTTCAATGCTTCTAAAGTCAGGAGGCAAGGTTCCTGCGGGTCCTGTGCTTGTGGAAAGTCCAGCACTTCTTATGGACCCAGGTAGAGTGTGCTTCTGGCTGTGGGAGGCAAGGGTGGGATGTCTCACCAAGATATTGGTTTGTGAGTCCTCAGTAGGTGGCCACGTTGACAAAGAGGAGCAACTTCCCTGCATACTTCTGGAAGGGGACATATTCGTCACCGTGAAGAGTGAGAGCCCCATAATTGTAGACACTTCCTTGTACTGAGTCATAGCAGTCCACCTGGAAGACACCAACAGACACATCACGAGAAGGAGAAAGAGGTGAACAAAGAATGGCCTTATTTATTTATTTATTTACTTATTTATTTATTTATTTAAATACTTATATACTGCCCATCTTCCGGGGGAACTCCGGGCGGTTTACAGCAGAAACTATAACAATAATAACAAACTAAATAAAAGAGAGCAATAATAAGAAAAAAATCATAAAATAAACAACAAGGTAAACTACAATAAAAATATAATAAAATAATTTGCCTTGGGGCAAATATTCATGCAGTTTCAAAAAGAAGTGCTTTGACACTTGACCGCCCACATGCCACGTGCAGGTATTGATTCCTGAATGACTTCAGGAATATGGCCTCTGGGCTTCCCCCTCACTCTTCTAAATGATTCCAAAACCATAATAGAGAACTAAACCTCGACTTGATCAGACGCGCAGAGTCAGTGGGATTTATGCAAACGCCAGTGTGGTGCACAGGCCAGAGTTGCACACAGCCTCAAGAGCCCTGGGTTCAAAATGAAACTCCTTGGGAGGACTATGAGCCAGACAGTCTCTCATAGCCCAAAGCAGTTCACAGTGCATGGAAGGACAGGCAGGATATAAATGTGCCAATAAAAATACATTAAATAAGTGTTGGCAGCAATGGCCAAAACACAAACTATTAATATAGTGAGGGGTTAAACCACACCTAACGCTCTGCTCCTTGTGGTTTGGAGGTTAGACAGTGTGGAGGCAGCCTCCAGACTCAGGGGCTGGCAAAACTTTGCATCTATTGAAGTTAGACACATAGGAGTGAGCTTAAGATAATGTTGCAGGGCACGCACACCCTTACCTAATGGGTGCTGAAAATACATTCAGTCATGACAGTTGGGGGGTGGGGGAAGAGACTGTGGCTCAGAGGTAAAGCATATACAGCAGACCCTTGTATAACAAAGTTTGTATAACGTAAAATCTGTACAACATAAAAAATTCCGGAGATAGGGGAAATTTGCTTAACAGAATCACCTATGGGGAAAATCCATACAACATAAAAATGGGATTATTCCATTTTCCTATGGGAAATTTGTACAAAGGAAAATTTGCTTAATATAATTTCATTTGGAACAAATTAGTTTCTTTATACAAGTACCACTTGTATTTGTCCTAAGTCCCAAGTTGAGTCCTTGGCATGAAAATAGCCCTGGAACTCTGGAAAGCTGCTCAATGCAGGACGTAATTTTGCAAAACGTTTGGCACCCAGGTTTTGAACAAGAAAAGTAAAAAAAAACAAAAAACCACATCCTCCCCTCCCCTTCTAAATTAGGCTTCCCGGATGACAAATACTCCGAAATGGCCACCTGGAGTTTGTTCTTCTTGGAAAGGAATGGAAGCACCGTCCCAAGAGGAAAAATAACGTCGGGTCTGAGCCTTGTGCACGCTTCGTATACCTTCATTCTGCCAGGCATAGGGCTGCCTCATCCGCGTCCCGAGTTGCTCTCGCCAGTGAACCATGAAGCACTAGAAAAGGGCTAGAGAAGGAGTTGCCCTTCAGCAGTTGGTGAACTGCAACTCCCATCATGCCTCACCACTGGCCAGGTTGGCAAGTTGGGAACTGCTGTCTGGTCACAGAGAGAGGCGACAGGGTTCCCAGCCCTCCTTTGGGATCAAGGGCAGGGGGTGGAGAAGCAAATTAGATCCCCGAAGACAGCCCAGGCTTAAATACTACTTAGCTAGATGGACCAGAGGGACAGTGTTGAATAGAGCAGCATTCCGCTTTTGACAAGTTCTTATTGGTTTCTAAGGAGTGCTTCCGTTGCTTATCCATGGAGGATCACTCGTAAACATATGGTCACTAGGATTTGACCGGAACATTTAATCATTCACTTTGCTTCACGTCTGCAGAGAGCCAGAAGTTCAAGCTATTTGCGTCAGAAGCAGATGCTGGTCTACAAATCAAGCGCGATCAATCAATTTCTCAATCCATTTGCTAGGACAGCTCTGGAATTTATAAAGAATGACCCTGCCTTTATCCTTGATGTTTATTCTGTTCTAGTAGATATTTAATCAGGAGGATAAACAAAACAAAACAAAACTCCATATTCATCATTCAGGGTAAAAGGAGGTGACAAGGAATCCAACGGATATAAATGCAAACCTCGAGAAGGAGAGAGAAAAGCATGATCTAAGACAACAAAGCCAGGTGTCTTTGAGCCCTTGGGTGCTGAAAATACATTCAGAAAAGACAAGAAAAAAATGCACAGGTGGCGGAAAGATGGGTGCATCATTGCGACTTAAGGTGTTATCTTTTGTGGTTTTCAAATAGATTCCCAACTAGCCCCTGTAAATCTGGAAGTTGAGTCATGGCAACTGAACTTCTTTTCTTGAGAGATTGAAATGTTTTGCTGCTCATCCAAACAGCTTTGTCAGTCTGAGGAAAGCTAGTTGGCCTCATGTCACCCTGATCTGAAATAGTCTCATAAGATGAACAATAGCCTGAACTGGTTTGTTAGATGGACAATAGGCTCATCAGGTGGCCCACCCTTACAACCTTACCAACACCCATAAAGTATGAGTCATGAGCCATGGCCTTGTTGGTGGAGGTGTGAATTAGGGAAGGGCACCCATTCAAAGATAAGGATGTACACATATTAGACAGAGAAGGTAGGCGGTTTGAGAGAGGGGTCAGGGAAGCCATTCATGTGAGTATTGAAAACCCCTCTCTCAACAGAGGTGGGGAATTCAGGCACAGTCTATCTGCTACTTATCAGGCAGTGATTTCAACAATCACCAGACAAATGAAAAATACTTCACACCTCCACTACCAAGGCCATAGCTAATGAATGACCCATACTTAATGGGTGTTGGGAAAGTTAACAGTAGGACTTTCATGCACCTTAAGCCATTGTCCACCTATTGAGCCTATTGAGGCTACTGTCTGCCTAACAAGCCTATTCAGGCCATTGTCCATCTTATGAGCCTATTTCAGACCAGGGTGTCATGAGGTCAAAGTGAGCTATAAAATAGAGGACTCGCAACTAGTTTTCCTCAGACTGACGAAGCTGTTTGGATGAGCAGTGAAATGTTTCAGTCTCTCAAGAAAAGAAGTCCAGTTGCCATGACTCAACTTCACCTGGATGATAGCCCCTGTAAAATTCAAGAAAATGCCCTAGTAAAGGCCTTTGCTGAAACTGTCATAAGTGTCTGCAGGAAACAATACTTTCAAAAAGCAAACAAATCTGCTCATAAAGAAACCATGCATTTCTTAGCCAAATGGCAGGTACAATTTGTTCCCATTGAAAAGGGCTTGATGATAAAATACCATTCCAAGGCACAGATCAGACAGAACCTTTCTGAGACCAATTATAGGTAGTAGCCACAGAATATACACAAAAACAGCACAGGCTTTTACAGACACATAATAATCATCTTTTTAAAAAGGAACTGTTGAACACAAGTAACAATAATTTGGCAATTTAGCATCCAGTGAAGCACCGCCAACAGAAATCATCTGTTTTTCAATGTATGGTTGTGGGTGGCGCATAGGCACAAACTCTATAATTCTATGATTCTATGATTCTATGATTCTATGATGTTTAGTGTGTGGATGTCAATGTTTACCTAGTGTGAGGTTGAGAGTGAAGCTGCGCGTGTGAAAAGAAGTGAGCCGTCTGGAAAGATGATTGAGGAGAAAGAAGAGACTGATGACAAGCTGGAGGATGGTGCAAAGTGTTTGCAAGAGTTAAACCTTGAGAAGGAGGGAGAAGAGTATAAAACTGAAGAAATATGTTGGGCATTAGATGAGGTGGAGGACGAATGGTTAGAGCAGGGAGCAGATCGGGTGCGTGAGGATTCTGGGGGACAGGCATGTGGGCAGGTAGAAAAGGAGAGTGAAGGGAAGTGTCAATGAGTGACAGTTGGGACACAGACGGAGGAAGATGGCTATCGGAGTTCGGCTGAAATGGTAAAGCCAAGGAGGAACAAGGAATTCGTATGGTCCGTGCACGTCAAGCCGCTAAGATGGCCAGAAACCTCTGAAAGGTTTCAGAGAGAATGGAGGAGGGAGAGGGGCGCTGGCCCGGTAGCACAATGGGCAAACACCCCTGCTGCAGGACTCAACGTATGGGTCGGGGGTCGAGTGCACCGCCGTACATTTAGAAGAGATAAATACTGAGTTCAACCCTGTTAATGTTTTTTATGAAGAGCCTAGTTTGTCTAAGAATGTTAAACCGATGCTGACACCTTTGTCGCTTATTCTAAAGGAAAAGACCTACAGTAGTTTTCCAACTGTAAGAAATAAAAATCCATTTAGTTTTTCTGAGAAATTGGACTCTCGCTTTATTTATGGACCGGAACCCACGATAGAACAAACCGAACCCTCACACCTAGTCGAGCTGCATACTTCAAATTCTTTCAATTTAATTTTTTAAAAAGCAGCAGCGACTAGAAGAGTTTGAGGAACAGGAAGCCATGTTTTAGAAAGGAAAGGTCAGTTTTTTCTAAATGCAGCTTGACCTACACATACTGAGACACAATGTAATGCTTATCTCCATATCATATCCAGGAGAATAGCAATCTGCTGAGTTATTCCAATAACATTAAGAACCAAGGCACCTCCTCCCATCCACCTCTGTTAGAAATGTATTCCACAAAACCGTGAAGAACAATGAGGTCCCATCAACTAACTGGACACTCTGCAATAGGCAAGCAGTGACCAGAAAGCCATTCATGGAAGTTCCACCAGCCTACTCAAGAATCTTGTTGCAAAGGGGTAGCTGGGTGACCCAGAAGGGGTCAACTATTAAGCTTTTTCTATCACCGTGTCTCTCTACTGGGCCTACCTGCAGCTGCTAAATTGCTCCTTGCCATTAAGCCATCAGTAGTAGTAACAGATAATAATATGTGTCATGTGTTGCATGGGGTCATAGCTAGGCAACGAAAGTCAGAAGAGATGGAGCCTACGGTGATGACAATAATATCCAAGAACAACAAACCCTCTACGTATAAATCTATAAGACTATGCTTTGGATGTAATATAAGATTATTCTCTAGGCTGTTCCATCCAAAGTCAGGATAGCCATGACTGACATCCGCCAGCCTTTAGTACAGTGTTGGCCAAACTTCGGCACTCCAGATGTTTTGGACCACAACTCCCAGAATTCCAAGCCTGTATTGCCAGTGACAAAGGAATGTGGGAGTTGCGGTCCAAAACATCTGGAGGGCCAACATTTGGCCACCACTGCTTTAGTAGGAGAGGAATGAGAAGAATTCTTTAATGCCAAGGGCACATCTGTCGGGGAACTGTGGAGCTGTGTATCCTGTGGATCTCACCAGGAGGCTCAGCAACTCCCCAGGTCCCAGGATCAAGCAAGCCCAGGGGTGATCTCAGAAGGAGCACACAATTCTTTCTTTCCTCTCATGCAAATTAATGGAGAGGAAGCTTCTGAAACAAATACAGCAAAGAGAACTCCAATAACTTAAGCAGACACAGAAGGCTTACAAAAAGCCATTTTAAAAGCCATTTTTAATCCGGGATGGCTCCCCGCTCCCCAGTCCCTATAGTTCCCCACCCCATGCACTAGTATTCAGCTAAACCACTGAGAAGAATCCAGTTGGTGATATACACACACATATGAAAGCTGCACAGCTCAGCCTGCGAAACAACCATAACTGAGTTGTGTCATGAGGCACATGCCTAATTGCACAATAGCCATGTGCCGAATAATGCCCCAGCACCTAATTAGTTAGCAGCCATTCGCTGGTGAGTTACACGAGTCAATGTATGCCTGCAAGTCAACAACAGGAGCCTGGCTGCTGCCACTTTGTTTGCTTTCCTTTCTACTGACTGTGTTGATTTTTGTTTGTTTTAATTTGCCAAAGGAACATTTGCAGCAAGAATTAGTGTGGGGTTTTATTTGTTTACCGTATTTTTCAGTCTATATGCTGGGCATCAATTTTCCAACCCAAAATGACAGTTTCACAACCACCCGGTTCTCTCTTCAGGTTATTTTCATGTATAAAATGGCCCACAATTTTTAGTCTAACAATTTTAGACCAAAATATAGTCTTATACATAGAAAAAATAATGTATGTATGTATGTATGTATGTATGTATGTATGTATGTA
>JAHTLZ010000010.1:63292984-63308556 GCA_023846285.1 Phrynocephalus versicolor | reverse complement strand
ATTATTATTATTATTATTATTATTATTATTATTATTATTATTATTATGTGCTTTCAACAATACACAGACAAATAAAAAAGCCTTCACCACCAAGGCCATAGCTAACGATGCATACTTTATAGGTTTCAGCACCTTAGGCCATTATTCACCTTAAGGCTATGGATACTATTGTCAACCTAACAAGCCTATTCAGGCCATTGTTCAGCTTATGAGCATATTTCAGAGCAGGGTGACAAGAGGGCAGAGCTGACTATAAGATGGAGGACTCACACTAGCTGTATTCAGACTGATGAAGCTGTTTGGATGAGCAACGAAACATTTCCATCTCTCAAGAGAAAGAAGTCCAGTAGCCATGACTCAACTTCCAGATAAACTCACCTGGATGACTGAGGATCTTTACAGACAATGCAGACTATTGTTCTTTGCACATAGAAATGTTGCTTTAGAGATCGGACCCCATGAAGTGATGCTCTCCAACTTCCAGAAAACATAGTCTGCATTGCTCTGACCGAGCTCCAAAAAAGGGGAGCACCCAGAGCTGTCCTGCCCCTGAATCTAAAAAGATCTGGATGAGAAGGGTTGGGGTGGCCCACAATTTCCTGCATGTCTTCTTGCTGCCAAGCCATAGATGAAACCAAAATGTGCCCAAAGTAGTCCCAAAAGAGACCTCTGTTGCTCTCAGATCATACTTTATGTGAAGCTAAAAGAAAACAAAAGAAGTTGTGTGTGATCATTTCAGGTCCATACTCTGGAATTTCCTGGGTGCATTGTTTGTCTTTTTTCATTGGCAATACAGGTGGGAATTCTGCGAGTTGTGGTCCAAAACATCTGCCGTGCTGAAGGTTCATCACCACTGTGCTACACATTCTTGATGATGGCATGAATGAAATCATGAACTGCTTCTTTGTGGAGGGCAGCAATGACTCCTAGGCTGCTGAACTAGAGAAAAGATTTATGGTGTTCTTACCTCTGTTCTCCCCCCACTGCTACTCCCCACCCAGCATTTGGACACTGGCAGTAACAATATTTACTTGCTTTGACCAAACTAGACAGCATTGCCTTGTCTTTGGGAGGAACTGGCAACCGTTAGTTCTCATTGCTATATAGATGTATAGTTTACTACCCTTAGCAGCTGAGCTCATTTCTTAGATGATGGTAATCCTCCTTCCCCATCACTACCAAAATTAAATGTAATGCTGCTGCCACCTCCAAATATATCAAAATGCCTTAAAACCATAAGGTAAATCAGTAGTTAGTGCCTAGTATTTCAAGATTAAATGTTTTCATATAACATACAATTGACTGAGCAGGTTTTCATGTCCCCAGAGACCCATTATTTGAGAGATTATTTTTGAAAACAACAAATTCATTCTGATCTCACTTGTTATCAGGTAGCAAATTTCAGTGCAGAACAGGATTTCAAAGTGCCTCCCACATAGCTGTAAAAACAAGGGGCTGGTCTGCATTGGAGACCAGCAGAAACACAATAGGATCAATGTCATGCCTGCCTGGCCAGAACTGATACTTCTATGACTGTTCTTTGGAGCTGTTCTCCACCCTGCTTACAAGACTTCCAGCTCATGCTCTCCCAAAAGCTGAGAGTGGCATCTCAGTGCCAAATTAGAGAAAAGGAGCAAAGGTCTTTTTCATCTGGTCATCCTAACTGCAAGTATTCCTATATTTTAAGATTAATGTTCTGGTCAAGGTTTGAGCTCACCTCCATTCCATTGTTCTTCTCCTCCATCACCCATGGATTTTGCTTGTCTCCCCATCTAACTATTACCCTTTTATAGTCTCTGAACATGCACAGCTCCCTAGAGGATAGGATGAAAATCCAAAGCGACCTTGACAGATTACAGTGTTGGGCCAAAGCTGACGGAATGGGGTTCAACAGAGAGAAATGTAGGGTGGTGCATCTAGATAAGAAAATGAATTGCACAGATATAGGATGGGAGACACCTGGCTGGAAAATAGTACTTGTGAAAGGGATCTTTTCAATTTCTGGACCACAAATTGAACATGAGTCAGCAGTGTGACATGGCGGCCAAGAAAGCCAATGCAATTCTTGGTTGCATCAACAGAGGCACAGTGTCTAGATAAAGGGAAGTGATAGTGCAACTCTATTCCGCTCTGGTCAGACCCCACCTGGAGTACTGTGTCCACTTCTGTGCCCTTCAATTTAAAAAGGATGTTGACAACCTTGAGTGGATACAGAGGAGGGCGACCAGGATGGTTGAAGGTCTTGAAGAAATGTCATATGAGGAATGGGGAACTGGGAATGTTTAGCCTTTCAAGTTGGGGGTGATATGATAGCTATGTTTAAATATTTGAAAGGATATCATACTGAAGAGGGAACAGGTTTGTTTTCCATGGCTTCAGAGACTAGGACTCGGGGCAATGGTTTCAAACTACAGGAAAAGAGATTCCATTTGAACATTAGGAAGAACTTCATGACGGTTAGAGCTGTTCAGCAGTGGAATATGCTGCCACGGAGGGTGGTGGAGTCTCTTTCTTTAGAGGTTTTTAAACAGAGGCTGGATGGTCATCTCTCAGGAGTCCTGTGATGGGGGTTCCTGCATGGCAGGGGGTTGGACTGGCTGGCCCTTGAGGTCTCTTCCAACTCTATGATTCTATGATTTTACTACTAATTTGATTTTACCCCTCTTTGTACACCTGCAAAACTCATGCATCCACTTGGCATTTTATTATTCCCCTCTTGCCTCCCAGTGGCTCCTAGTTGTTTGCCCAACCCTACACGTTCCTGGATTCACAATTAGAAGGACAGACAATTGATATAAGCATGTGGCAGGGGAATTGGTACGTGGTAATGATTGAAGGCACAAGAAGAGGTCAAATGGGGTTCTGTCATGTTGTGGAAATAGCAGGCTGTCCTTAAAGCCTTTCTGCATGGGCCATGCATTCTGTTGCCTCCCCTTGCAAATGATATTTGGCAAAGTTAGCAGAATGGCCAAAGAAAATAGGCACCAACTCTGGGCAAGTGCCTTAGTGACATCACTGCTTTTCATTCACCCAAGGGTCAAACATGGTTCACCTTCCAGAGGTTCAAATGCAGACGGTGAACAAACGGTTTTCTTTGCTAAAGAGCCAAATTACATTAATCTAAGAGATAAAGTAGCCTCCATGAAAATGTTTGGTGTAGACAGCTAATGTGACCAAAGGGAATGGAAGAGGAGAGAGGCGTAAAACTGCTTTCCTAGGTCAAGGCAACCGGATGGGCCAAAGGTTTGTTGACTGTTGGGAGGAGAATAGGAAGCAGTGAATGCTCTGGAAAAATCTTAAATGCCCTCATATTCCACAACAAACTAGGTAATGTGGCAATGGTTGTTTTCCAAGAGAACAAGGGGATTTCCAAAGAGGAGGATGGGTACATATGGAGCTGCCAAAGCAGACACAGTAAGGTAGCAGAACAGTTGGGGCTACAGTCGACTATTCCTGTAATCGCTGGAGTGCCGAAGCTGTTCTTTCCCTTTCTTGTGGGTCCAGACCTTTGAACAAGCTGAACATAAAACAAAGGAGAGGCTTCTTTGATTTCCCCCCTCATGCAGCAGATAAAAGGAGGTTGCATTGTTTGCATTGCAGGGTACTTTCTGACCCCAATGGAAATTACAAAAGCTAAAAAGAAAACAAGAGAAAGGTTTCTGTGATTCCCCCCTCATGCCCTTGAATCAGTGAGTTTACTTTTGTCTGAACTACAGGGTACTTCTTGACCCCAGTGAAAAGTACAATGCATTGCGGTGTATGAACGTCCTGCATCTCCAAGGAGTGTTTGTGTGTAGGCAGAGTAAGTGCATTCCAGAGACCGCAAAGCAGGATAAAAGTAAAATCACACAAAACAAACTAAAACACATCCTTCTCATATTGTGCAATGCAACCATGCATTCTGTGTGAAATCCTTTCCCCCTACCTCCTACCCCCCAAACAGGCCTGAAGTCTTGAAATGCACAATAGCCCCAGGTACACTAGATGAGACCCATTGGAAAAAAGGCCTCTTATGTCAACCCCATCATTTTTTTTCAATGGATCTGCTCTAGATAAGAGAGTCAATATGGTATGGCAGAGGGCGTTACAGACTCTGGTTTGTATCCCTGCTCAGCCTTGGAAACTCATGGGTATTGCAGTGGAATACGAATGGTAAGACCACTGGTCAAATATCTCATGTACGAGTACCTGGAAAATCCTTTTAAGGTTGCCATAAATTGTGACATGATGACACCTAACCACACATTTGTAGATAGGATTGACAATGGATTCACTACAAACCGTATGCCCAAGTCTGATCGCTGGAAGCCCATCAAAAAGTGCGTGATAAAATAGGGAGTGGGTCAAGGGCAGCCCTTGGAACCCTCTTTTGTGATTTCCTAGGGCTCCCAGACATTTCCCCCAACAAACAAAACTGCAATGAATAATCAGCTAGAGCAGCCATTCTTAACCTTTTTTGACACAGCCATAAACAAAATATGAAAGAAATTTAGGCCTAATCAGGATTGTATAAATTGCATGATGACTGAAGTGAAGAATTATTGCCAGTCTGTCCCCCCTTGAAATGTGACAGGACTCTCCAGAGAGCCCTGTGCCCCCACCCCCACCCCCATTAAGAATGACTGGTCTGGAGAGTTCAGTTATTTTTAAGGACAAGAACTTCTTTCAAAGCTGGAAAGGCCTCATTGAGTCTGAAACAGATGGGACACTTGATGTCCTTACAGGCTGCTCCCGATTCTATGGTTCTATGATTTGGATTCTTGCACTGAGCAAGAAGGTGGATTCAATGGCCTCACAGACCCCTTCCAACTCTGTGGTTCTATGGTTCTAGGGGTGGGTGGGAGACTGGACCCAAATTGCGGCTACTGCAGAGCTCTGAGACTAGCTGGCCATTTTGGAGCCAGTTCTTCCCAGGTGTGTGAAGGAGCAACCATGGTGGGTGCAGAGAAAGGACTGGGAAAACTAAGAACTAGATGCTAGCATATGCTAATGTATTGGATCCCATAAATGGACCTACTGGCATCGTATATCCACTCTGAAGGGGTGAGCACACTCTGTTCCATGGTAAAACCAAAGACCATCTGAATCTCACTGTTTGTGCCAAAGCATACCAAGCAACTTGTGACTTTATGTTCTCTCTCCATTTGGATCGTCGAAATGAATACAAGGCATTTGACACCATAATGTAGGGTGATTCAGAAAATGCCTATTGTATTCATGCCAGTCAGTTTAAATCTGCTCAGATATAAACGGGACGTGGTGTACTGTTCTGTAATGAGCTCCTAATCAGATGGTAAGAAGCTTTGCAAGATAATCTGTCATGAAATCTCCTGTTATGATTAAATAACAAAACAAAAAAGCAGGCTGGATCTGTAATTTCCTGAAAGGGATTTTAGTCCTCTGACTGGTACCAGGTAAAGGACTCTTGCTGTGTTCTTGGCAGGTACCCCTAGCATCATTAAATCAGTTCAGTTTTATCAGTACTCATCTAATCCTTCCTCAACAGCCCCTTCCGAGCAACAAGGATTATATGAGTCCCATGTCTGTGGTGATGCAAGGATGCTTTTAAAAAGGAAACTTATACAGTACACTGGAGCCAGAAAAGCAGAGAGAATTTTCGAAAGTATACTTCATTGTGCTCATTATTAAAAGCCCATTGGTGCATGAATAGCTACAACCACAATGCAATTGCCAAGTGTATCATAAAACAAATTCTGCTCTGCCTAGCAGGCAGCCATGCTGTTAAAGCATCAAGAGTCATATATTGAAAGAGTTTGCAAACTGGAAAGGGGGGAAAAAACCACACGAACCATTTATGGGCATCTCAAGATGGATTAGAATTTTATTTTGTTTTGAAACAAAGCAAAGCAAAAGCAAAGTGTTCTGCTTATATACTGCCCAATACTACTTTAAGTAGTCTCTGGGCGGTTTACAATTTTAATTACAGTGTGCAGGCTACACATTGCCCCCCCAGCAAGCTGGGTACTCATTTTACCGACCTCGGAAGGATGGAAGGCTGAGTGAACCTTGAGCCTGCTACCTGGGATCGAACCCCAGGTCGTGAGCACAGTTTTACCTGCAGTACAGGCATTTAACCACTGTGCCACGAGGCTCCTGCACATTCAGAATTTATTTGTTGTAGTAATATTTTTGTGTGGTCCAAAATAAGATGTTTAAAATATATAGTTAATTGTTTTAGATTTTGGGAAAACTGATGATCAAGAGACAAAATATAGTATTATTGCTATTTTAAAAATCACACTGCTTTTAAAAGTCCTCTGTACAATATTTTCATATAACTGGTAGCAATTTCATGTTTGATTTGGGAAGGAAGCCATGAAAGGCAATGCAAGAGGAAAACAGATTGAAAGAGTGGTCATCAGTGCATTGTGATCTATTGGGTGTTTGCTGCTCAGGGGTGGGGAAAAGTGTGGCCCTCTGGTTGTTGTTGGACAATAGTGCCCATCAGGCCTAGTCAGAATCCTCAGCACCGATGGGAGTTGTGATCAAACAATAATTGTCTCACTGATTCCTGAGCTATGGTCTTGCCTGTCACCATTTATATTTGATCACACAAGGAAGCTAGAGTTTATTTCAGGGTCTGGTAATAAAAAAGTAAACATTTCCCAAGGGTATTTGTGTTAAGGTATTATTGTGCAGCTATTTGTCACTTGAAGACATTGTGAATAACCAATGAACACTGCAGCATCCCTTGGTTTTTTTCACTGACTACCTCTTATATGGTTAACATTCTGGGTTTTAGTAGCATTTCTTACACTCCCCCAAACATCTTATATGTATTTTACATAGGTTATTATATAACCCAAATTACCAAAATGAGACTTATCTTTTAAAAGTAGGATGACAATGGCAAACAACTTGTTTTAGCTTGCCTTTCTGAAAAGCAGAACTTGTTTTCCCCAGCTTGCCTTTCCAGGCCTTTAGAAATACCAATCAATGTTGTCTTGATGGTTGAATCCCTCAACGCCAACAGCAGAACACCCCATTACCACTGCTAGACACAAATCTTAGATCTGGCAAAGTCCCCGCAAACATAGGAAGCAATGAGGAAAAAATGATTCAGGGTATGTGTGTGTGTGTGGGGGGGACAATTACAATGAAGTCTCTTTGTTTTGTGGTAATTAAAAATAGGGAAGAAAAGCACAGTTTGGCTTCCAAAACAATTAAGCTGATACTAATGCCATCATATTTAAAGCTATGCACAGGTTCCACGGCAGAAGCTGTATCTTTAAATCCCCTTCTCTTTTTAAACAGGTAGAAGTGAGGAAAACAGCACAAGTGCTACACTGAGTCCTCTTAGATTTTATCTTAGGTTGCTGTTTTTGTCATAGTCTGCTCTAACATAATAGCATTTGCAATGAGTGCAAAACCCACAATCCAAGTGAGGAGATTAGACATGGGAATTTTGGCTTCGTCTCCCTGAGGATATGATGAATATGAAGTGTGGCCCCACAGCTGCCAGGGAGGTCCATTCCCTCCCTCCAGAATCAGTCAATTCACTTCCCAATTGGCACGCAGCAGGCATGCCTATCTTTGGTCACAAATGCTCCAATTGCAGAAATAGCCCAATTGACGTTTCCTGACCTCTCCACACAGATGACCATTCAACAGCTGAGCGGGGGGGGGGACTCTTTGTCCGAACTCCTCACTGGAGTGGTCAGCTACCTTGGGAGGTACCAGCCAGGCTACTTCCACAATTGTCAGGTTTATGAGGAGGGTAGAGGCAAGAGCTGTGCCCCAACTGGTGGGTGAACCGGCTGGTTCTGGGTGGAGGGAGGGGACTTCTCTTGTACGTGTGGTGACACACTTTGTATTAATAACTTCAAATACAAAGTGCTCATTGTGACATGCACCATGCACACTGGGTTTCCACGCACTGCCACCACCAGATTAACTGGACACTTGTATGTATTTGAGAGAGGATCAGATAACAGGTATTACAGTTTTAAAATAAAACATTGAAACGTTTATTAGTTTACAAATAGATGTTCAGTATTATGATAGCTTGAGCCAATGTTATTGTATTGCAATCATAGATTCTTATAATAATGTATTTCTTTTAGAAACCAGACCCTTTTCAGTGGCAGGATCTCACACCAGACCAACTGACAACCCGAACTGACTCTCAGCTCTCTCAACTGAACTCAGCTCAAACTGAATGCTCCAGCACTTATTAGATTTCCATATATAATATTCTTAGCCCCTCCTACCAGCTTGGTGATTGGCTGTTCAAACAGACTAATGAATATTCACACTTGTTTTTCCTTTCCGTCACACTCATGTCTAGAAATACTGAATACATCTATAAGCAAGGGACAAACATAGGCCTCTTTACTGAGCCCATCGCCTTCACACATGTGTTACATACAGGAAAGGGCTTTCTCTGTTGTGGCTCCCAAACTTTGGCACTCCCTCCATCTTTGCTGCCCTTTTGCGAGCAGGGAAAATGCTTTCCATTTGGGAAAGCTTTGTCTCAGTGACTGATATCCAGAGTGGAATTTTTGAATGGAATATTTTAATATTTTTAATATTTGTATGTTTATTGTTTCAGTTTTAATTATTGCATTCAATGATGTAAACCCTCCTTTGTATGGTATACTCATTGTTTTTAGCTTTAAAAGTTGTATTTCAGTGATGTAAGCTGCTTTTTAAAAGGAGAAAGTCACCCTAAAAATACTTTAAATAAATATGGAATGAATGAATGAATGAATGAATGAATGAATGAATGAATGAATGAAGATATAGGCAACATTTATCAGGTGCATTTCAAGTATCCATATATCACACAGTCTCCCATTTCTGTCCTTATTTTCTGCCATTATTATCACCCGTTTCCCACACCTTTCACCAGCATTTAAATCTCTTCAGAAAATATTTATCATGAAATAGCACTAAACTGACAAGATATGGTCATACTGTTGTATCAATTTAGTGCTATAGCACTAAGTTTAGTTATAATGCTAAATCAAAACAAAAAAGAATTTTAAATACAGCTGATTTCATTGCAGTTGTAGCCCTTATCATTGTGAACAGAAGATAGGCAAAAGAAGCAGGGTTAATTCCCACAGCACTTTCCACTCTGTGCAATGGTCCTAAATTACCATTGTAGATGATCACATGACCCAAGAGCAAGACAAAATAAATGGAAATGCAGGTCAAACAAAATATATAGCATTATCACATGCTTGCAAACATTACTTTGAGATATCGCACCACACAATTCTATAATACTCCATCCTGAATTAAAAGATTCTTCCATGACTGACCTTTTCTGTCATTGCTGTAACAACACTCAGGGGCAAGAAATATGCAGTGTTGTGCCATTTCACCAGATACCTTGGCTGTAATTCAAATAGCATGTGCATGTTGCCATTTTTGAAAGGTTTACAGGCTCACAAACCTTGAGCTGTTGGATCACATAAAAGTAATGTTGTAGAGTAGGAAAGGATCTCTAGGACTATTTAGTCCATCCCCAAAACGAAAGCAAGAAATCTACGGCTGGCATATCCTTGAGAATTCTGCCCACTATCTGAAAATGTCAGAGGAAGGAGAGTCTATCATCTTCCTGAGTAATTTGTCCCCTTGTTCAATAGTTTTCCTCTGGCATGTTCTTCCTAAGATTTAGTCTCAAGTAGCTCTCTGGTCATTTGAATCCATGGGTCTCAAACCAGTGGATGAGGAGCATGTATAGCATCTCAACCGTCTAGTGATACATCTATTTAGGAAGACACCCATCTGTCTAGCAATATATCCATGCACATCATACTTAGATAGAACTGGATTGGGCTGTAGTTTCAGGCAGTGAGCAGTTGCTTTGCTGGGTATTTCCTAGCCAAGTTTATCTACAGAGTTCATTTTACAGCCACATGAAAGGTTGAATGAGTGTAAGACAGAATGGACCACCAGATAACAACACAGTCAAGCTGGGAAGGATGCAGAATGATTCAGAATAATGATGGATTTGGAACTAAGCAAGAAGGGGACCAAATGACATATCCGCCCTCAAACTGGAAGAAGCATTAACTCTCATTTAGTTCCTGTGGTTATGAGTTGAGGTTGAGAGTCCAAGAAAGCCCAAACTCAACATCTGCCTTCCACTGGGAATATTTTTGGAAAGCCGTTTCCTGGATATGAACTTAAATTATTGCCATTATGTAATTTCTCTGCAAAACTGTGGATTCTACACTTGCAAACAATACCAAAACCAATGTGAGTCAACATTAACTCAGAGCGGGGACATTTTATACATAATTGTATACCACACGAGCTAAAAAGAGGGCAATGAAAATATATACAGATTCCACACATCCTGGACATAGCCTGTTTCAACGGTTACCCTCAGGGCGACGTTTTAGGACATTGCACACGAGGACAACTAGATATAAAGATAGTTTCTTTCCAAGTACTATCAAACTGTTGAATAATTAATTTTTACTTCTCTTCTTCCTTTTTAAATAATAGGTTATATTGTATTGTTGTACTGTGTTTTTATTGTTGACTATCTGATTCTTATATTTCCTTCTTATATATGGAGAGCATATTTTACCAAAACAAATTCTGGGTGTGTCCAACCACACTTGGCCAATAAAAGTATTCTGATTCTGATTCTGATTCTGATTCTGATTTCCTGGCATTACACATATGGGCGAATGCACATCTTCTCCCATCTTTATCAGCAAACCTTTCTCCTCCATTGGAAGGATGATTGAACAGTCTTTACTCCTTCTTTGCTGTTGGGTACCAAATGTCTTCCCTTCTTCCCACCACATGGATGGAAGACACAGCAACTGGTCATTCACATGGCATTTCAGATTTTTTGGGGCTGCTGCCATTTAAATAAAGTAGTACTGAACCTTGAGTATTTAGGTTTTGTTCTGTTCTGTTTTGATAAATGTCATCATCATCATCATCATCATCATCATCATCATCATCATCATCATCATCATCATCATCATCGTGTGCTGTCAAGTCAGTTCTGGCTGAGGTTATGAATGTTAAAGTGGAATGCTTAAAGTGGTTAACAACCCCCTAATTTCAGACATTTGAATCTAGCAATATAGCCATACATATCCTACTTGGATAGAGCTGGATTGGGCTCCAGTTTCAGACAGCAAGCAGTTGCTTGGTGGGAACTCTCTAGGCAAGTATATCCACAGAGTTCATTTTAAAGTGTCCCCCCCCCATCCCCACCAAAGCTAGCTCAACTCAAGAGGCTGGTGCTCGTCATCTCCATCTGTAAGCTGAAGAGCCAATGTTTGCCTGTAGACATATTTACATCTTTACAGGGTCACGTGGCCAGCATGACTAAATGTGCAGGCAATGTAATTGCCTTCCCATTGAAGGGGTGACTTATTTATCTACTTGCATTTTTGCATGTTTCAGATCTGTTAGGTTGATAGGAGCTGGACCAAGCAACAGGAGTTCACTCCATTGTGCAGATTCAAACTGCAAAACCTTTTAGCCGGCAAGCCCAGCTGATCAACGGTTTAACCTGCAGCATCACCCTTGTCCCTCAAGTTCATTTTTCATCACCATACACGGGGAATGAACTTAAGACAGAATGCAACACACCAGACAACAGCATGACAGCAGTTTAACACAGTTTGGAGCTCTAAAGACTAATGTGTTTAGTCTTAAATCTAAAAGGCTGAAATCTTCTGGCTTAGCATAGGAAGCCATCCCAGGGGCAGCCCACTGATTCTGTGGGAATTTTGGTGAGTCAACTTCACAAGTTATGTGATTTCCAATGGGCCCACTCTAATTGTGATTTACTACACTGAAAGGCATTGTTTCTGAAGAAGCAGGTTTTGATCCAGAAAAGCCCACACTGAAATCAATGTAGATTCTGTTCTTTTTTGTTGTTGTTGTTGTTGTTGTTGTTGTTGTTGTTGTTGTTGTTGTTGTTGTTGTTGTTGTTGTTCCTTTCCCCCTTTCTCTTTTCTCTTTTTTCTCCAACAAAGTTATGCTTGTGTAACTCTGATCTGGCAAATCAGATTGCACAAGTTAATTGGTCCCCTAGTTCCTGTTTGACCAACTGCACCATGTGTTAGCAGAAATGCTTCATGGATCCCACATCTACTTTGGTGATGTCATAGCTGCCATAGGTGTAACACTGAATTACAGGAATCTGAGTATCCAGCTTTCTGGGCAGGGGGCAATGTGTAGCCTGCATACTTATATTGCAAACCGCCCAGAGAGTGTTTGAAGTGCTATGGGGCGGTATATAAGCAGAACACTTTGCTCCCCCCCCCCAACTAGAATAGATCCTGCAATCGGTATAATCCACAACAGAAACATTTCCAATCTGAACTTTCAAAACAGCCCTATGTAATCCAGCACAACACATTTATCTCCCAAGCTTAGTAGAACCTAACAAACAGCTGGAGAAAGGAAAGGGACCCTGAACTGATCATTGGAAGAGGAATTTTGAAATTAGGTAGAGGACCACACAAGATGCATTAAGTGCCACGTCCTCCTCCATATAAGGAATGACAGAAAATTTATCCCATCACAGTATCTTCTTGACCACATAAAATATATGTTGTTCTTCCTCTCTAAGTGTGAAGGTGAGTAGCATCATTTATTTATTTATTTATTTATTTATTTATTTATTTATTTATTACACTTGTATCCCGCCCATCTTCCGGATCGGAACTCTGGGCGGCTAACAATAAAACAAGAGAATAAAAAAACCAAACCACAAATTGCAATAAAAGGAGGGGAGGCCTTACCCTCCAGCGGGGATGACGCAAGCGGCACCAATAATAATAAAAAAAGTTAAGTAGAAACTTAAGTAGAAAGGTCGCCAAATGCCTCCTTAAAAAGGCGAATTTTCAAAACCTTTTTAAACGCGGGCAGGGACTCTGCTAGGCGCAGCTCACTGGGGAGATGATTCCACAGCGTGGGGCCCACCACAGAGAAGGCGCGGACATGCGTGTGTGATTTCCGTGCGTCTATGGGTGTGGCCACCCTCAGTGAGCGCGCCTGCACCATTCTCGTGGGCCTGGTCCCAGTTGATCTCTGGGAGATACGCTCCGACAGGTACTCTGGCCCCAAGCCGTGGAGGGCTTTGAAAGTCAAAACCAGGACCTTGAATCTTATCTAGAAGACAACGGGAAGCCAATGTAGGCGGGCCAGAACTGGGGTGATGTGCTCGAATCTACAAGCATCCACCACCAGCCTGGCCACCGCATTCTGCACCCGCTGTAGCCTCCGGACAAGGGTCATGGGCAACCCCATGTAGAGGGCATTGCAATAGTCGATCTTTGAAATCACGAGGGCCTGCACGACTGTCCTCAGGGAGGATGCATCGACAAACCTAGTCTAATTTGGATGATCCGGTATGCCTCTGAAGTACATTAAGAGTTCATAATTGTGTTTTCATTGGTGGGGGATGTTTATAGAGTGCAGCTGTCCTATGACTGAAAGAATATTTGGCTTGAACGCCAGTTTTTTGTGAGATTTCAGCTGGGGGGGGAAGCACAAAATATTTTATTTTTGGTTTTCCTCAGTTTTTCAAATCAGATTATAGGCCAGAGAGGTGACTGATAAATGCTGAAAAGTCATTATGCCCAACTGAGTATGTTGTTCCCTAATTTTGGAATGACCACCTGTTTATTCCAATGGTCTAAAAGCATTTTGAATTTCAAATGACAGTAGTTAATATGTAACATGAAAGAAAGACAGAATCTTTTTTTCCGGGAACAAGGTGTAGGGCAATTTATATTCATTTTATTTCAAATCTTCTGTTTAGTTTCGCAATTAAAAATACAAGACTTATAATCCTGAAGAGCCTCCAGGTACCTTTTGTTTCTTATCTCCAGGTACCTTATTTGTTTCTTGTAAGAATTTATACGCAGCCCTTGGTTTCATCTGTGGTAATTTTTGTGCCTGGCTTCTCCAGGAGGTGCCCATTCCCTACCCCATCTCTTCTGGGTGCTACCTCTGAGTGGGTGCTGGCCGGAGAAGCCAGGGGTTGTGTGCCTCTGAGTGGGCACCCGCGAGAGGAGGTGGGGCTTTGAAGTGCCAAACACCTCTTTAGCCGATAAATGAACCGCCAGGAACCAGTGAGTCGTGCTCATCTCTAAAGGACTTCGGAGGTGTGGAAACTGAATGTTCATTTGAGCCTCCCATACATCTTATCTCTTATTAAAAAGAAACCAACTGCTTGTCAATACTGGACAAGTCACATGTGGTCATCCTGTCCACGGCCTCTGTTGAATTCCTCAGACTTCAGCAAGGTGTATGTTGCACTAGCTGTTAAGAGCAAGATCTTGTATTTTTCCCACACCTGAATCTTAACACTGTGTACTTGAGATAATGTGGCAGGGGAAGAGTATGTGGAACTCCCTGCCACAGGATGTGGTGATGGCATCTGGCCTGGATGCCTTCAAAAGGGGATTGGACAGATTCCTGGAGGAAAAGTCCATCACAGGTTACAAATCATGATGGAGATCTGTAATCTCCAGGCTTAAAACCGGGGTACTTCAAGGGCACATGCAAGGGAGTGGTATCAGGAGACAGATATCTAGTCTTGTGGACTCCCAGAGGCATTTGGTGGGCCACTGTGAGATATAGGAAGCTTGACTAGATGGGCCGTTGGCCTGATCCAGCATGGCTCTTCTTATGTTCTTATGTTTCTGTGCCTAGGCACCAAAACATCTGCTGCAACTGTTAAGTGGGCCTCAGGTGCCAGGTCCTGGTTACAGGTTTGCCACCATCCACTCCCCAAATGTTTCTTCTGAGCTACCTATTACGCACCTCCCAAAGCTCCCAATCATTCCCATGTGACTGTAACAGCAACTCATCAGCAATGCTTATTTGTTACTAGCCTAGGCTCTCTGTCTCACATTTTCTCAAGCCTGGTCACGCTTTCCTAGATATGCCATGGCCCCACCAGAGGACAACATGGGATCCTGGGGACTTGACATGTGGCAGGGGAGGAATTGCCAGGACCTGACTGAACACTGAATACTCAGAGTTCCCAGACTACAGAGACTGTAGCCAGCAGTGGCCTGGAGTTCAAATCAGAAGGCAAGGCACGTCTGTGGCAAAAAGGGAAAAAACAAGTATGAATATTCATTTTTAAAATATATTTTTTATTTTTAAAACAAAGAAAGTAAAAACAGATACATTGCTGATCTCCTGCTGTGTTACATATATCAGAGGTTTTCCCCAATATATCGGCCAGTTATTTCATAATTCTAACCTTAAAACAAGATAGTTTTCATATTTCCATATTTACTAAATATTAATATTGTTCTAATATTTTTCCATTAATATCATGTTCGTCTTTGCTTATCTCTGTCTTCATCTAGTACAAAAATACAGATAACAGGTATGGATATTCTGAACTAATAACAAGTATGAATATTCATGAGTCTGTGGTTAAATGCCTGTACTGCAGGTAAAATATTCGTGGCGCAGTGGTTAAATGCCTGTACTGCAGGTAAAACTGTGCTCACGACCTGGGTTCAATCCCCGGTAGCAGGCTCAAGGTTCACTCAGCCTTCCATCCTTCCGAGGTCGGTAAAATGAGTACCCAGCTTGCT
>JAHTLZ010000010.1:63267893-63282573 GCA_023846285.1 Phrynocephalus versicolor | reverse complement strand
AGGCTTCCAGACAAAATGTGTAACTATGAAGTTCCCTCTCTTGCAATCATCATTCAGGAAAAGCTTGCCTGAAGAGAAAAATCTTTGCCTGTTTCTAGAAAGACAGTAGAGATGGGGCAGTCCTGGCCTACAGTAGGAGGGAGTTCCAGGGTCTAGGTGCATCGGCCGAGAAGGCCCTTTCATGTGTTCCCATAAGGTGTACCTGTGAGGGAGGCAGGACGGAGAGAAAGGCCTCTCCTGATGACCTTAGCACCTGAGTCGGTTCATACTGTAAGATTTGATCTTTGAGGTAGTTAGGACCCAGGTTGTGTATGTAGTGCTTTGTGTAGGTTAAGGCCAGCACTGTGAATAGTGCCCGATAGCTGATTGGTAGCTAGTGGAGCTGCTTTAGTAGGAGTGTAATGTGATCTCTGTACCCCATCCCAGTTAGCAATCTCGCTGCTGCATTTGGGACCCGTTGAAGTTTCCTGACACTTTTCTTCAGAAGTCCCACATAGAATGCATTACAGTAGTCCATTTGGGATGTCACTAGGGCAGAGTCACCATGGCCAGAGCAGGTTTCTCAAGGAACGAGCGTAACTGGCGCATTAGCTTTAATTGTGCAAATGCACTCCTGGCTACAGCTGTGACCTGGGCATCAAGGATGAGACCAGGAGCACCCCCAAGCTTCTCGCCTATTTTTTCAACTAGAGGGTGCTCATCAACTGTAGGTTGCATCCCTATCCCTTGTTCTTCTTTTCGAACAACCAGCAGCACCTCTGTCTTGTCTAGGTTTAATTTCAGTTTGTTCATTCTCATCCCGTTCATTGTTGAAGCTAAACACTGGTGTAAAGTCAAAATAGCAGCTCCCTTAGAATCCAGATGTGATGAGAGGCGTAGTTGGGTGTCATCGGCATACTGACAATACCCCCAAACTCCTGGTAATTAAAAATGTATATTTTCTGTATGCAACACTGAACACATTTATGTCTATAAGCTAGCCTGACCAAGATGTATTGTTTCTTCTGAGCATCTCATTTTACACTCTATAATCTGCTTCTTTGTTGATGAGCTGTGATTCTACTGCCTGATGAAGTGCAGCAGTTTTTCAAGGCACAGGAGAGAAGGAACCACTGGAGCTGGAAGCAGATACTCTTGAGAAGGAAGTTGAGTGGACACTCAATCAGATGCGAAACTGCAAAAGCTGTTGATGGACTACCAGTAGAACTACTGAGACCACTAATGATAAAAGCCTTGACAGCACTATGTTAAAGCATATGGAAGACTGGTCAGCAGCAGCCAAAAGAGTGGAAAAGGTCAGTACAGTGGTACTTCGACTTACGAATTTAATTCGTTCCGAATGCATGCTCTTAAATCGAACTACTATTTCATCTTTATGTTTTAAAATCAAAGTCAACTTGTTCATTTCAGCACATTTTAAGATATTTGCGATTATCTCTTTATCTGTTGGTATTGCTTTTCCTTTCCATTTCTGCGCCCATACTAATCTGGCTGCAGTAGTTATGTGCACCACTAAATAATGTTGTTCCTTTTTTAAATTGCTGGGCATCATATGCAACAAATAAAATTCTGGTGTAAATTCCACATTCTGATGTAGGATTTGGGTTAGCCATTTATGGATTTTAATCCAGAATTTCTTAGCACCCATCAGCACCCATACTACTTAAAGAAATTGAGGAATTTGGTGAGGTAGCTGGACTAAAAATTAATAAAATCGAACTACTCTTAAGTCGGGGAAAAATAAGTTAAAAATGAAAAAAAATATTTTTAAGTCAAGCAGACCATATCTAAAATTTATAAGGTGGAAGTTAAAATGCCAACATTTTTCCGCTCTAAAGTCGAATTGCTCTTAAGTTGAGCTGCTCTTAAGTTCAGGTACCACTGTATTTATTCCAATACTGAAGAAAGCTGTTGTGACAAGACTGTTCAAACTACCACACCATCACCTTAATGCCACATGCAAGTCAAATCCTTCTGAAGATCATCCAACCTATGAAACCTGTGAAAGAGAGTTACAAGATGTACAAGCTGGATTCCAAAAGGGAAGAGGAACACATAGCTAACCTTTGGTGGATGATGGAAAAGGCAAGGGAATGCCAAAAAGACCTCTACATGTGCTTCATTGACTATACAAAAGCTTTTGGCTGTGTTGATCGTGGCAAGCTCTAGAAGAAATGAGAATTTCACTACGCCTCATTATACAATCTCAACTGATACTATCAAGAAGCAACAGTATGGAAGCTTTTGGAGACACAGAATGGTTCAACATGGGAAAAGGCACTTGTCAGGGTTGTATTCTATCACCTTTATTATTTAACATGTATGCAAAAAAGGTTATGAGAAAGGCACATCTGGAAGAATCTGCCATTGGAGTTAAAACTGGTGGTAGGAACATCAACAACCTTTGGTATGAAGATGATAAAACACTGCTAGTGAAAAGTAAGGAAGATCTAGAATGGCTAATCCTAATAGTCCAAGATGAAAGAGAAAAAACCTGGATCACACTCTAAAATTAATCAAAACAGTGACTGCAGTTCAGAAATCAGAAAACGTATAGCACTCAGAAGAACATAATGATCAGTATGAATAACATCTGGAAGAAAAAAGTCCTCAGCATCCCAATCAAACACAGAGTAGTCAATGTCATAATATTTCCGGTAGCTTCATATGTTTGTGAAACTTATTTATTTATTTATTTATTTGATTTGATTCATATACCCAACCGTCTAGCAAAAAAGCTACTCTGGGCGGTTGGACTCTGAGGAAGACAGATAAGAAAAAGATAGAGGCATTTGAAATTGTGGTGGAGATTACTACTACGCATCCCATGGAAAGTGAGGATGACCAACAAGGAAGTCCTAGACAGAATCAAATCCAATATATCTCTGGAAACCAAGATCACCAAACAAAAACTGTCATACTACGGTCATGAAATGGAAGCCAACTCACTGAAAAGACCATGATGGTCAGTGGCAAAAGAAGAAGAGGCTGGCAAAGGACTCACAGGCTTAACACTATCAGAAGGGATGCTGGGATGACCTTGACGGAACTAAAAGAAGCTGTAAGAGATAGAAAGGCATGGAAAGAACTGATCCACAAAGCGACCGAGAGTTGGACATGGATGAATGAATAGACGAGATGAGCTGGCCTGACCAAGATGTATTGTTTCTTCTAAGCAGCTCATTTTACCCTCTACAATCTGCCTCTTTGTGGACAAGCTATGATTCCACGGTCTCTGTAGTGCAACAGCTTCTTTTGTAATTGTGTGCCCCTTCCTGATCAGTTCTTGGAAAAGCCATTTTCTAACAATTGAGACTAATGTGTGCACCAGCTCACAGCATAATCCCAATCATATTTGCACTTAGGACAGGTTCTATGGATGCTGTAAAACATTCTTGCCTTTCCATTATTTTCAGCTGAGACGTTGAAGGTCTAAACTGGGAAAGAGGAATGAAGTCATCAAATTTCCACTTAGCTATAAATTTAAATGGGTTTTAGATTAGATAAAGTACTATGTAAACAGATAAAATGCTGAACTATAGCACTGTTGTTATGGTAATAATGAAATAATATAACAAATACCTTCTGGATGCAATAAATTCCAATGTGCATTTTGAAATATTATTAGCAGTGATAGACTATTCTCATAGCTCCGGTCAGTGGAGCTGCAAGGAGTTAAAGGTTACTGTTAAATATAAATAAACACTAGAACAGTGGTTCTCAACCTTCCTAATGCTGCGACCCTTTAATACAGTTGCTCATGTTGTGGTGACCCCTTGCCCTGCTTGGAAGAGGCCACAAGCTCCCTTTGGCAGGCCACTGCCACAGGTGCCATAGAGAACTTCCCTCCATACAGGCACCCTCAGCCAATCGCAGCCTCCAGTGCCTCTACCTATCAAGCTGTAACTCACTCTTCCCCCACCCCAATCCTCCCCTCTCCTCCAGACCTAAGCTGTTTGTGCCTTTTTCTTCACTGGCTCATGGCGACCCCTGTGAAATGGTCGTTTGACCCCCCAAAGGGGTCCCGACCCCCAGGTTGGGAACCACTGCACTAGAGCTATCAATATTTGTAAGGTTATTGGCAGGTTTTTAAAAGATGTTCTACAATGAAGACAAACTAGCCGTTATGGATTCCTTCATCAAGTCAATCTATGCTGTGTCATGTCTTCCTCTTTTCCTTTTGCCCCACCACACTTTTCCCAGCAATATTGTCTTTTTCCGGTCAGTTCTGTGTTCCTATTCTGTATATGTTGTAGGACAGTCTCAGTTTACTCATTTTGCTCTATTTAGAGTTCAGGCTTGGCTTCGTTGGCCACCAACTGATCTGTCTTTCTGGCTATCTAGGGTATCTGCAAAGCTCTCCTCCAACACTGTGTGACATGGAATTCCCCTTTGGTAAAGCTTGGGGTCCTTTTTTCCTGTTGGCAGTGCGGGCACAATACTACATAGCAATACTAGGCCATTTCCTGGCTTTTGGAATCATGGATACAGAGGCAAAATATCGCACATTCACAAACCAGAGTATTTGTTGGGTGTGTGTGTGGGGGGGGATTGTTTGGTTTGGCTTTCTTTGTTTATTCGTGTTTGAGGAATGAACCAACCCTTTGCTGCTAAATGAATAGTTTTACAGACTTGGAAAGCCACCAGGAGCAGAACTCCTACAACTGACACCCCAGGAGTGCTATCTCTATGAAGGAATGCTTGGGGAGAGTTAATGGTTTGAGGAATGCCATTCTGGAATTATTTGAGAACAGTGCTATCCCCAGACGATATTTGTGACCTGGAACCCATTGTCCAGTTAGTGCACAAATCTCTCACCCTTTTCTTCTTTTCCTTTGTCTCTTCTTTCATCTTGCTCCTTTTCTTCCCACGTTCCTGAAAACAGGATCATCCATCCTTCTGCAGAGACTGGAAATGGTAACTGCAGGGACATTACCTTATTCTCAGAAGATGCTTTTCTTCTCGTTCACCATGTCACTGAAATTAATTATCCACCCCTCTGCTTTTCAGAAAGTGTTGCTATTTAAATTCTATTTCTAGCTGTAATTTTACTCTTTGGTATATTCTGATCAGGGTCCTAGATTTCTTTCCATGAATAGAACAGGACTCCTCCATGGTTTCCCGACAGCCCTTGAAAACATGTTCATAGTGTACATAGTTAAGTGCCTGTGTAGGGCTAACTCGCCATGCTTATTAGGGAACTACATATCTGGAATGGGGTGGGTGCATTTTTGAATGGGAAATAAATGTGTGAGTGCATGTGTAGAATCTTGAGAATCAGTACTGTGATTTTTGGAAATAAGCTTAGGGCCTTTTCACATGACCCCTAAAATCCGCGGCAAATGGCTCCCAGATCCGGAGCTTAAAATTGTTTCCCCATCAGCTCCGGAGTTTACAAAAAATTACACCCACCTAAGCACGTCCTAGCGCACATTCCAAGTACCTGCTCTCCGGGGGTGAAAAATTCCTGATGCGGATGTAACGTAGTGAGTGCCGGGCTCTCCTTGCTTCTGTTTGTTGTTGTTTTGCCCCCCCCACCCCTTTAAGAGATACTAAGAGACTGGAATGCTGCTGGGAGCGAGACGGCAGAACAGAGGTAAGCGGCATTCTTTTCTTCCTTTTTTTTCTCCCTCCCCTCACGCACACAGCAGCCAGGAGTGCGGAGGGGGTGGGAACACAGGAACAGCGACAACCCCCCAAGATCTCTGGTCCGAATTTAAGTGGCCAGCGGATCTTAGGGGTCGTGTGAAAAGGCTCTTAGAAGGATCCTTACCCTAAGGAAATGCTTCCAAATTGCACCCTTAATTTTGGTGAATAGTGTTATGTCATCCTGTGTGTGTGTGTGGGGGGGGGGGGTTATTGTGCTGCTATTTTATTTCAAGCTCCACCCAGCTCACTCCTCCTGCCTGATAGACAGCAGGCCTCTGTATATGTGTTTGTGTCACTGTCTTCCTGTCTGCCCCTGTGTTTGTGCACAACTATGCCTATGTGTGTTCTGAATGCCCACTTCACCCTAGCTCTACCCACCAGTGTTTGCCATGCCTTTGGCCCAATCAACCCCAAGGGGCACCGGGTGCCACTGTTAAAATTTTCTTTTACAGTATTTATTTACTTTTCCCTTAACCAAAATGAATGCTATTAAAAAGACAAACAAAATAAACCCAGAATGCAACAAAGCTACAGTCTGACTCATCTTGTAACTCCGTGAGCTACTCTTTGTTTGCTCTTGCTACATCATGCTGAAGGTCTCGCCTCATGAGAATAATGCTTCAAAATGCGCACCTCACAGTCATGCGGTTCAGGCAGATGCAGAATCAAAACCTCATCCTGTGATAATCACCACCAAAGGAAAACATGATACAGTCTCCGTGCTTGTTATTAGAGGTCCTTAAAAATAAAAGTGAGCAACAGAAGTGGCTACATGAAAATATCTGACTGACTTGGGGCCAACTGGAAAAATGACTAATAATCTTCTGGTCCATATGGACCATGTACGTTTGAAGCAGTGGGCCTAGGATTTCCCCAGTTCTGGAAGTGCTATGGATCTACTCTGGCTTTTAGTCTGCAGTTTACAGAAGCAAGGCAAGGCACAGTGCCCTATCCTTCAAAGAGGTGGAAGATCATGGAAGAACTTCTGTCCAGGGCAAAATGGAACCTAGAAGGGCGACACAGCACCTCTGAAACTAGAGTCGCCATGTTCCACAGACAGGAAGGACATGTTCCAGTTCCACCATGAGCTTGTGGGAAGTCGGATAGAACTCAAAAGTGGATGATTCACTTCAAGTACATAAGAACATAAGAAGAGCCATGCTGGATCAGGCCAAAGGCCCATCTAGTCCAGCTTCCTGTATCTCACAGTGGCCCCACCAGATGCCTCTAGGAGCGCATGAGACTAGAGATCTGTCTCCTGATACTCCTCCTCTGCATCTGGCCCTTGAAGTACCCTGGTTTTAAGCCTGGAGATTACATGTCTCCATCATGCCTTGTAACCTGGGATGGACTTTTCCTCCAGGAATCTGTCCAATCCCCTTTTGAAGGCATCCAGGCCAGATGCCATCACCACATCCTGTGGCAAGGAGTACCATAGACTAACAACGGGCTGGGTGAAAAAATATTTTCTTTTGTCTGTTCTCACTCTCCCAATCCACAGTTCGAGTGGCTGTCCGCTAGTTTTGGTATTTTGTGAGAGGGAGAAGAGTGTCCCTCTATCTACCTTGGGGGCGGGGGGAAGAATTTAAGGGATGAAAGTAGGATTATTCCAATAATTCCCAAAGCCTACATAGGGTCAAGTCAGAAATATGCACAGAACCACCAGCAATGATAACAACATTAGTTTATTACAGAGACTTGCATACTATCTTGAGCATGAGAGGTCTGCTTCAGGGTTGACCACGAAAGCAGCCATATCTCTTTCATATACATACTCTTCCCTGTCTTCTGATCTTCAACACTGTTTCACAGGTTGCCAGGGACTTTGTTGCATGGAAACGAAAGGCACCAGAAGCAATGCTCTGCCTGAAGCAAGGAAGGGCTGCACCAGCAAATGCATCGTAGGGCATTCCAATTTGTCCATTTGTAGCTGGGTAAAGGTACAGATAGAGCTACTTGGGTAAAGGTAGAGGTCGGGCAGAAGTAGTTCCCATTTGCCCGATTATGCTATTGCTCAGCTTAGCAACGAGAATTTCTCCTGCTGTTTTCCTTGCTACACTGATATGAGAAACCAAGGCGCAGTCTTTGGACCCGGAACTGGCAATCCTAATGGTGTCCCTAATGGAACGGATGTCTGTGAGTGCTGCTGGGGAATGCACAGGGCTCCAGGGGTTGTTGGACTGCACTTCCCCATCAGCTTTGCTCCACACAGGCAGTGGGAGTTCCTGTGAGTGTATCTGGAGGACCAAGCATTTCCCACTGCTGTTACAGAAACCAAGTGTATGCTGCTTCTATAGGGGTAGATCCAGCAGTACAGCCATAGTAAAAAAAGAAGACGAATGACACAGGACATAAAAGAAAGTGAAGCACACACGTGATGCAAGTTATTATCTTCTCAGTGCTGCCAGATGAAATGCCAGGTGCTTCCACAAATGAGCCGGGACACTTTCTAGCGTCGGCACTACATTGTGACACAGCAGCATGTAAGCAGCCTTGATTTTTACACAGCCAGTGTATTCCTTCTAGTTCACTTTCACTAAATCCAATTAGGAAGGGCTTTTCCACTCTCTGCATAGGTTCTCAAAATCCATCAAACCAAAAACCTCTCAGCAAAATAAAGCCTGTTTTGCCTGCCCTTTCCCCATTCCCATATAGATGTTGCAATGAATATTCTGGAGCTGTCTACCACAAACAGAGTTAGAACCATTTGCTCACTGGCTTCAATTTCATTTCTTTATCAATTATCCAATTTCACTGTTGCTTTTGTGTTACACATTGAGGAGAATTGTGAAGGAGGGATAGAAAGAGAGAGAGAGAGAGAGAGAGAATACAAAGTATTCCAGCTGAGCACTAAGTTCCCTTGCCCATCTGATTTCTGAGAGGGGAAAAATATCGCAATTTGTCCAGGACAAACAAAGCAGGGTGGGTTCTCTTGCACAGCAACCACATCTGGAAATGCTTTGAAAGAAGGGTTTGTTATGGGACATTCCACACTCCATTTCTGGCATCTTCTTCTGCCATCTCCATAGCCTTCTGGAACTGTTTGCTCAGTAAACATGAAAAACATCCCAATTCAACAACCACTCAGGAAACAAAAAGAGGAACAATCTGGAATGCCCGTATCAGTTGAAGTCAGATTCTGTTGTTCTAAAATTGGATAAACACGTCGTAGAAAGGGTCGGGAGCATTCCAGCTGTGGAATATGCCTTGCCCCACCCACCCGGAGGTTGCTCTTCTCAAATGGAGGGCGCCCAGTCTCAGGAGAGGAACCTCCTCCATGCTTTCTAGACAATTGCTTTTCACATGAGGGGAGCAACACCAGAACTGGCAGGGCTACTGCAGCCTTCCTCGTATGTTTACTTAATCTAGTGCATGAATGTTTTATCCCATTCAACAAATGGATATTCAGTCTTCCATTTAGAGCTTCAAGGCTGAGGTTTGAGTGGATCACCAGCTTCCTGGGGTGTCTCTTGCAACCTGTCCCTTTTTCCTTCCAAGAGCCCAGTGCATATCTTGCTGCCATGTCCTTGCTGGCACTCCTCTGTTGTCTTCTGGGAGCGAGGGCCAAGAAGGATGGCAGTCAAACGTGTTGGCCAGTTAGCCCCTGTTACCCTTTTGGTGGAGCTCATGTTTCTTTTGAGGAAAGCCAAAGGGCGGCAAGTCTCACACGGCTCCACTTTGTATGGGGTGTGTCCGGACCCGATAGATGATCACCGCTGTGGCTGGACACAGTAGAAGGGATGTCATGACGATGACAGTGGCGAGGATGATCAGGACAATGACCCACACATCCAAAATGTGCTTTGGGAGGGGAAGTTGTGTGGGTGCCACAACATCCATCCTCCTCCTCTTCCTCCTTGAAACAAAGGAGAAAACAAAAATTAATCCAAAAGGACACTGAGCTGGTACAGCCATCTAACCTCTCCTTCTCATCACTGCACGGACAACACAGCCCGGGGCTTACTTAAAAGCAGAATAAAACTTTAATCCAGTATAGGCTTCATTCTGTCCCACCATCCAAGAAGCAAGAATGCCATACAGTTCTAGGCATGTCTGCTCAGCCCAGTTTGATTCAGTGGAACAGAACACCTTTAAGGCAGGGGTGCCCAAACTTTTTGTAAGGAGGGCCAGATTTGGTGGCTGAGAATGTGTCAGGGGCTGGTTGCTCCCCGACCCTGCCACCCCACTGCAAGCCCCACCCACTTTCTTTTAAAAAAACATGGGGTGAAGGAGGGGGAGGGAGGGGTGGGCCAGCCAGCCACGGGCCACTCAGAATGGCCTGGCGGGCCGAATTTGCCCCCCCGGCCGAACTTTGGGCAGGCCTGCTTTAAGGGCTTGTTCATGCAGGCATTTCCATGTGTCGATATGGGATGGGACATTTTGAGATTCACCCATGCTTTACAAAGAAATGTGGGTCATTCAGTGTAATATAGCTGTATGAGCCAGTTTGCTGCAATAGTCAGTCCAGAAAAGATACAGGAAAACCATATTCAAATTCCTACATAGTGAAATGTATTATTATTCATTAAAGGTCTTGTTTGACACCAATCTGCCACATTGAAGTTCCCAAAGTGACTTAAAATATATTATAGTAAAAATGGATTAGAAACGTGGCTTGAAAGTAGATTAATTCCCGCTGCTCCAAAGCCAGTCTGAATAAATCAAATGCCCTTTGGACTAATGCCATTTCAGGGCCACCAGAAACTTAATATAAATGGAACCAGTCTAAACTTCCCTTGAGACGGGTTCTAAACTCAGGTCTTGGGTAAATCATTAATCTCCTAACTTGCCAACTGTATTGTAATACAAGAGAATGGATGCAGCAGTATTGAGCAGTAGAATCAAACCAACGCTTGGACTACCCCAACCAGAAGGAAGAAAGAAGTGGCCCTCTCAGTTGAGAGGTGTAGGGTTGCTTGGAGAGGCAAAAATGGATTGCAGGACAAAGTTATCCTGTTGCATCAAGTTATAGTTAAGAACAGTGCTGAATAGAGATAGGCATGAATTTAAAAATGAATTTCAAAATTTGTTCAAAATTGCTAATTCCCCAGGTCATATTTATACAAATTGATAACCCCCAACAAATATGAATTGATGATTTTTTTGTAATTATTGATTTATTGATTTGTCAGGGTATCAAAGGCCCCTCAAGGCACCTAGAGACAACCAAATTGCAAGGACACTGCCCCTGACTCTCCTCAAAGTTTGGTGAATGTTGGATTTCTGATGTCCAAGTGGTTAACTCCCGAACAGGAAGGACTGAAAGACCCTCCGGGCACCTAAACTCCAAACTTGCAGAGAAGATTCCTCTAACTTTCCTCTATAGCCCTTCCAAATTTGGTGAAGACTGGGTTTCCCCAAGCTAGTTGCTAAAGGGCGCTTTTGTAGGGGGACCCACTTTGTGGATCTGAGATGTCTAAATCCCAATCTTCACCAAACCTGGAGATATTGTAGAGGAGAATTGAGAGAAGCCCTTCTGCAGTTATGGTGTTGATCGATGGCTGCAATTCACTTTCCTGGAGGGCCTCTTATTGCACACTTCAGACATCTAGAAACCAAACTTAGCCATACTTGGAGGGGTTGTAATGAAGGGGACGCTTCCCTGCAATTATGTTGCCTGTGGGTGCCTTAGTGGCCCTTATATATGGGGTTGGGTTAAAAAAGGAATTTATGAATCAATATGATTCATCAGAAAAAAATAATTGTAAATTCCGTGATTCAACCTTGACAAATCATGAATCAAAACGAATCACCATTTTCCTGATTTGTGCCCATCTCTCGTGCTGAAGCATCACTCACCAGCTCATCTCTCTGGCAGTTTGTACCTGGGACAGACACAGGCAATGTCTTCGCCACCATTTTAAGAAGCCAAATCTCTTAGGCTGGTCGTAGCCAATTTTATTTAAAAAACACAATGGAATGGAGGCCCTCCTACATTTCAAGGTAAACGTAAAAGATAAAGCCCCCCCCCCACACATGCTAGTCGTGTCCGACTCTAGGGGCGGTGCTCATCTCCGTATTCAAGCCAAAGAGCCAGTGTTGTGCAAGTCTATGGTCACGTGGCTGGCATGGCTGCAAGGAAACACTGTTACACCTTCCTGCTTTTTACGGCAGTACCTATTTATCTACTTGCATTTGCATGCTTTTGAACTGCTAGGTTGGCAGGAGCTCGGGTTAACAACGGGAGCTCACTCCACTGCGCGGCACCCGGGATTCGAACCACTGAGCTGCCAACTTTGCAGCCTCAAGTTAATACAGTATCATGCTTTATCTGCAAAGATAGCAACCTTTTCTACAACAGCAGCACCCATGTTTATGACACTGACATGCAAGAATCTTGTGTACTGAAAGATGTGTGGCTACAAGATGTTCCTCTCAGGGCAAAACAGGTGAGGGGGAGCTGAAGCAGGAACACATTTTGTACTCTGATATTACTCATGTGTTATACAATGCTGAGTGGTGATTAGTATTTATTGCATGGCATTATTATTTTAATTGTACCCAACCTGATGATGAGGGATTAACAGTCTTCCATTATGCAACAACACGCTGACTTGGCAGATGAGAACAAAAAGTTTGGGGCCATTTTATAATAACAAGAAAGGTGCTTGATACTCCTTATTTTAAATTTAAAGACTGCCAAGTCATCTATCATATTATAAAATAGAGGCTTGTATAACAGGATGATCTTATGACCGCTGATGTTGTTGGCTTTGCCTGGTGAAGACCATTTAACTTTCCCATGCATTTCAAATATGCTATGATTTGCCAAGTCCAGAGGTTTTCACTGGTAACACAATCCTATTCAATTCAGAAACCCTTACTGGCATATATGGAACACATCCAAAATATGGTGCTATTGTTCATTTTACCTTTATTATTTTTAGTACCTTACTTTAGTATTTTGTAATTGGTATTTACTTTATTTTTCTTTTGTATCAGTATTGTGATAGGGATGTTTGGGGTTTGTAGCTATGGGCACTTGCTGTTATTTGTAACATGTTGTACACTGCCCAGAGTTCCTGCGGGAAAATCGGGCGGCCTATAAGTTTAAATATAAACAAATAAATAAATAAATGACCTGTAGAACACTTAATTAGGACTTCTACTTATAATAGCACTGTCTTTTTAAGTTCTGCCTAATTTCATTGTTTGTGGTGGGACAAAGCATGCTACTCTCTCCGCTCACTCCTCCATAGACTGATGGTAACATGGATATCCGAAAGCATGACTCTCATATAGATCAAAGGAAGGAAAAGTGCAGTGTGCAGTTCCCAGGCCACATGCACTCTATAAGGCTGTTTCTACAGCTTGCCTCTCTCCCTGGCCCCCACCGCAAGGAAAAAGATGAATTACTGCACCTGGGAGCCCCACCTCACCCTGCAAGCACATCACCTTTTAAACAGGTGATGAAGGGCCACTATGCCATTTAAGGCCACACTGTATATTACATATGTCATTAGAAGCTAAAAATATTTAGTGTTGCAAAGATGTGATTCTGTGGGTATTTGTACACGACCCCTAAACTCTGCCGCAAATGGCTCCCAGCTCCGGAGCTTAAAATTGTTTCCCGACCAGCTCCGGAGTTTACAGATAATTAAGTGCGACCACGCCCAACCTAAGTGCGTCCCAGCGCACTTTTCAGGTACATGCTCTCCGGAGGTGAAAATTCCTGATGTGGATATAACGTAGTGACTGCCGGGCTCTCCTTGCTTTTTTTTTTTTGCCCCCCGCCCCTTTAAGAGATCTGAATTTAGTGCTGGGATGGCAGAATGGAGGTGAGCGGCATTCTTTTCTTCCTTTTTTTCTCCCTCCCCTCATGCAGCCAGCAGCCAGGAGTGCGGAGGGGGTGGGAACGCAGGAACAGAGACAAACCCCTAAGATCTCTGGTCCAAATTTAAGTGGCCAGCGGATCTTAAGGGTCGTGTGAAAAGGCTCTGTGACACCTTTATCATTGAGCAAGCATACTTACAAATGTGGACTGGGCAAAAGCCATTCAATGGTCCAGGTGCAGATACAGATGTATTGCTGTTGTTGCCCGGTTCCCTTCCCAACTAATTTTGCCTCCCCCTCATAGGCTTGGCTGCAGTTCCCCACATATCGAAGTGCCAATTAAGATGTAGTCATTACAAGATCTCCCCTCTTCTTATTAACTGTTCAGAGAATGTGCTTCATGATGGCATGTCTCTCATTCTGTACCTATCATTGGGTAGCAGCAGTGATCACAGGCAGTGACATCATAGGCTCGAGATGAACAAACTGTGGCCACCCAGATGTTGTTGGACATACAGTATGTCTTGTCCGTCCAGCAACATCTGGAAGAGAAGCACACAGAATCATAAAGTGGGAAGAGCCCTACAAGGCCATCAACCTGCCTCAAGGGAGGAATACAAATCAAAGGACATCTGACAGGTGGTTGTCTAAATTTCTCTTGAATGCCTCCAGTGCCGGAGTACCCACCACCTCTCGAGGTCATTGGTTCCGATCCCACTTGCCCTCCACTGAAGTATTGGTGGGAAAGGAGACTGACAATACTTAAGGGGACTGTAGGAAAAAGAAAGAAACATGCAAATGCAGCAGATCAGTTTTAATCAGATAATAGCTCTTCTTCCATCAGTTGTGTTTCAAGAGACAGAAACCTCTAGGCTTCAGTACCGAAGGAAGACCAAAACAGTTGCCGAAAGTAATGGATCTGTGTCTCCTCCCTGACTCTGTTAAGGCTTTCACCTTTGTCTCAATATAAATCAGGTGCATGTTTTTAAAGTGTCAAGCAAACAGTAACTCATGTGCCTTCTCCATAAAAAAAGAAGTACAGTACATTACTGTACAAGAGAAAACAAGCACTTTAAATTACAAAAAGACTGACCAGCAATTGCTATTAAAATAGCTGGCATTTTGGAAAATGAAGGACTTTGGTATTGTTCCTACATAAAACTACTATGGAAAATAGCAGATGATTCTGCGGCATCTTTTAATGTTAATGCTTATTTATTTATTTATTTATTTATTTATTTATTTATTTATTTATTTA
>JAHTLZ010000010.1:63240551-63259851 GCA_023846285.1 Phrynocephalus versicolor | reverse complement strand
AAGAAGAAGAAGAAGAAGAAGAAGAAGAAGAAGAAGAAGAAGAAGAAAGTAGTAGTAGTTAGTCTTGACATTGAAATCAATACAGAGGCAGCCATAACAAAGCCTCCATCAGGAAACTGTTCCAGATCTGGAATGCTTTGAAGGTTTGGGAAAAGCATAACAGATTTCTCTTGGTGATAAACTTTGAGAAGGGCCTCCGCTGAGGGTTGTAAGACCTCCTCCTCTCACACACACCCTTCCTTCTTCCATCAAGAAAGCAAGGCACTCTTTGTTCCAAAAGGCCTTGAGCATCAAAGGGAAATCACATTGTAACTGAAGGCGCTGCATATTCTTTTTCAACAGCCCCTTTTCAAATGCATTTTCACTTGTTTTTACACTTTCATTGGATAAGGTTACTTGCTGGATTTTATTATCTTTCCTGTCTTGAATGGTATATATGATTCAATAACTTCAGGTCAGTAAACGGGCTTCCCTCCCATTCTCTCCCTTCAGCTCCACACCCAGCCACCACAGACGAGTCAGAAAGAGGAATATAAAACCTACGCTGTACCAAATATGGACTGTCAACTGCACGTTTATACATTCTGGCTGCCTTCTGAGGTGTTTGGAGCAGGGAATCTGCCTTCTCCCAACTTTCAGCGTTGTTCAGACCGTGTGCCCGGTTCAGGATTTTCTTCCTCTCCTGACTCCCAGACTCAGGGGCGCTGCTGCTCGGGGGTTAGGCTGGCCTGCATTTCTTGGGCCTTTCCCTAAATTTCAGTCAAACAGGCAGAAGAAAAGGAAGCCAAAGAAGAAGTCAACTAGGGTGGAGCAGCCCCAAGGGGAAGGCTTTCCTCTTACTAGCAGCAGCAAAGACGAAAGACAGATTGAACTCTTCAACCAGGAAATAACTTTTTGGGAAAATCTATGTGGTCCCCTAACTGCAGGGCTCCACCCGCTAGTTGCGCCTGGCCTGTCTCTTCTGGGCTACTAGGGTGGTAGCCAAATAGTGATGCAGATGAGCCACTGTCACAAGCGTGGAAAGCCAGGGGCAGGGCAGGGCAGGGGGCTCATGAGAACAATTCAGAGAGAACACTTCCAGGGAGGGGGAATTCCTCCCCAAGAGCTTTCTCCAGTTTTTTTCAATGGCACACAAGGAAACTGGTGGGACGCCTTTAAAAAGAGATCTTATTTACTGACTACAAAATGCACAGGATGAAAATGTTTATGGAAACCCATCTAGGACAGTGGTTCTCAACCTTCCTAATGCCGCGACTCTTTAATACAGTTCCTCATGTTGTGGTGACCCCTTGCTCTGCTTGGAAGAGGCCATAAGCCCCCTTTGGCAGGCCACTGCTGCAGGTGCCATAGAGAACGTCCCTCTACAGGCACCCTCAGCCAAACGCAGCCTCTGGTGCAACTGACTGACATCCCCTCCAACCTATCAAGCTGTAACTCACTCTTCCCCCCCTTCCTCCCCCTCCCCCTCCAGACCCAAGCCCTTTGTGCCTTTTTCTTCTGGCTCATGGCGACTTCTGTGAAATGGCTGTTCGACCCCCAAAGGGGTCCCGACCCCCAGGCTGGGAACTACTGATCTAGGACAGTGGTGGCGAACCTATGCCATGGGTGCCAAAGTGGGCACTCAGAGCCCTTTTTGTGTGCACCTGACATCACCCTTTCACAGCCAGCTGTATTCAGGTTAAATTGCTGTTCTGGCACTTTGTGAAAAATTATTCGAGTTTGAATCACAGTTTGGGCACTCGGTCTCTAAAAGGTTCGCCATCACTAATCTAGAATATTTGTGAACATCTTCAAGAAAGTCAAGACTCGACATCTCTGCATCAGTGCCTGCCATTTTTGCACTCCTCAAGTTTCACAATCTGTAGCAGGTCTTCACTTTGTTGTCTGATTCCAGGACAGGGGCCATCCTACCAAATGCTCTGCAAAACAGGGACTATACCTGGAATGGTGGTGGCGGGAGAGATGGAAAGAGGAGCTCTCTCACCCTAACAATGTTGTGGGGAGGAAGCATCGCCTTACTCCATTCATGAGCTACTTGAGCCTACTACTGAGGCTAGATGGAAAAGACAGAAATTCTCTTCCTGTACAAAACTGCTCAAGATGGAGGAGAGCTATCCTTTTCCCCATCAATCTACCCTACACCACAGACCTTCCCCACTCAGAGATGGTAGAAGTTATTTCTTTGGATTTCATCTCTCAGAATAATCCAGCCCAGCCACAACTTTCTCAGAACTGTCTTTTTTAAAAAAAGCATTTCCCCCTCCCCATGTTCTGATTCACCATATCCATGCATGTGTGCAATCTCTCTTAAAACCACCACAGAGGGAATAGTTGTAGACTTTTGTGGGATTTCCAGCAGCAGCAACTGAACATTAAACGAGTGGCTATCAAATATGAATGATTACACCGTTTCAGAGCATCTTGCAGTAATGGTTCTCGCAGTAATGCAGAAGTATGACTAAGTGCAAGTATTGCTTTGTGTAGCCTGCATAATTAAATTGTAAACCGCCCAGAGACTCCTTGAAGTGGTATGGGGCAGTATATAAGCAGAACACTTTTGCTTTGCTTTGATACCTGCTGCCAAGTCAAACCTGACTTATAGCGACCTCAACGGAGTTTTCAAGAAAAAGGAGATATTTAAGGAGTGGTTTTACCAACTCCACAACACCCACACACCTCCATCTTGGGTTTCCACTGCCAAACAGGGATTTGAACCAGGTCTCCTGAATGTATCCACTAAACCACACAAGGCATCAACAGTGCAAGGACTCTCTCAAGAAGTGTCTCTGGACAGGCAACAGTCGTTCCAGCCACTACCTGTGATTTTCTGCTGTAGCCTCCTGCGCCCATTGCACACATCCACCACAACAACTCACAGACCTGGGAAATGTCCCAGGGGAAGGGGTTGCTGGCTGGGGCATCCAGGACACCTAACGATCGGAAGGAGTTTATTGAGGGTTTATAGCTGGTCTCAGTCACAAAAACGAAAGACACCCCTGAAGAAACTGCAAGAGCGGGAGGCATGCATGCCCTTTGTGACCTGAGCCGCCAATGCAAAAAACAAAACAAAAAGAAAGGAAATAAAAAAGAAAACAGAAACAGTAAGGCAAACGGGAAGAGAAGTGAAACGAGAGAGAAACGCCAGTCCCTTACGAGAGAGGAAGAAAGTCATAATGACAGACTCAAAAACTCAACGAAAAGGAAAGATCAGGAACGTAAATGGGAACCCACTGGCTCCAAACAAGAGCCAAGAATCACCGCCACTGTTGGGGTTGGGCGGCTGGTGTGTGTGTGTGGGGGGTATCGTGTAGAAAAGGAAGGATGTAAAAGGGAGACCCTGAGTTAAACGAAGCGTCTTGGGTGGAATTCCCTCCGGGATCTCACGAGTGAGCGGCTCATCTCTCCACTTGCCCGGGAAGGATTTCCTTCGGAGCAGACCGGCGCGGAGTCAGGAAAGATAACAGAATCGCCCGTTCTGGCTTAAAAAGGCCCGCCGAGCTGGAATGCTTGGGAAGTTACCTGCGCCCAGGTGAGATCAAAGAAGCCGGGAGCCCATGGTCCTCCGAAGACGAAGAGGCAAAAGTGAAGGAGAACACCACGTCCCGGGACGAAAGCACCTCTCGCTGACCCACGCGGTGCCTCTTCCCGAGATCGTCAATGGGAGGTTTCCAGTCGCCTGGAAATGCCGGGAGTCGAGTCGCCCGACAGACGCCTCCTCCTTGGCTGGCAAGCTGCTGCCTCCTTCGCTGCCAACATCAAGGGAGGACCGGACCAACCCAATAGGAGGTTTATAGCTCGGCTCGGCTCGGCTGTCGCCTCCCCAAGCTGTGCGAGCAGGGCTCATTGGGCTCGCTGTTTTTGTTTTTTTTAAATCTTACTGTAGAGAGAGCCGCCTAGTGGTCGGAAGCAAGCTGGAAGAAAGCCCATAAAACGTCTGGGATAGGAGGGAAGGGGTCGATAGACACCCCTTTACACATGTCTCTCCCCTTCGCCACCCCGTCCAAATTTGCAAAACTCAATTCGATTAAAACAATAGCTGAAAATATAGTATTTAACTTCTTGCTATGTGGCTTTGTGACTTTCCTATCATAACTGCCGTACAATCCCCCTTCCCTTCTTTTCTTACCAGAGTTACAGTGGGTGGTACTGTTATTTATTCAGTATTTTAAAAGATCAGTATTTTTTAAAAAAGTTTGAATGTTCAAGTCTGTCCCAAAGTCTAGTTTACATATATACTGCATGCTGCTTACTCAATACAAAAGGGGAAAAGGGTGTAAAACCTTGTATTTATGTCAATGCCAATTTCATCCTAACAGATCTATTCAATATACTGTACTTAAACAGGGGAGAGATAGCCCACCACCAATCATAGGAAGACCAACACATTTATTGTAGGACAGGCTTTCTAAGGAATGGCTTGTTTCATCACCTCCTCCTGCCACCCCCACCCCCAAGTCAGCATCTGTCACAACTTCCTATTGCAGGGTATTTGGTCATGTTATCCACTACTGCATGTACATATGTGGAGTGCCCAAGATTTTCCTATGTAAAAGTTAAATTTATACAGAAATAGTGTGAGAAGCCTCTTCAGATTGGTTGCTTCCCATCTCCTCTGAACCTTTTCCAGCATCATCCTTCCTTCACTGCCAACACCATTGTTGTCACCATCAACAGACCTGCAGAAATCCCAGTGACTGTGTTGGACCATAGGGAGTACATGTTCCCCATTTCCTGGCAGCAGTCCCCCCCCCATGGGGGGGCCCACTTTGGGGGGGTGGGGCCCCCCCCCCCCACCAGAAGCAGACATGGTATGGAGGGCTTTCACTGGCCCCTGTGACAGCTCAGGAGGAGAGAGGGGACCTTCACAAGCATCCATGAAAGAGTTGAAGAAACCTTGCCCGACATGAGGGCCTCCCATGCCTCCCACTTCTGAGGGAGGCCATCACGTTGGGCAAAGTGATGCCCAAAGTGGAACCAGAACCAAACTCTCAAAAGTCTCCTTAGTTCGGGCAAGGTTTACTACTGCCATACAGGAAAAGGGAGTCTTCCACAAATGCCCAATGTTCATGTCTGGAATATGTGCAAGTTTTAATTTCAAGATGTCTGTGAAGATTCTCAGTCATCCAGGTGAGTTTATCTGGAGGTTGAGTCATGGCTACTGCCATGAGTCAACTTCCAGATTAATTTCAAGATGCTCTTTCATTTAATTTCAATATGCTAGAGGTCCAACAAGGCACATGCAAAACGAGCAACGGAAGCTGTGAGAGAAAGTCCATATTCAGCCTTTTTCTTGGACATATGTGTAACAAATTCCATAGTTAACATGCTAAATATTTATAGTCATAATTTGTTTAGCCAATTAGATAGCTCATGGCCAAAGCTAACAGATATAAAGTATATCATAGAAGTGAGCACCCTCCCTCACATTTTGTATATCTTTTCATATGACAACACTGAAGAAATGACACTTGGCTACAATGTAAAGCAGTGAGTATACGGCTTGTATAACAGCGTAAATGTGCTGTCCCCTGAAAAGGCAACATACAGCCATTAATGTCTAAACTGCTGGCAACAAAAGTGAGTACACCCCTAAGTGAAAATGTCCAAATTAGGCCATTTTCCCTCCCTGGTGTCATGAGACCTGTTAGTGTCACAAGGTCTCCGGTGTGAAGGGGAAACAGGTGTTATCACTCTCACTCTCACATTTGGTGTTATCGCTCTCACTCTCTCATAGTGGTCTATGGTAACGAACTATCTGAGGATCTGAAAAAACAAATTGTTGTTCTACATAAAGATGCCCTAGGTTATAAGCAGATTGCCAAGACCCTGAAACTGGGCTGCAGTATGGTGGCCAAGACCATACAGCAATTTAACAGAACAGGTTCCACTCAGAAGAGGCCTTGCCATGGTTGACCAAAGAAGCTGAGTGCCCGTGCTCAGCATCATATCAAGAGGTTGGCTTTGGGAAATGGACGGATGAGTGCTGCCAGCATTGCTGCAGAGGTTGAAGGGGTGGGGGTGGGGTCAGCCTGTCAGTGCTCAGAACATACTCCACACACTACATCAAATTGGTCTCTAGGGCTATAATCACAGAAGGAAGCCTCTTCGAAAGATGATGCACAAGAAAGCCCGCATATGGGTTGCTGCAGACAAGAAGACTAAAGACATGGATTTCTGGAACCATGTGCTGGGGTCCAATGAGACCAAGATAAACTTATTTGGTTCAGATGGTGTCAAGTGTGTGTGGCGGCAACCAAGTGAGGAGTATAAAGACAAGTGTGTCATACCTACAGTCAAGCACGGTTGTTGGAGTGTCATGGTCTGGGGCTGCATGAACACTGCCAGCACTGGGGAAGTACAGTTCATTGAGGGAACCATGAATGCCAACATGTACTGTGACATACTGAAGCAAAGCACGATCCCCTCCTTTGGAAGACTGGCCTGCTGGGTAGTATTCCAACATCATGACCCCAAACACACCTCCAAAACAACCACTGCCTTCCTAAAGAAGCTGAGTGTTAAGGTGACGGATTGGCCAAGCATGTCTCCAGACCAAATCCCTATTGGACATTGGTGGGGCATCCTGAAACAGAAGATGGAGGTGCACAAGGTCTCCTTAACATCCACCAGCTCTGTGATGTTGTTGTGGAGGAATGGAAGAGGACTCCTGTGGCAACCTGTGATGCTGTGGTGCACTCTAGGACAAAGAGGGTTAAGGCACTGCTGGAAAATAATGTTTGCCATTGCCACACAAAATATTGACTTTTTTTTGCCCAATTTGGACATTTTCAATTTAGACATTTGCATTCTGATCACTGTTGGAGAGGGACCAGTGAACTGTAGTATTTATAGACAGGTTAGTGGGTAGTTAAGAACTGATTTATTAGCTAGTATATTGACGATTTTTCTTATGATTAGTAAATAGAGACACATCTTAATAGAAAGATAGAGTGATGTTTGCACGAGCATTTACTTAGTTCTGTATAAATAATAAAAAAAAATAGAAAAAAAGACAGAGGAGGCATGGAACGGTTAAGATGGTTCACAATCTAAAGTACACTGTCCGGATGCTCCATAATTGTGAAAACTTAAAGTAATGTCAAGAAAAATGGGAGGTCAGTATGTTTTGTACCAAAGGCTAGGGCCTTGTACAATTGGATATTTTCTACAAATAACAGAAAGTAACTGTTTAGAATATTTTTGAAAAATGGGTTAGTCGAAACTTACTTTTTAAAAAATTGCATCTGTAACAGTGATGATTTTTTTTCTTGGTCTTTGGAGTAGCTAAGAGATATTTCCTGTTGTGAGTAGAACAGCGCCATCACAAATTCAAATTTCCCCAATACTACAAAGTGGTTTTGTTTGGTAGGCAAAACAATTTGGATAGCAAATGCCTCACAAAAGTGGTTTATGCAGTGACAATCTCTAAGATAGACTACTGTAATCCTCGCTAAACAGGATTGCCCTTGAAGCTGGCATGGGATCTCCAGATGATCCAAAATGTGGCTCCAGGACTGATGCCAGCAGATATGAACACTTATCCCCTGTCTTGGCACCCTTTCCTGGGCTCCCTTTAGCTTCCATGCCCAATTTAAGGTGCTGATTATTACCTATATAGCCTCCACGGCTTAGGTCATTGGTACTTGTCAACATCTGGAAGCTGAGTAATGGCAACTGGACTTCTTTTCTTGTGGGATCAAAACTTTTCGCTACTCATCCAAGCAGCTTTGTCAGTCTGTCGAAGCTACTTGGATGAGTAACAAAACACTTCAATCAGACAAGAAAGAAAGCCCAGTTGCCATGACTCAACTTCCAAGTCACCTCACTTGGATGACTGAGAATCTTCACAGATATACTCGTTGATATGTTTGTCTCACAAAATAGCTGTGACACCTAAGGAGCACTTGTGACTACTAAGAACCCTGCTTTCTCAGTTGTGGACTCTATCTCCCCAGGGATATTATACATCAGGTACCGTCCTTCTCAGGAAGCTAGTTAAAACCAAACTGTACCAAGCTGCCTTTTACTATTGTTTTAATTGACATACAAGCTTCAGATTTGTTCAATTCATTTTAGTGCAGATTTTATCAATTAACCTGGAGCTGGGGCTTGTATATATTGTACTGATTACAATGTGTATATTTTTATGATTGTGATTATCTTTTAATGTGTTGTGCACTACCGAGGGAGCATTAGCACGGATGGTGCAATATAGAAGCCAAAATAACAAGCAAGCAAGGGAACAAATTAGAGTCAACCATGGAGCGCATCTTTTCATTCTGTTCCTTCCTCTGAAACCAGGTAATACAGCGTCTGTTACAGGTAGCTAAGAAGACATGGGACTGGCCATACAATTACGCAGAGAGCTGCACCTGCTTCAGACAGCAGGAAATGGTAATTTATTTTATTGTAACACATGGGAGGAAGTACTTCTGAATCAAAGTAATTTGGCCATGTGGGTGCACTGTGTCTCATTTCAGCTGCATCTGAGAAGAAACTTGCTGGAATATCTCCCAGTTGTGCCTGGGGAGTGGATATCCCTAGCAGAGTTTGTAGATTGCATGGAATTTCCATAGAGGTGAACACGGCAGAGAACTAAGTTGAGATTTGAAGGCTTCCACCATGGGGAATTGGATTTCCTGTCTATGGAATATTCCACCCAAATAGTTAGCTTCTCTTGGAATATTCCACCCACTGCACAATGTTAAAAGGTCAAGGAAAACAGTCTATTCTTGGTTGTCCGTTATAATATGCAATGGGATCAGATTGAAAGTATAGTGGCTTCTTTGTACAATTTAGCTAGAATACAACTTTGGCAGTGTGTGAGAGCAGCTTGTTACTGTGGCCGTTACTTCACGAGGCTCCTCGCTTCGGAGCGTCATTGCCTTCGATCTGAATTCGAAGGCGATCACGTGGTCTCCCTTCGCCCCCACCCCCTTTACTATGTACTCACGCGGGCAGCTTTTCCGTTCGAATCTAGAATGACCTCACGAGCTCCATTCGCATCCAAACACTCATGTTCTTTGCCCGTTTCCCGCGATCTCCGCTTTTTTAAAAAATAAAGGAAACGGTGTATCGATGCATCGATGCTTGGCTGTCAGTTACGGCGAAGCGCTGTAAATGTGTGACTCTTTGCTTCGTAATTATTACTTATATTAAAATTTCCATTGGGGGGCTCCTAAAACTGCTGTTCCCCATCATGGTCACTAGGTGGGCTATCGCACAACGATTGTACTTCTTCTTTCAAAGGTCCTCCAGGACACTGGAGTAACCCCCTCCTTACTCCCTAGAGTATACACCAAGCCTCTTCCGCCTTCTTTCTGCCATTCTCCCGGTACCATGCCTCCATCGCGTTCTTCAGCCCGCCTGCAGAAACTCCATAGGTATACTCCATACATTATTGCTGTGTTGCACAATGTCAATTCTTTGTTGAGCACTGTAGCTTTGTTATTTCTGAGAAAGGGAAGACGCGTTTTCCGACGCCGAGTGCTTTTTGGCGAGGCGTGAGGGCATGCAACGCTTTGATATGGGTTACTTCGGCTTGGATGAAAAGCTCGCCTCGAGAGAAGCTTTTCTGGTGTTACCCAGGACGTTCTCAGTGGTTTCACGACACGGTGCTTCAGCTTTGGGACGATCGCCAGTGGTTACAAAACTTCCGTATGACTAGAAGAACACTTTTTTGGGTGGCCGATAAGCTGCGTCCGTTTCTGATGCGCAGGGACACAGTTATGCGCTCAGCTGTCCCAGTGGAAGAGAGAGTGGCAATCGGCGTGTATTTTTTGGCAAGCCGTTCTTGCTACAGAACCATCGCTCTAGTATTCCAGAAAGGAAGCTCAACTGTTGCAAGCATTGCAATCGAGGTTTGCCTTGCAATGGAACACGTTCTTCTTAAGGAAGAGGTCCGCCTGCCTGACTTCAATAAGGTAACCTGCTTTCGGTCATCCCAGTCTTTACTTGTGTTCTGAACCAACGCCTTTACGGTTTAGGAAATTAATGATTCTTTATGTTTTTTTTTCTCTGTTTCTACAGATGACATCATCTATGAAAATCTTCGGGTTCCCACATGCTATAGGTTGTATCGACGGAACGCACATTCCGATAAGCCCCCCGATATTGCAGGGGCCTGCTTACTTTAACAGGAAATCATTTCATTCTGTATTGCTTCAGGCTGCTTGCGACGGAGAGGGAATTTTTTTCTCTATGTTGACTGGTCATTCAGGTGTTAATCATGATGCCCATGTGTTCAGATCATCTATGCTTTTTAGTCGGATGGAGGAAGGCACCCTAATACCTGGCAGTCCTATGTTCCACTATGCAGGGGTGTCAATACCTCCCATTATATTAGGGGATGGTGCCTATCCATTGTGTAAGTGGCTAATGAAGCCCTTTGCTGTTACTAGAAATGACAGGGAGCGCCACTTCAATAAGGTATTTAATCGCTCAAGATGCGTCGTGGAGAGAGCATTTGGGCGGTTGAAGGCCAGATTCAGACGTCTGTCTGTTAGGATTGAGGCTCACATAGAGAACGTGAATTCAATTATTGCCTCTGCTGTGATTCTACACAATATATGTGAACGTGAAAACCATGACATACTTGATGATGAACAACATTCCATACCCCCACCTGAACCACAGGATGAGTGTGAAACAAATGACTACCAGAGATCTGGAACTGCACGTGCAGAGGCTGAGGCCGTTCGTAATGCTATTGCGGAGTACCTGTTTACCCATGTGAAGTGACATGGGCGCAAAATAATAAGTTCATCTACTCTACCTCACTATTTTATGTTACACTTTCATTTGCAGTAGAATTGTGAGGCTTTACAGTATGGGTTACTCCTGTATAATTCCTTCCGTTAATAAATGTTTCTATTTGATTTGCATTATTTTCCTTTAACTTAAGTGCGAAACACCACTAGGTTTTGCAAACTACTACACCAGCTATGCAAAAGAATGCCTGACAGGGGTATTTGCTTCAAGATCATACAATAATCAGTAATAAACCTTGCAAAAAACCAAGGCACTGGACTAAATTTATAGCGGTTTCTGAACGCATACCATCGAAAAACAAATAATGCCTTGACTAAGGGTTCATCTGCCCTGTTGTATGTCACTTTAGAAAACATGCCTTTCAGAGAGGCCCCCCTTATAAGAAAACAACATTCCGATGTTGTTTTCTTATAACACCTCCCTCTTCATATGCAGAGTACTGCTGCCAGAGTGAACTTAAGAAGGAAGTATCAAATTACAGTTCCCTCAGCAAGCATTTTATGGCCTAATGGCTCTGGAGGAAAGCCAAAAATAAACTGTTTGTGTTGTCTTTAGCCAAATAAGGAAACTAATCGCATATTTTTTATCCATTGCTGTTAGCTTCTGAGGAATAAATCATTTTATAATGCTTTACAATGAATTTCTTGGTTTTAAAGTGTATTATTCTTTACACTTACCGCACAATACTATTAATTGCTTTGGGTTAACAGAACACAGTGTCAACAGCATACTTTGCATTAATACATTAGTTCGGTACTCATTCCCTGACCACCATGATACCAAGACGGAAAAGATGTGAAAATTTACTTGCTGTGCTATGGCAAATAAACCAGCAAGTAACAAACTTGCTTCGATTAAGTCAGCAGTACTTTGCATAGGCAAAACGAAAGTTAATGAAACATTTCGGCACCACATCCTAGCCAGCTGAGACACAGAACAGGGGGCCCCTTTGTAATCAATCACCCATCCCCCTTCCCAAATTGAGATCACCTTTCTGTTGAAATGCTAATAAAGGGAGCCAAAAGGTGCAAGGGAAGGAAGTTAGCATTCAGGCAACTGAGTTTAGTTGCTGGTGTCCTTTCAAACAGAAGGCTTTTCCTAGGGAAAAAATTTTACAAGGCAGCTATAGGGATGGATTCTGAGGACAATTCAGAGAATTGCACGGCCAGTTCTGTTCAATCCAAAATTAAGAGAGGGGTTATTTGGGGAAACGAGGAGACTTCAGCCTTAATTAAGGTTTGGGGTGAGGCGGAGATAAAATATGCCTTGTCTTCCCTCAAAAGGAATATTGAAATCTATGAGGTGATTTCAAAAGAATTACGAAAAATTGGATTTTTTAGATCAGGAACGGAATGTAGAACTAAATGCAAATCGCTTCGAAAACTGTACAAACAGGCTGTAATTCAAAACAGTACTTCTGGAGCTGGGCGTGCAAAATTTATTTGGTACGAAGAAATGGCAAATATTTTTCGAACAGACACCTCAATTCACCCATTGCGGACAACCGAGAGCGAGTCCAGCGGGAGCACTGGTAAGCATTGACTATGTACCATTTAATATATATCGTAAAATACGTCATGTTGCCTGTATTTAACAGAGAAATATTATGTTATTAAAAGTAACTCTATTAATATACATAAGTACAGACATTTGTTTTTAGAACACGTTGTGTCCTTCGATAAACCGAAGCAACGAGGGAACGGGATGACTTGTAAATCTTTCAGATTTATTGACGGATGCGTTTAATTTCCCTCTCATATATTGATTTCGGTTTTTGATTAACAAACATTGAAACACTGCATCGATGTATCGGTATTTCTTTATTATTACGGAGATTACATATGTAATTAAAAGTATCCGAATTGTAATTTATTAATGATATATTGTATCTCCGCTTCCCAGAGATATTCGATGCATCGAAAAACAGTTGAGATACAAGCAGAAAATAAAATAGACATGTTTCTCTTTATTATAAATGCAGTTTGCTTTGTTGTAAGGTTATGCATCCATTTTTAAATGTACCGGTTCTAAACTTTCCTTGATTCGGGCAAAAAATTAGGAGGGGCGGGACATGCCTCACAAGTGACCAATCATGGAACCTTAACAATTATGTGCTCCGGAAACTAAAAGACTGCTTCCTGTACTTTGCATTATGGTGTGTTGCAACGCGAGGGAAATATACCAACTTAAATTCCTCTTCTCACATGCAGCAACCACGGAGGAAATGCCTGGTGTTAGCGATAATGCCGGATCACAGTCCCTCTTCGATGAGAGTGAAGGCATGAACCAAAGCTACGTGGCTTCGGAAGCTTCAGCAATGGGTGAGGAAGACTTTATAAGTTATGCTAGCAGGGCAGGTCATGTTTTCCAAACATCCACTAGTCGGATTATTAGGAATATCATGTAAATCATATCCTTACAGACCATAGTAATGTAATTTAAACATAAACAATGTAAAGTACTGCCTTTTAAATAAATTATGTTATTTTCAGAATACCAATCAACAGACGGTTGTGAACCATCCACATCTGGCTGTTCTTCTTCCCAGAGTCCCCAAGCAATATTAACTGAACGGCTTGGTAAAAAAGGTATGTTCATTTCTGATTTTGAGAATTTAAACCTAACTAGAAATAATTACCTTCACTAACCAGTCTACTATCACTGAGTGATTTTGCATACCTAAACCATTAGTTAACTAATAAAACACTGAGCTATTATAACTAAATTACTTTGAATTCTGGAGCAAGCAGCCGTGGGGTTTACTCTCTAAATACTACTATTACATTCAAAGAATTTAAATGCTGGAATTATTAACATCTCTATTTTTAACTAGGTAATTTTTTTTTTAATTTTTAGTAAATCATTATGTTAATGGATAATCCTTGTTGCGGTCCACAGTGATTTTTACATAACAATTGTTTTGTACACTGCTTAAAAATTATTTTTAAATTATCCTTATTAAATACAGACACAGTGGAAACAACAAACTATGAAGCTACGCTTGATCCAGCAACCAGGCTTGCATTACTACGGAAAAGGAAGCAGAGATCTACAGCAGCAGCACGCCTGGACAACACACTAACTGGTTTTGTGGACTGGGTTAAGGCTTCGGATGACAGAAAAGAATCTACACTAAATGCTTGGAACCACCAGGATATGATGTTCCAGAAACAGGTTATTGACAATCTAAGGGTGGCTTCAGATTCTCTTGCTAAACTAACCCAATTTTTAACAACTTCAGGGACAAAAAAAAAGGTTAACATGGAAGGAGAAACATCCCATAATGATCATAACACTAAGAACCAAACTGAAATCCTGCTCTCTAATGGTTCCCCAAACACTGATAATGTAGAGAACAGTGATTCTGATGGTGATTCAACGGGGACCACAGGGTCAGGAACTGCCACCGAGCAGGAGAGTGATACTGAATGCTCAGTATCACTCCTGCCCTCTAGGTCTTCAGCTTCCCTTGTTTCTTTTGGTAAACCAAAAAATGGAAAAACAGTTCAGGGAAGCAAACCAGGGGAAAAAATGCTGCAGGGCCACAAAAAAAGACCAATGACTAGTACTCAGAAACAGGGAGCTGTAGAACCTGAGTTCCCTGTGTCACCGTATTTGATTGTAAAGCAGGAAAGTGGTACTGAAAACATTGAGTCCAGAAAGTTAACCACACCAAAAAGAAGACGTATCAAGAAGAAAATATTTTCACCCTAGTTGATTACTTATTCTATTTTGAGTAAATATATGAACATGCCACGGTTGGGAGTAGGGACAGAATACCCAGACCCTGGTTTTTAAAGGGAAAACTGCTGAAGTGCTTCACATTTAAAGCAAGTTCAGTTACATAAAAACCAATAACAGCAGTAAAACACTAATGTACCTCTGTAAGGAATGATTTTCAAGGATATTTTAAATCACTGGGTATTCTCCCCCTCAACTCACCCATAAAAAACTAACCCAGATAACATAAGAAACAGAAACATAGATGATTCTTTAAGAAACTTTTTTATTTCTATCCACTCAATAGGCAAAGTATTGGTATGTGCACTTTACTGTTATTTAGAGTACTAAAAAGTAACATTTATAAGAGGAGGAGCTGCCCTCTACCAGTTCTACCGATGAGTGCTGTTCTCCTGTGTAGGTAACACTGGACTGTGGTCTTTTACAATACAACAAGACTAATACTTTAACAGCACAGAAAAGCTATTAAGTACTTTTAAGAGAGTTGCTATTAACAGAAAGAATGTACATTGCTAATCAGATTGCTCAACAGATTCAAATATACATTCCAACTATACTCTAAGAGACTAGGATTTTCAGTGGTTTTCTGTTTCCAGGTTAAAGGAATGACGTGTGAGGCTTCATATTCTTCTGCCTCATACCTACAGAAACAATTTTTAAACAATATAACTAGAACAACATGTTAATTGCTTCAATTAGTACCGTATTGTGTACGAAAACTGCTCAAAGTGCACAAACAAGAACAACAGAAAACTCAAAGTATGCAGCCCTAATATTTTCTTAGGAGATTATTTATAAATAAAACTTGTAAATATTGCTTACACAGTAACATTTAGGCAGAAAAGGATAAACCCAGGGAACGTTGCTGGGTACCAAATCAGTCCTTTAACACGTGAGTCAATTGAATATTTGGCCATAGGAAAACCAGTGTTCATCCCCTAAATTGTCCAAAAACCACAAAAAAAAGCCTTCATCGCCTTCGGTGCCTTCTCCTGGCTGGAGCTGCTCCTCTGTTTCCTGCGAGCACTATTTCTTCGAGAGCGGCTATTCTCTCTACTGCCTCTTGAAGAGCAGCAACCCAGTTCTGATGTTCTGCGCGGGTCACTGGTTGCTGCATAATGTCCAGCGGTTGATCCTCTTGTAACTCTGAAAATAAGAAAATTATATTTATTTTTTGTTAAATAACGGTCTAGTATGTGTACACACCTTAGTGAAGCCCACAAATGACTGTCACACACCTTCATGCTCAACCTGCTGTTCCTGCACGTTGCCTGGAACATTCTCCACTGCCTGTTGTTCTTGACCTGCACCTTGATTTGCATGGCCTTGACCCTCTGGCTCCACTGGTGGTTGGAAATCATGAGCCATTGCCTGTTCCTCGTCCTCATCAGAGTCATTGGCCTGCTGCTCCAATTCTGCCCTTCTGTTTGGCCGCCTTGGAGGCCTTACATCACCACCCCTGTTGCCATGCCTCCTTCCTGGTCCAGCTCCTATTGAGACATAAGTGGGAAATAGTTTTATATTGCTATTGTTAACTGCAAGTCTAAGATGTCCTTGTCTGAAGTTTTATTTCTATATATCTTTTCTAAAGCTTTGGTGTTCCTTTTTTTCATGCAGGATATTTACTAGAGGGCACCAGTTTTAAAGGAAATGGTTTTAAATGTCACTTCAGCTATTTATTGGGAGCAAACCATCTTTTAATATTTTTGCCTGCTTTGCTGTATGCTAATCTAGAGTTTCAGCATCATTACATCAAATTTTGCCTTGAAACCAAAGTATATTTGCCCCTAATACTTTTCATATTACACTTTTATGTATTTTAACATGTCATAATTAAGTCAAAAGTAGTAATGTTTTTAAAAGAAAGTTTGTATGACTTACCCAAAGGAAAAAGATGCTGAGGGTCGGGCCTTCCAGCTTGAATCCAGAGTTCCAACAGTTGATGCCAAAAAGCTGATTGCTGTCCCTCTTCAGCATCCTCTCCAAAATAAAACAATGCCCTATTGAAATTTTGTCTTATCGTTTTAAATTTCGATCTAATTTGCGTGGGATTCCTGGCATAGTTTAGCCTTGCCAGCTCTCTTGCAGCCTGTCTGAAAGCCTGCTGGTTTCCTCTGGGGTGGAGATGAAACAGAACTGGGCCCATTTCATTCTCAATAAAAAAATCCAGCAGACTGGACACCTCTGCCTCCGTCCAGTAGCGGCCCCTCCCTCCCTCCATCTCCACAGCAATGGCCTTGTAATCTTCTGGCAAGAACAATAATTTTTTAACTGCACAACTGCTCTCTAAGTAACTCCTAACTCTCCACGGGTGGCTGGGAAAACTTGAGGGGTTTTTATAAGGTTTGGCCTAGGGATCCTGCACATTTCTCTGGAAAATGAAACTAATTTTAACCAATAGGATTAAGGGTCAACGTAGAGTTCACTTGCCAGGTGCCTAGCAGTATGTTTATCTGGCCTTTTACATTGGTAACTTAAATTACTGCAATAATGTACCTGGGGTTGTGTTTTAAAAAGATGCATTTGTCCTATTGCAAGGAATACTAATAGATTTTACAATGCATTTGTTTATGAATACTTTTATTTAGCAGGAACAGTTACCTGTGCTATTTTGCAGAGCTCATGCAAAACACCTACAAATTGATCAGTTCAACCCAGCAACGTTGGTTGAAGGTCAGGAATGGAAACATTTTCTAGCTAGTGCTAAGAGTTGGCCATTGTTCCTGGAGGAAAATGGGTGGAGTTTGTAATTGGAAGGCTCCAAGAAGGCCAGCACCTGCCTGCAGATAGCGAGGCTCTTTTGTTTGGAGCCTGATGGCCAGAGAAAGGTGAAAAGTTCATGGCTCAGGACTGACCATTACGAACAATCTTGGAATGTACCACTGCTACTGTTGATCATAATTGTGGATGTTTATTTGTTGTCATAGTTCGGTGTTACTGTTATAATTTGTATTATTGCATTAAATGGTTATCACAATAAAGTTACAACATTCACGAATTGATAAACACCCGGACTGTTTGTTTGAAAAGTTTTATCAATTGCTGCTTTTATAATCAGCAGTATGGAATATTCCTGATCTGCTGAAAGGGAAGCATACTCATATCAGCTTTTCGATACAGCGGTTTCTAAATGTCCGCATAAAAAATGCTCAGCTGTACCGAACCAGTACATTGGTATAACCTTTGAGTCCTACAACTACAATAGTGTTTTAAAATATTATTTTGCCCTCAAGAATCTCAACAGCAATAAATTCTGCGGCTGAAGCCTTAACTGCCATTCTGGTGGGGGGGTTATTCGGGGTGAGAGGAGTGGGGGAAGATCCAGCAATCGTTTGAAAGCGGCAACCGGCGAATTTATTTGTCCAAAGAACTCTGCACACGGCCAGAGGCACTGGCTGTCAGCAAGGTTAAGTGGGCGAAAGTGCCTGCATGGGCATTTTGAATTTTAGGCAGCTAACGCGTATCCGCGCTGCCCGTGTTCCAAGCATTAAAGAAGGGTTTTCGAGGCTTCAGCGGAGAAACGTAAACAGCAATAAATTCTTTGGCTGAAGCCTTAACTGCCATTCTGGTGGGGGGTTTATTCGGGGTGAGAGGAGTGGGGGAAGATCCAGCAGTCGTTTGAAAGCGGCAAGCGGAAAATTTTTTTTTACAGAGAACTCTACACATGGCCAGAGGCACTGTATACCAGCAAGGTTAAGCGGGTGAAAAGGGCGGAAGGGGCAGTTTGTTTTGTTTGCAGTGAACCCATAACCGCGCTGCCCGTGTTCCTTGCATAAAAAGGGGGTTTCGAGGCATCCGCGGAGATACGTCAACAGCTATAAATTTTTCGGCTGCAGCGTTTATTGCCGTTCTGGGGGGGGTTATTCGGGGTGAGAGGAGTGGTGGAAGAACCAGCAGTAGTTAAAAAACACAAAGCTTAGCAGTGGAATTTTTTTACAAGGAAGTCAACACATGCACAGAGGCTATTTATTGTTTCCGCTGTTACAATTTTATATTTTGGGGGGGGGGTTATGGGTGAGTTATCCAGATATGTGCTGCACCCTTTTCAGAAGTTTTGGGGGGGATCTGGAGCGGGTTAACGGCAGCGGTGTATGGGAAAAAAGTTTAAAAATTATCGGCGGTTTCTTTCCAAACGCGACGTCCCGGAAGCGAAGCAGTCAGTGCCAACGAGTAGTAAAAGGAGTATAAACAGCCTTGACCCGCTTTTCAGAACGCCACCCCATGGATAAAGGAGCAGCAAACACAAAAACAGATTCGGCTGGCAGGGGAAAACAGAGACACCTGGCGTTTGTTTTTAGAACAGGAAAAGGATCTATTTGGAACCGGGGTACAATTAAAAACTTGCTTTAACAACAAACAAATATGTTTTTTTCCGGTGCAGACTGCAGCAACGAATCTCCGACGGAACGATGTATCGATGCATCGATATTTCGGATGGCGAAGAACACAAAAAAAAAATGTGGGGGGGGGAAACCTAAGTCCGCACGCGGCGCTGGGTGCGAAGCGAGATGCGAAGCGACGAGATTCCCGTCCTCCGCCAGGGGCATCAGTTGCCCCGCTTGGAGCACGCTAAAGGGGGCATGGTCGGGGTGACGTCGAAGCCAAAAGGGAGGAGCGTGCGGACTGAAGCGGTCGGTTCGCAGGCAAATGACGGCTTACCGCGAACCGAGCCGCTCGTGAAGTAACGGCCCTAGAGCTCTATGGTTGAGTCAGAGAACTCAGTAAATAGATACAGAAAGAATAGGAAGAAATTGAGTTTGGGGCTTGAAGCTTTGTAATAGGATAGCAA
>JAHTLZ010000010.1:63218479-63232141 GCA_023846285.1 Phrynocephalus versicolor | reverse complement strand
AATAATAATAATAATAATAATAATAATAATAATAATAATAATAATAAAAAATCAGCACATGGGGTGCAGTGCCTAAAGAGCGAAGCAAGTATTTAGAAGAAATCAGAGTTGACAAAGCCACTATCAGTCAGCTGCAGAAAGTCGCCTTACTGGGATCTGCTCGCATAATTCGCTGATACATCACAGAATCCTAAACGCTTGGGAAGTGTTCAACTAGTTATTTTTAATACAAAATCCAGTGTAGTCATCTTCTCTGCTGCGTGATCATGATGATGATGATGATGATCCTGTTTATATGAGATCATTCAGTGCAGTGTAGCAGATAGAGCAACAGACCAGGACTCAGGAAATCTGGGTTCAGATCCTACTCAAGGGAAATGAGGTGGAAATCACAGAATCACTACATTCCAGGTACCTTTAAAGCTCTGTTAGATTGGTTGTGATTTGAATGCACATAACTCACAATACATTGTTGCAAGATCTGGAAAACTATTTGCCCAGGCATTTCAGATCTTATTCTAGTGGACCAGCTGCATTATGTTTAGTTTTATCCTCTTTTGCTTGCTGTTTACGCAGTACAGAGTGGCCTTTTCAGTCTCCATCTTGTTTGTACTTGTGTGGTGATGGATGTTGTTGCCCTTGTTTCTAAAAACAACTTGCTATCTTCAAGGCAGAAAATCAGTTGTGGCTGTAATGTGACATGTCTGCATACAAATGGTTAAGGAGATGGTGTCCTCTCTTATAAAATATTCCCTATGTTGACAGAATGAATCTGAAATGTAGGAGATATTAATGCATAGAACACCTAGTCAAACTGTGGAGTTCATCTGGGTAATGGCTGCCACAATGAATGGCTTTAAAGGTGGAATTAGTCATTGAAGATAAAGCTATTGATGGCTGTGTATTACCTCCAGGGTTACAGGCAATATACTGCAGAATGCCAGTTGTTGAAGGGCATACATCAGGTTAGCAACTTCCTATAGAGAGTTGTTTGGCTGCTGGGAAAGAAAGCACTGTACCATGGCTTCCTTTATGCTCTTATGATTCATAATGGGTTCCTTATCCTGCCTCATGTAGGGTCTCCTCCCATTCATTTAGAGATACAAGATGTTATGGTATGACCATGTTTATTCAACAGAGCAAGATCCACTAGCTCAGAGGTTCCCAGCCTTGGGGTTGGGACCCCTTTGGGGATCAAATGACCATTTCACAGGGGTCACCGTGAGCTAGTGAAGAAAAAGGCACAAATGGCTTCGGGCTGGAGGAGGAGGGGGAAGGGGTGGAAGAGAAAGTTACAGGCTTGATAGGTTGGAGGGGATGTCAGTCATTGGCACCGGAGGCTGCGATTGGCTGAGGGTGCCTGTAGAGGGAAGTTCTCTAGGGCACCTGTGGCAGTAGCCTGCCAAAGGGGGCTTGTGGCCTCTTCCAAGCAGGGCAAGGGGGTCACCACAACATGAGGAACTGTATTAAAGGGTCGTGGCATTAGGAAGGTTGAGAACCACTGCACTAGCTTTAACAGGTAGCCTCAGTTTTGGTCCATTGTACTTGCCAATCACCTCTTTGCCATCTAGCAGACTGAAAGTTCTGGACAGGTGGAAAGCAGACATGATGTAGTGGAACTGGTAGCCATAATAAATGCATTTCTTTCTCACATATACTGTATTGTTTTGTTATAAATCAACTTAACTATCTTTCTGTGCTGAAAAGAGAGGAAGGCAGCCATTAATAATGCCCACACTATAGACCCAGTGTTGTGGAAGATACTTGGATTTACTTTGAGTGAAGATACTGAAAAGGGCATTGCTAATCTTATTCCAGTATATCAAACTTGAGTAATTAAAGGATAGTCTACATGTGTGCATGAAATACTGCATATTTTAAAATGAAAGGCAACTTAAGATGTTTTAACTTGAGTGGAGTATCAATGGAGTTGTGTGTCAGTATGTTTGGTTTTATATATTTCCTCCTTCAGAAACAATTTACTGAAGCTGTTCTGTTCTTCCATTGAGTCAGAGGCAATATCTTTTCAAGGACATGGTGTAACTTTGTCAGTGAGAAGGAAGCAACTGCGGAGGAACAGTGGTCAAAATCCTGTTGTTTAACATAGTAAATTGTATTAAAGTACACCCATTGAGTTAATGGGGATTTGGTGAGTCAACTCCTCAATAGTCCCATTGATTCAAATTGGCCTACTGTAATTGCAACTTACTATACCAAAGTTACATTTGAGTAGGCCCATTTGGGTAAATGAACCTTCTGGAGGAGTTGATTCACTAAACCTCAAATGATTGGAATGGCCCACTCTAAACCAATGTACAGTGGACCCTTGTAGAACAAACAGCTTGTATAACATAAAATCTGTACAACATAAAAAATTCTGGAGATAGGGGAAATTTGTTTAACATAATTGCCTATGGGGAGAATCCGTACAACATAAAAATGGGATTACTCCATTTTCAATGCATTCCTATGGGAATTTGTATAAAGGAAAATTTGTTTAACATAATTTCATTTGGAACAAATTAATTCCTTTATACAAGGCACCACTGTACTATGTTAAGCAGAATTTTGGCCATTATCTAAATCCATACCACTATGCATTTGAGCTTGTTTATGGGAAGAGATGGCTTTGGTTAATTAGTTGGAAGATGTGTTCTAAGAGCAGGACAGGGATTTGTGTGTTCTTGTTGGACCTGCTCCATTTCTCAATGTCTTCTGATATCTTTGACATTTGATGATTCTGGGATGCTGTCCTTGGATGGTCCTTCCTGGAGGGACAATTCCAGATAGAGGAGTGGTGAAGTATTGTTGTGTGACACTGTGGTCAGTGGCTTATGGAGGGGTGGGGAGTTTCCATTCTATTTAACATATACTGTACATTAAACTGCCAGGAGATACGGTCTGGAATTTGAGGAGGGGCAGGTTTTTGATGTCATCAATATGCTGATACCACAGTTTTATTTCTGCCTTTTGTCTAAATTTATAGGAGCTTTTAATTAATGATCCCTGTATGGGGTGGCAGATAGTGCAGCTGCTGCTTATGGTTTGGTTATGTCTGATCTGATCATAGTGATGCATGCAGAACTAGTTCTTATCCAATGGCCAAGAGTGAAGAAACCTTTTGTATTGTTTTGGTTACTCTTTAGGTGGATTCTCACTATTGTCCCAGTTGCTTGGAAAATATGCCATCAGCTGAAGCCAAGCTGAAGAAGAATAGGTAAGATGACGTTGGACACAACATACCCTACATTCACCCCATTCCTTTCTTTGCGCTTCTCTTATAACTTTTTAATGATTTGTTTGATTTGATTTGATTATCTTATTAAGAGGATGAAAAAACTTTGAGAATCTCTACCATTGGATTTTATTTCCAGTGCAGACTCACTGGGATGAGTCATTTGCCTTTCTGTGTTTGCACTTGGTTTGTATTCTCTTTTCCCACTGTAGATCTGACTACTACATAAATGCTGCAGCTCACATTTGAGCTGCGTGGTTCTCTTGGATTCCTCATATATTTGCTGTGATTTGGCATTGTGTAAGACTTTTTTGAAAAAATAAATGTACATACATAGTGTGAAACAGTTTTTGAACAGTATTCTTCAAATTGTTTTGAAACAAATTCTGGTTCCTGAGTTTTTCCTTGTGTGTAAAATGCTTCAGGATGTTTGATATTTTTCACTTTTGCACGGTTACTCTGAACAGAATTGAAAGCTTGCCTGTAGCAGCTTCTCTGCCATTGTCATAAAGGTAACCCCTCTGCATAATTTTGGGTGATGTTTTGAAGTGATGTCTTTCCTTAATGAATATTTCTAATGCAATTTGTTCTGCAAGATGTAAGAGAAAATTCCTAGTTAATCAGGCGCGGAAGCAAGACACTTGAACTCCAAGTTAAAGCCCTGAAATATATATGACTATACTTGAGTCCTCTTATTAGGAGAGAGGTGACATATTAGTAAGATGAATAAATGAAATGCTGTATAGACATTCATACTGGAATCTTCTCCTTCAGGTGTGCTAACTGCTTTGATTGTCCCTGCTGCATGCACACTCTCTCTACACGAGCAACAAGCATCCCTGCTCCACTCCCTGATGATCCAGCCAAGACGACAATGAAGAAGGCTTACTATCTGGCCTGTGGCTTTTGCCGCTGGACCTCTAGAGATGTTGGGATGGCAGATAAATCAGTTGGTGAGCAAGATTGTTACCAAGATGAATGTTGCGGGCTGTGTACACAGCTGATAGAGAGTGATATTTTATCTTAATTCAGGGCTAAAAAGGATCAAGGCAGGACCTGTGAAAGAGGGGGAAGGGACCCATGACAATGGAATGATGGTTAGCTTGCATGGGTAAATGGAGGCTGATCCCTTCCCACCAAAGGCCAGAATTTGTCCCTGAATGGGAATGGTGAACCTTTTCACAAAAGGGTCAGAACTGGGATCAGAGACTATGTCCAGAGGTCCAGGCTTCTATGAAAAGATAGTCCATATATGTTGCTGAAAAAAAATCAATTCACAACAATGTAAGAACTGTTTAGCTGAATCAGACTATGGCTTAAGTAGTTCAGCAGTATGGTCACATGGTGGTCATGGGATGAATCCCAGTAGCAACCTCTTTCTGATACATAACCATGCTGCTTTTGATACTGAAGCTACAGGGGGCATTTGAAGCCTTTTCATCAGTCAGCTCTTTGTTTTGTCTGAACAGAACTGAACACAGCTTATTTCCCTTTAGTCAACACAATTAAATGCCTTTACCCAGTGGCTCCAAGGCTAGTCTCTACATATTGCCATCTTCTGGTGGGAGAAAAGTGTACATGAGAATGATCCATTAGGGACATGGATATGGGTGAAAAGGCAAGGAAGGAATCCTAAACTGCTCCTGCTTTTCTGTAGGAGTGGTTATTAGTTCTCTGCTGTAGGTAGAGAAACCCATCAACCTTCCTGGTTTTCTATACTTATACTTTCAGAGTGCATCTGATAGTATTATGTACCAATAGTGTTTTTCCTCTTGCATGTTGGAGGCCTCTATGTGCATACTGTACTTCTTCCCTTACCCCTAAAGACCCCCTACTTACCTCCCCTTCCAGCTATTTATCTACCCTTTCCCCTCTAGCTGGCTGATGGAATAAAGATCAGGAAGCATTTAAACTATCTTTGTGTTGCAGCCAGTGGAGGTTGGCAGGAGCCTGAGAATCCTCATACTCAAAAGGTAACTAGAGAAAATGCTTCTGATTAAATAGAACAGCTTGTGAAATAAGAGTTCTCTTTTGCCTCCGGTGCTTACCACTGATTCATGGAAGAAATGTTGGTCAAGATTTGGTTGATTTTGAGAGGATGAGTCTTGCATTGTTATAGGGGGCAGTATCTTCTTACTAACTTAACTGTATACTGTTAAATAGAAAATAAATTGTGTGTATTCCTAAGATTTTTTTTTCACTGCAGGTTATCTTTGAGGTACTATGCCCTCTATTGATTGATTACATCCAGATATGCAGTTTGCATTTGAAGTGCCCAGTACACAGACTGATGCATACCCTGTGTTGTCTCTGAAAGCAGATTACTGCCAATTGTTCAGGCCACGGTATTGCCTCAATTCCACTGTACTTCACCAACTTTTGTCTTTCTACACAGAAAAAGAATTGATCAAGAACTTTTATTCCATTTGTGGGTTGGTGATGTCTGTATGATTTTCACTTGTTTCATGTACTGCCCCTTTCATTTAACACGAGAAGGACTGCCTCATTTGTGCCGTTTCATTTTGCTTTTTCCCATTTGTTCTTTTTGGTGCTAGTACTCCACAAAAACCTTAATGCACGTTAACCTACTCCAGAAAAAGCAGGGGCAAGACACCAAAGAATCAATCTAGTGCCAAAACAAGCATCAGTAAAACCAACAATAGCAAACACAAAAGTGAACAATCCCAATAAAAATCACCATTGTGTACAACTTAACAGAATAAATACACAGTACATTTGCCAACTATACAGGAAAAGCACTCGCACAAAATAACAAAATAAAATACACATGCAGACCCCACTCTCAAAAAACAAAACCAAGTAAACAAATAAAAGATTGTGAAGATATTTTTCACCCCCTACCACTTCCTTTTCTTCTCTGTGTTTAGCACAGGAGTGGGCAAGCAGTAAAAATAATCTCCAAAATCAAAGGGACAAAAAAGGAAAGGGACTGGCAAAAAATCAGCAAAAGATGGAGGGCACCAGGAGGGAGATCCCAAACTGACAAAAATGAGCCGAGAGAAGCAAAGAAAGGGCTCCTTGTGGGTTTCTACCAATCCAGGCCAATTTATACTCACTTTATACTCACTCATCCATCGGGTATTTGAGTTAGCTGCTTGTAACACAGTTTGTTGGGAAATCATTCATGTGATTTTACATACAGGAGGCATAAGAAGGGTCAAATGAAAGAGGGAAAGAAAGACACAAACATTTTGTCTACCCTTTTCTTAAAATGTATCTTTTGTTTGTAAGATGCTATTTTTAGAAAATGAGGGAAAGGCCTTTTTCTCAGGGTTTTAATTCATTATGCAAGTCCTCTTGTTAGTACTTAATACGGAATATTCCCCTGGGCACGGTATTCATGAACAGACACCCTTTCTTCTTTAATTCTTCCTCCCGTTTGCCAGAGCCAGTCTTTGTGCTCTATGTCTCCACATGAGAAGGGCATATGATCTCATTCAAGTATCTTTTGCCCAAATCCTGGCTGACCATCATAAAAGAGCATAATAAAGGAGGCCGTAGCTTCATATGATCTTTGCTGCTCAGGCAGGGTTTGTGTAGGATGTTTCAGCTCATGTGAAGAAGTACTAGGTACCCTCTTGTGCAAGCTTTATGGTTGTTTTTCCACTCATGCAATGATCCATTGCACAAGTGGAAGAACCAAAGAGGATTTGACCATATTTATTTCATTTGCTATGCTGCCTATAAGATGGAGGATTTGCACTAGCTGTATTCAGACCGATGAAGCTGTTTGGATGAACAGCGAAACGTTTCTATCTCTCAAAAAAGAAGTCCAGTAGCCATGACTCAACTTCCAGATGCTTGGCAGATGTTTTCCAGAAGGTCTGGTACTAGCTCTGATCGGCTAACTGGGTGGTTTCTTTATTGCACTTTCTTCCTGATTTCTATTTCATACATAGAAGTTTATTTCCCATCATCGATGGCTGGGACCATTAACTTCTCTGCTAGGCCAAGGCATGCTTCAAAAGTGTTCCCATCTTTGGCCCTGGTGGTACTGTATCACTTCTAGTTTCTGGAACTGACTAAAAGCAAGTGGTGTGGATCAGAAATGGATGGATTTAGTCACCTCTGTGCATAACCTGGCATACTGAAAAAGCAGAGGAGAGAAACTTTTTTTAAAAGATTGTAATGAAATCCTCAAGTTAGGTTTTTATTTACTAAATTTGAGTAGTTAGTTACATCAGTAAAAATTGTGGTAGGAGTATAATGTCAGTGGTTCAACACTAAAGGATGCTTAAGGAAAAGAATATGATAAAAAAAGAATGGTAGGCTTGAAGTAGAGTACAACAAACCTTACCTTAAATTCCATGGTAGGGAGATTAGTAGCTTTAGGATAAAGAGTGGAAAAGCAGACTGGCGCCTGCCTCTAAATTAATACCTTCTATAAAACGTATACTGTACTTTTTGAACAATTCTTTATTATTATTATTATTCATTTTATGAATGAAATTCTTTTTATACAGATAAACAAGCTCGTTGAGTATTACCAACAGTTGGCTCAGAAAGAAAAGATGGAAAGGGATCGTAAAAAACTGGTTCGACGCCGACCCTACATGCCGCTGGCTTTTTCGGTGAGTTAGGAAAGCCATAAAGCATTCTGGAACTCACACAAATAACGTTTTGGAAGTGTCTTTATTTTCCGACTGTGACTTCTACAAAGAAAGCAAGCAAATTAAAAGGAAAAAAAGGAAACGCATTTCACTGAACACTTTGTGCGGTCGTGTTCTTCCACATACCCGTTTCAAGCACCCGGGAATGGCAAGATTCGAGATTTACAGTTTGTTATGGGAAATGGTCTGCTAGAGAAGGCACTTGTTAATTTACAGCTCTGAACTAATTTTTAATAATAAATAATTGGGCATATCCTCTGGAGAGGATGAGTTGCAGCCTGGGTCTGGAGAACTGATGCTGAGACTAGGGGACAGAGCTTTCTGTTTTATGCTGCCTCACAATAGCTAAATATTTTCTGGCTTAACACAGGCAACACACAAACTTAGTATTTATTTATTTATTTATTTATTTATTTATTTATTTATTTATTTATTTATTTATTTATTACACTTGTATACCGCCCCATTCCCACAAGGGGACTCTGGGCGGTTCACAACATACAGATAAACAGATAAAAATCAATACCAAGAACAATAACAATAAAGAGGTAAAATCCAAGAGCAATTAGGCGGGCAAAAGAATTGTGACCTAAGAATTGTGAGATTTGACTCTTCCAATTCAGTTTTAAGCAGTGCAGCTTCTATAATTGTAAAATGAAAAGCTTAATGTTGCTTAGTGGAATAAGTTTGCATATGCTCGCTGCCTCTTGGATATCTATATAACCTGCTTGCTTTGTGCATTTGCTTTTATCTTTATTGCTGCATTTTTCTTGTCTCCGTTGCTACCCGCTGCTAATTTGGGGGCTCTCCACAGCAACACACTATACATGTAGTGGTAAGTTACTTCAGTTTTGTTAGATCTAAAGCTCTTGAAACCACTAGGAGTCTGCTGGTATACTGATATTTATATTCTACTTGTACGTTGATGTTTGAATGTTGGTCTGCTTCAGGCACTTTTAGATGGTACTGGGCATATGGACCCATTTTAATCAGGGCTTTTGGTCTGTTTTCAGAATCGAGTCTCTCTTAGTCATCTTTTGGAGTGAATATTTTTCAGGCGCAAGACAATGGAAGCATGTCTTCATTTGTCCTCCCCGTCAGGTGTTGTAGAGATTGTTGGCCATTATATCTTTCTGAGACAACTGATAATTGACCATATGCTGGTAATCTGCCTAGTGCCTATATTTATTGGAGTTGATGCACAGTATGTGAGGCTGCATGGGAAGGTAGTTCATAAATGTCATTTGTTGCAGAGTGACATTAAAGCTGCTCATTCAGGGTCAAATTAGTTTATGATTATGTAACTTTTGTGGGTTTGGTGGCCATATTTTCATCACCAGCATCCATTCATAGCAGAGGAGGTCCCAGGTCCCAAAATACCCATTTCTAGTTTTTTGCTGTACTGTATTTTATTTTTAATTTAATGTAATTGCAGGAACTTATTGGAGTTGCCTGCACCCTACTTTATGCAATAATTGCTGCTTTTAGAGACTTCCAGAAACGGAACTGGGCCACCTGAGGCCTGCAAACTGCCCTTTGTCCTTGAACAAGACAATATATTGTATTTAAGAAAATCAAAGAGCATCCACCTGGCACCCCCATAACATATAAGGCACCAATACGCTGTTCTTAATGTGTTCATTCATTCTGCTACCATTGGTGGTTTTTTTTAATAACCTAGATCAGAATCCTGGTGAATTGCAGGATGCAAGTGAGCAAATGACTCAAGGAGAGTGTGCTGTTTTCTGGGCTCTCCACTGTATGCCTGGTAATCCCCTGATTGCTGACTTAATTATGCAACCAGTCATGTGTTGCTAAACCCGGAAACTGTGAAAAGCCTTCATATAGTTGCCCTTATTCTCTTGATTTTTCACAATAGAATGGTGTCCTATATTGTTCATTTTACTTTGTTGTGTGGTATATGCTTTGTTGGATTGTAAACTGACCTGGCCTAAATGTTTAGTTGGGCAATATATACATTAAACAAATGTATTTAATTGGTTGATTTGTTGAATCCACATTTCTGGTTTACAAACATTTCTAATATTCAGGTTGGAAATCCATCTGGACTTGGGTCCAGTTTTCACATCTAAATTGATATTCCTACTGTTTAAATACATTTTCATATATACAGAGATGCCTTTGCTAGTGCAACAATTGTCAGTGCAATGTGTGATCAGAATACTTTGGTTGACATTGGTTGCTGTTAAGGAGTGCTAACAAACACTGAGGGAGAGAGGTATTCCTTGTTTCTTTAGGACAGTGATGGTGAACCTTTTAGAGACCTAGTGCCTAAACTGTGATTCATTACCCACTAATTTTTCACAAAGTGCCACTACAGCCATTTCACCTGAATACAGGTGGCTGTGAAGGGGTGATGTTGGGTGCCCACAGAAAGGGCTCCGGGTGCCACCTTTGGCACCCATGCCATAGGTTCGCCAACATTGTTTGTAGGGTGTATGTTCCCTGGTCTTAATACAGTTTCCCCTGAGCTCTCAGTGTTCCATAATATGTTTCTCTTCAGTTACAACTCTGCCTCAATTTCAAATATTTGTTTTTCTTTTGAAATGAAATGAAATGAAATGAAATACAAGAGCTGATCAATGAACAGAAGCTACAGTATATTTATTGTTTCTTAGAGATGAACAGTCTTAACTATTGGTTTTTGTTGTAAAAATCTGTTCATAATTTCATGTGTAACAACGTGTCAGTGAGTACTTCAACTGATGATAGTTAACACAAAATGGAAGCAGATTTAGTTTTACATTGCTATCTTAAGCACGTATCTTCATGTCCACAAAAACACATTTCCTCTGAGTGGATTACAAATTTTAGCATCAAATCAAAATGGTTGAAAGTGGATTCTTAAAGGGAATGGTTTAATTGCTGCTTTTCTTTTTTGCTTCTTAAAAAATATTTGTTTCACTTCACTAAACTACCAAAGTTGTGTTGAACAGGATAAAACACTCTTAGGTTTGCTTTTTTTGTATTTGATTTTTCATATAAGGCCAGCTGTTGAAATAAATCTTCATGTCTTTTTCTAATAACAATCTTTTTCTGCATATTTTTTTCCATAGGATAAATATGGCCTTGGAACCAGGCTCCAGCGTCAAAGACCTGGGGCTCCCATCAGTGCCCTTGCTGGACTGTCGTGAGTACAAAGACACTTTTTAAAGTCTGGATGAGCATGCAATGTCATTTACTGTGGGGTCACAAATTATAATTCCCTTGGTTTGAGAATACAGTAACCCCCCCCCCCATCTATCGCGGGGGTTAGGGACCCAACCCAACCTGCAATAATTGAAAATCCCGCGATATGCGGATGCAGGTCGGGTTGGGCTGGGGGGGCGCGATGTTTAAAATGTCTTTAATCAACATTTGAAAAGCCAGGCTTTTAAAACATTCTTTCCCTTCCCCAAACCCCAGGATCCAGCTGATTGCTGCCGGGGTGGAGGAGGAAAACCTTTTGTTTCCCCACCCCAGCACCAATCAGCTGGAGCCTGGGGCTTGGGGAAGGGTGGGGGGAAGGTTTAAAAAGCCTGGGCTTTTAAAACCTTCCCCCCTCCCTCAAGCCCTTTTGGGGTACCACTGTACTGTGGTCCCACGATATAGGCAGGGGACCACTGTTATTTGTTTCTCCGAAGCCTGACAAGGAATGTACCTCATTTTTAAAGAAGATGCTGTTTCTTTAGAAAGAAGCTAAGTGAGGTTTCAATATCATTGTGCTGGGTGAAATGTTATAAATGTATTTTCCAAACTGTACACAAGCAACAGTAGTTATCTGCTTTTCTGCAGCAGCAACAGTAGCCAGTACCTGTGCTTACCCAAAAGCTTTTGATTATCTTTTTCTTCGTATATAGTGTATAGTGATGCAGGCCTTCTTCTGTTCCTGAAAGCCTTTAAGGCTCTAGAAAATTTAATCCTGTATTTTTATATTTACTTGTGTGGAGGGAATGAGACTAGAAAAGGTAGTTTACTGAAAAGTTAGTAATATATTGCATATCTGCATAGAATTCTAACACACAGTCAGAAAGGAAATGTTATACAGAATGCTTTTGGAAAGCATTTCAGCTGCAAACTGTTTCTGCTAAGCAGTTTGTATATGCTATACATTTGTGTAGCTTTATGCTACTTCTCATGTTGTTGGGTGGATCCTGTTCATCAGGGGGGATCTGGCTTCCGATTACTCTGCAAATATTTACCTCTTTTGGCGACAGGCCAGTAATTGGGGTTTACTGAAAATTTAATTTGCCCCATAAAAATTACTAAACTGTACACTTGTTCTCTGCCCTAGGCTGAAAGAAGGAGAGGACCAGAAGGAGATAAAGATTGAACCTGCACAGGCTGTGGAGGAAGTGGAACCTCTGCCTGAAGATTATTACACCCGGCCAATCAATCTAACAGAAGGTAGTAGCTCATTGTACCTACAGGGCTAGTCCATCCTGGCTATTGAATTCTAATAAGGCTTATTCTTTTGTGTTGCTCATGACTCTTGACCAAGAGTGTGCAGTTTTTAAAAAAGTTCTCTGCTCTGTGCACAGTGACAACCCTGCGGCAGCGCCTCCTACAACCAGATTTTCAGCCCATCTGTGCTTCTCAGCTTTACCCTCGACATAAGCACTTGCTGATCAAACGTTCGCTACGATGCCGGGTATGTAGGCTGTTACTTAAATTTATGTCACATTACTTTCAGATAAATTTTTATCTAAAAATTTATATAGCACTTCCAGTGGTTCCTCCCCAGGCACGGGGTTCTTCCGAGGTTTAACACCCAGACAAGGTAGAAAAATACATGTTACAAGAGCCATGCCAGATTGGTTTCTTTCAGAGAATGCACAAAATGGTTTAGTTCCTAGAAACCTATTATATGCTAAGTTAGGTCATTAGTCTGTCTAGTTCCTTACTCTCAGCACTGACGAGCAGCAACTGTGCAGGGCTTCAGGCAGGATTCTCCCCAAGGCCTAAATGTAGATTTTAATGTTTCCAGTAAAGTACTAACCCAGCCCAACTCAACTCAGTTTCTGAACTCAGAAGACATTGAATATCTTCTGAATGGTATAGCAGACATGTCTCTGAAATTGGTGCCGAGAGAGTAGTAGTAGTAGTAGTAGTAGTAGTAGTAGTAGTAGTAGTAGTAGTAGTAGTAGTAACAGATTTTAGAAGTAGGGAAGCCTTTCTCGAAGGCCAAATGTAAATAATGCCAATGCTAAAGTGCACGTTAGACTGTTGGAGATTTGCTATCTCATTGTCTATGTAAACATCTGCCAAGGCACATTCCAGCTAAGAAGCAAGTGAATCCTGATTGGCCAAGGAAGTGACATGTGACATTTTTTTCTCATGCTGTGAACAAGCTGGGAGGGACAGAGACGGGGGATTTTCCCCCAAATGGATTTTGGCTGCAAGATGGACTAATGGACCAAAGCTTAGCTTTGTAGTTTAAAAGTAGTTAGCGAGGCTGAATGCCTCATGGATTCATTTAAGTTAGGAAGGGAAATCATGTCATTATTTTTAGTAAAAGAATATTTGTGTGTAATTCTTCTTAGTAAATAAATTCTTTCATATTCTTATTCAAGTGAAGGTGCCTGTTGAATCATTATTCTAGTAAGTGAAATAGCGATCACAGCCAGGCCGGGAGAAGTAAAGGATCCATGTGGGCTTATGTTCTCCAGATTCTTGCTTTCAGCAGCTGAGGATGATTGATAGCAGATGGGATAGGGTAGAGGGACAGCTCAAATTCTGGTGGAATAATTAATAATAATAATAATAATAATAATAATAATAATAATAATAATAATA
>JAHTLZ010000010.1:63204757-63218469 GCA_023846285.1 Phrynocephalus versicolor | reverse complement strand
ATAATAATAATAATAATAATAATAATAATAATAATAATAATAATAATTACCCTGCCTTTCTCCTTGGAAAAGGACCCAAGGCAGATTACATTAATGAGGAACAATATACAGTCCAGTACAATTAAGACATATTCAAATTTCAGAACGGGGAATTGAGGGATATCTTACAGCATTAAAAGACAACATTAAAGCTACAAGAGAATGAGAGCAGTTAATATAGATAGAGTGCAGTATCAAAAGCAGTGAGGTTTCTGCCTGCACAAAAAAAGCAATAAATATTCCCCAGAAAAGTGCAACTGGTCATGTAGCAGACTGCTAAGTGGCAGAAATGAATACTTTCCCCCCTTTTATCCCATTGGGAACAGGTGCTTATCAGGGGAAGTAATGGTCTGATTAGCAACATGCTATAACCTGATCAAGAATTTTAGAATTTGTACTGAAGTCTATAAAATCTTGGTTATAAGCATGTATGTTAATTGGACTGCTAGCCATGTAGGAGTTCATTTTTTGCATCCATTTCCTGGCATTTTTGCTAGGCTGTGCAGCCCCTGGAGAGTACAGAGGTGAAGAAAATTAGCACCCCCAAAACTGCCAGTTCCCATCTCTATTTTCCAAGGAGATTGAAACTTTTCAGTGATATCTTCAAATGAAGTACTGTATAGTTCTGAATGTTGTCCTATAACAATTACAAGTAATAGAATGTAAAGAATCTTAAGCTGAAGAAAGGGTTATGCATTTGTTTAACCCGTGGTGTAATTAACAGTCTGGTTTTTGAAATTGACTTAAGTTGCAAAACTTGTTGTCATCCAGACAAACCGATTGAAAGGAGATGTAGGAGAAGCAGAACAAAGCGGTTTGTTCTGTATGGAACAATTTACGGAATTTTTTTTTATAAAATGTGGTCATGGGCACTTGCTTAATGGGTTTTAAGACAACTTTAGAGAATTTCACAGAACAAATTTATCAATAATAACTACTATTCAGTTTGACTGTACTCTCAGCTTCCACGTTCCTCTGGTCGGATACTGTACAGCAGTACCAGCTGGTGTGGATCAACCAACAGAGACAGAAAGCTGTTGTTTCCCTACAGCGTTTGCAGCCTTCCCAAAGGCAATCACATCATTGGACACCATGGGAAATAGAATGCTGGGCTACGTAGGCCTGAAGCGACCTATGGGTACATTAGGATGTGAATTTAATCTGGAGGGGCCTTCCTACGTTTTCATATTTCCTGCTGTACCATAAAAGCGGCTTAATTATGACATTTGTATCTGTGGCAGCTGTTCGGCTACATGAACTTTTTTGTTATTTCTCCCTCTAGAAATGTGAACACAATCTGAGTAAGCCAGAGTTCAATCCTACATCCATCAAATTCAAAATTCAGCTGGTAGCCGTGTAAGTATCCTGGAAATAGATGCAACCAAAAGTATTCCAAGACATGCACCCTGTTCTTGGAATGCTGGGACTGTACATAATATTTACCTAAGAGGAATGTGATATGAGGTACAAAATACACCTTAGAGTATGTGTTCATATGGTTTATTAAAGTTCTACAGCTTTCATAGTATAATTGTTACGTAGCATAAATGTTGTGGTTGTAATCAAATTTCTATTCTGTTGTATATGCATATTTTTTGTCCTATATGTGCACTTATTCTGTATAAAAATCTAGTGGTAAGTTGCAGGTTCCTTTTACTACAAGGTAGGAAGTGTAGTGCCCTCCAGATGTTTTGGACTACAACTCCCATAATCCTTTACAATTGAACATGTTTATGGGAGTTTAATTCATGTGTGGCAGATTGCCTGTCCCTGTGTAATGCATGTAAGAAGCAAATCATTCTGTATTCCAAGTCTTTCTTATGGTAGATTTCTCCTCGAAAAGGGAAAAAGAGTAAATAATTCATTCTATTCTGACATATTCCTACCAATGTTTAAAATACCAACATCTTGAAAAAGTTAGTGTGGGTTGAAAAGTGAAACCAGATTTCTAAAGCATCTTAAATTTAAAAAAATGAATGTAGCAGAAACTAAGGGATGTGCTCATACTTCAAATGGCTATTCATTCATTTCTGTTATCTTTGTAGGAACTATATTCCGGAAGTGAGAATCATGTCCATTCCCAATCTTCGCTGCATGAAGGTTAGTTCATGTTTACTTTGGTAGGCTTCTATTCACCTGGAGCTTGAAAGCTCTCTGGAGAACATGTGAGTGGCCATTAAAAATGGCTAAGATTCTGTTGTGTAAGGAAGGAAGAAGTATTTAATTACCAAATGTTGCCACCACTGTGTAACACTATTAAGAGGAAAACTTTCCATAATTAAAGACTTCTGCCCATCTTCCCCCTTTTTATTTACAGCGTAAAAAAATCCACCAAAACAAATAAAAGTTGTTCCAACAAAAGACAAAGAAAACAATGGGATTCAGACATTGCATTACTTATTTGATTGATTGTTTTTAACCTCGCCTGCCCACTCCGTTCCCTGCGGCAAATAACTATATCCAGAATCTACCCAAGTCTGTTGGGAAAATTTATAGGCATATTGCAAATATATTAATGAAACCAAAAATATCTTCTGCCCCTCTAGCGTTCTTATGGCTTCCATGTTACACAGGATTACAATGTCGGAAAAACCACAGGATGGAATTATGAAGTTTTTAATGCATATTTATATGAACAGGGTTAATGCCATTGTTTTTCTTTTTTAAAAGAACTGCAGCATTACTTTTCAAGCCTAACATTGTTTTGGTAACATTGTTTTGAAATAGCACACTCACTTGGTGCTTTCACAAATCACTGCTTAGAAAGCGCTGCACTGATTAACTGGATAAATTGACTGATATAATAAATTATAATAAATTATAAATTGACTGATATAATAAATAAGTAATATAGAGTTACTGGACAGAGATGCATCTACTGAGACATCATAAAATCAGGGCAAAAGTACTTTCTAAAAGCAATATTGTATGTTTGCCTGTTTCTTTCGCAGGAGAGTCAAGTTCTTCTTACTCTGACCAATCCAGTAGAGAATCTTACACATGTGACATTGAAAGAATGTGAGCAAGGTGATCCTGATGACATCAATAGTACAGCAAAGGTATTGCATCCTCTCATTAGCATAGATCCTGGTACCACGGCAGAAGATAATGTGAATATCTGTTTAGTGTCCTATATTCCTCTTCTTGGTGCTGTCACCACCGTCACCCTTGGATAAAAGTGTTTGCTCTTATCCGTGGATTTCAGTATCCACGGATATGGGGTGGTGGTGGTCCTACCGTAGTATTCCTGTCTGCAGCATTTGTTGGAGAGCATCCATATGTAATGGGGTTACTGTTATCTTGTCCTGCTGATGGCCTTTGAAAGGCCTCCGGTTGGCTGCGGTTAGAACTAGAATTTGCTGCACCTTGGGTCTACACAGAATAATTCTCTTCTTAGAGGATTATGGTTGATTGCTTACCTTTAAATGTACTTCCTTGAATGGTGAAGTGTAAATTCACAGATACGGGTAGAAAGAGATTCTGTTACTAACAGTTCGGTTGATTCTGACTATTCCGATAAACTCTCTGTTGACTATTCTTCCATACTTTTTGTTGTTGTGTCCTCAACATCCAATATGGGAGTTTTCATAATTATGGAGGGAGAGTCTAGAGAGTTCACTGAAGCCACCACATTAAGAAATGTCATGCTAGTGCAGTATTCTTTTGCTGTCTGAACTTTTGGTCTATAAATTGGTGGATGGGTGTTACTGTAGTACATCATTTCTCCATTTTTTTTCAGGTGGTGGTTCCCTCCAAGGAGTTACTTTTAGCGGGCAAAGATGCAGCTGCAGAATACGATGAGCTGGCAGAACCTCAAGATTTTCAGGATGACCCTGAGTAAGTGTGATTCTTCTTCATCTTTTTCCAAATGATGGCTTGTGTTCCATTTTGTCACAAAGGTTGATGCTTAACTAATAATATATACTACAGTTGTTGGGGAAGTACAGTAGCACCCCAATATCCGTGGATTCAGTTATCCACAGTTGGCAATCGTGGGAGTGGACTGCCAGCAGCTTTTCAAGCTTCCCAGGTGGTAGACCGCACGCGGACATTGCCCTTGGCAGTGGCAGCAGCAGCAGAAACAGCAGCTGCAGTGGCGGGTGACAAAACTCACCCACTTTCCCTCAATACCCCTGCCTTCTTGCGTGCCTGCCTGCCTGCTTTGCTGGCTAGCAGCCTTACCTTCTCCTCCCAGTGGACCTCTCACAATAACCAGGAGCCCTGGTGCTCTGCTCTTCTCAGTCTCCCCTCTTCGGCCCTCAGCACCTGCCTGGCTCTCGCTCGCTCACTTGCTCTCAGCTACCTGCTCTCTCCTGCTAGCAACAACCGAAAGACAAGAGTGCCGGTGGGGTGGGAGAGAGCAGGTAGTGGAGATTCAGTGAGTGAGCAAGAACCAGGCAGGCACTGGGGCCCAAAGGGGCAAGACTGAAAAGAGTCAGTGGCTTGAGACGGGCAAGTTGCTGGGGCTCCCGGTTATCACAAGAGGTGCCACTGGGAGGGGAAGGGACATGGGCGTTTCATTTTGAAAGTGGTTCTGAAACTGAACATGGCACCTGGAACGCAGTCCCACCCTGTGGAACAAAATCAACCACTATCTCACCTTGCTTTACCTTGCACGGGGGGAAATTCCAACCAGGAAAAGGCCTCCGATGCATCATTTTCCCCTCTCCCTGGTGCTGGCCAATCTCCTGCAGCATTTGTTGAAGAGCATCCATATGTAATGGGGTTACTGTTATCTTGTCCTGCTGATGGCCTTTGAAAGGCCTCCGGTTGGCTGCGGTTAGAACTACAATTTGCTGCACCTTGGGTCTACACAGAATTCAACAAGTCACCAGTGAAGGTGAACCAGAATAGGAGTGATGTGATCAGTTTTCTCACACCAGCCATCAGTCTGGCTGCCACAGTCTGGATCTGCTGTAGTCTCCAGGTCATCCTCTCAAGGGAAGCCCCACGTAGAGAACATTATAATAGTCAATCCGGAAGATGACCTGTGCATGGAACACATCCTGAGGGAACCCTTATCTCGTTAGGGGCAGAGTTGGGCAATAAGCGCCAGCTGGTTAAAGCAGATCAGGACACAGCTGCAATCTGGGAATCTCAAGAAAGAGCTGGGTCCAGAAGAACACCCCAAAATGCCAGAAAATTGGAGATTAAGAACTTGATCCCTAAGTGGGAGGGTGATGCCTTCCAGTCTATGGATAATCATTCCCAAACTCTCAGAGCCCTCCCCCTCGAAGTAAACTTAACACTGCATGTTCCAAATGATTGTTTACACTTACCTAAATACTAATGGGATGGGTTAGGGGGTGGCAGAACTCTTTGTAGTTCATAATCTCTCTCTATATAACTCATATGCCCCCACAATGTAACAACAAAACCATAAACCATTAATTTTTCAAAATCAATCATGACACAGTCCAATATGTCATGTGTTGCTGATCTGAGGTTGTATTTCCCTAGTTTTCAGACTTGCTAAGAAGTAGATAATTTTTATTATATCCTGATATGCAAAACCATAGAATTCAAAGTGGGTCTACTTTTTTTGCATATACAGAAGAATTCTTTCTATCAGGGTTCTTTCCCATAGTGTTAACAATCCTTTACATACAGTATCATATATAATGAGCCTTAAAGGTCCTTATGACCCCAATCGAGAGGCTGAATTAGAGTGTTTGGGGCCAAACATTTAAACAGTATAGGTGAGAGCTACTTTTTATATTCAAATAATGTACATCAAATACCTTCTGTGTATCCATATTTCCTTCCATGGGCTAAAGATTTTTTTGATTCAGTGGTTGGCCTCATGAAAAAGGGTGGAAATTATTTTCTGATTTGCCATCTGCTCTAGAGAGTTGAGAAATGCTCCAGAACACAGTGAGAGGTGACATTGTGGGGTGGAGGAAAAAGAGGGAACCAGCAGAAATCACCTCCTTCATCCTTCCCATTCAGGGAGGCTTCCACTGGATCAAATAACCTTCCTTGAACAGGGTGTAATAGTTGGCCACAGACCTTTAAAAATAAAGGAGCCAAATTAATTTTTTTAAATTTTGACTTTGCAGCATTATAGCCTTCCGGAAGGCTAACAAAGTTGGGATATTCATCAAGGTCACCCCACAGAAAGAGGAGGGGGAAGTTACTGTAAGTTTTAAGATGAAACATGAGTTCAAAAACCTTGCCGCTCCGATCCGGCCTACCGAGGAAAGCGATCAAAGTTGTGAAGTCATCTGGCTTACTCACCATGTGGAGCTCAGCTTGGGCCCTCTGCTTCCATGAAACGCATCCAAAACTGAATCCTAAATTATGGTAATACACTACACTGTGTCACTATTGGAAAAGAGCACATCCCGTAGGAACATTGAAGGCACTGCATCATGTAGGCTCCTTTGGATGTGAACGTGCACCACCGATTTCAGCTGAAAGACGCAGACGTGGAATTGAAAGAGAAGAACATCACTCCTGGGTGATTTGTCCCTTTGCTGTCCTTTCTGAAACGTTGACCATGGAAATGGGTGATTCTCCCACTGTGCCACCTTTGCTTGGTCAGCTTTATCACACAAAGTTAACTGTGCATATTTGTGGCCACCCTGTCTTACTTCCTGAGAAAATAATTCAAGATTTCTAGCAGAAAGTTTGTCTGGTCTCCCTTATTTCAGTTTAGCAATGCATTAGCTAATGCCACAATCTTTGTGCTAAGTTGTGCTCACAGTAATAACTATTCCAAGCCTGCAGTACCATCACCTAATAAAGCAATGTTTAGCATAAGCAGCATGATGTGCTCTTGCTTCCATCTTCTGCTGTATATGACAGGGTCTGCTTAGCGCCCATTAGCTTTTTATTCACGTACTAAGTTTGGCTGTTTCATGAAATGCTCTCTTTCATGTTTTGCTAATGAAGGTCATTCAGAGGAAGGCATTTATGTGCCATCTTAGTATTTTGCAACTTTTTGAGGCATAACATTTCTGCTGCTAGGCTGGAAAACACAGATTTAAAATAAAACAGGATCTAGAGTGTTCTATAAATGAAACTGCACCTGTAATGTACCTAATGAAGCAGTGTGCCCGCTGGAGCATTGGGAAGGGAGCAAGGTTCCCTCTAAGCTGTGCACATGACTCCACTTCCCTCCATGCAGCGATCCTCCTCTTCCATGCAATTGTTTTAAGTCTCACAACAGAACCCCATGTTGAGGGGCGGAGTTGCATGCATGGGGGGGGGGGGGAGAATCCCAACCAGCAGACCTGAAAATGAGATACTCTTGGAAGGAAGGAATGTATTAGTGTTTCTGGTATATTACTTCTTTAGGAACAAGATAAACCACCAAAGATATTTCAGCATTTTTGTGGGTGCGATCACCTTTCCAGTGTATGTTCTGAACTTGAGACCTCTTTACAAAGTAGCTACTGGAATCCACTGCATTTTTGCACAAAATGTATTTAAAATCTGGTTTTCATGCCATAATAAGCATAAGGGAATGGCTTTTGAAAGGCTATGTTTGCATCAAGTTGAATAAGTAGTTTTCAGCTCTGTTAATTCCCAGAGCTTCACTCTAACATTTGATGAGTATTCAAAACTCACTATTGCAGAGCCAGCTACTCACACAAACATAAATATATGTGAATGCTCCAACAGAGGCTTCCAAGCTCTTTTTGATGGATTGAGAAGACATGCAGTGGACCTAAGGTGACCTGATTTTTCTTCTTATCCATTGAATGAAGGTTTGATGCAGTATAAGGAGTAATAGAAGTATCAAGATGATATGGGTGTGGTCTGTTGCAAAGCGATCCACAGTACAATACTTACTCGTATTTTGTGGCCCAAGACAGAGAGGAAAAGAGAGCCTCTTTTCATTTCAGTTAGAAAAGAAGTGCTCAAAATTGTTGGAAAATGGTTTCCTTGTAGATTGCAAAATATTCAAGGGTGTTTAGATAGTTGTCCTTTGCTTGGTAGTGTCTGGATGAAGGTTATGCCTTATTTTCCATTTTGTGCAATGAGCGTGAAGAATGAAAGAAGAAAAAGAGTTTGGTGTTCACAGGCTTGCATAGACTATACACGATGTAAAGCATGAGTTCAAGAAATGTAGCCAGTGTTTATTAAATGTGTAGTGTTTAGTGTCTGCTGTTCTCAGTTTATAAAATAACTCCAAATTAAACCTGGTTTAACATTTCCCAAGCTAATCTTTGACTGAATAATACTTCGGAGTGCAGCTAATAGAGTTCAGGTGAGCTTGCACTGAAGCGTCTTAAAACATATAGGAAAGTTGGACATACTGTACTGTACTTCAGAGGCTTTCCCCCTTTTTAATCTTTTAGCATATAGGAGTAACTGTTAAGATGTACTTTCACATAACTGCAGAAACACCTCTCTGGCTCCTTCTTAGAGTACACTGGAAGCATTCTGCCTCTTGTCAATATTAACAGGATGACTGTGTTGCCTTACTGTTTAATGTAGTCAACTTTAAAATAAAGAACCAGACAAAATTGTCTTTGTGTCCTTTTTCCCTCCATGGCATGTAAGGTGAAATGTGGGAATAATATAATAATCATGTGCCATCAATGCTGACTTATTTATTTATATTTATATTTATATTTATATTTATATACCGCTGGATTTTCCCAAAGGGAACTCAGGGCGATTAACAGGTATAGCAACACATTTTAGAGCTTTCTGAGCAGATAATATTTAGAAGTGGTTTATTCTCTTCTGAGGGCATCTTGAGATGGTGCAGCTGGCATGCCACACGGGCTGGCTCTATTTCACAGTAAGAACAGTGGAGAATCAAACTCCCAAACTCTGGCTCCGCGACTAGATATCTAAACAACTGAACTATCCAGCCAGCCATTGAGGGAATAATACCTGATGCTATAAACTTGAACATCTGTACTATCACGTTTATTTTTGCAGTAGCAGTATAATGTAGTTTGTGAGACTGACATGATTCAATAATGAAGCCATTTTAGATGTTCCTTCATACAGTACCACTTATTTATGGGTGCAACAGTAGCTGGGCATATGGAAAGGTCGGGAAACATTTGATACTTTTAACACTGATGGACCTAAGCAGGTGTCTTTAAAAAAAGAGCAAAGCATGCTGCCGATATACTTTCCCATAGCACTTAAAGAACTAGGCAGTTTACAATTTAATTATACCAGCTATACATTGCCCATCTCCCACCCAGAAAGCTGGGAACTCAGTTAACTGAACCTGGAAGGATGGAAAGCTGAGTAAACCTCAAGCCAGTTACCTAGGACTGAGCCCAGGTTTTGAGCAGAATTTTGGCTGCAGTACTGCAATTTAGCCACTTTGCCACAAGCCTACTCCATCATTGCCTGGAATAGAGATCACTAGAAACCATATATGAACTGATGTTAGCTTTTTGAGAAAACTGAGCAAGGAAGTAGTTTTAATATTTTTAAAAGAAATTAAAATGCAAAACAGCTCAAAACCAGTTGCAGGCATCGGGTAATATGTAAATAGACTAAATGCTCCACTCACATGTGAAGGCATAATGGATATGGTGTAACCTTTGAAGGCAAATTGCTTCAGGAAATAAGAACATAAGGAGAGCCTTGCTGGATCAGATCAAGGGCCCATCTAGTTCAGCTTCCTGTATTTCACAGTGGCCCCACCAAATGCCTCTGGGAGTACATGAAGTACGTAGAGACTTGTCAAGATGTCTCAAAATGCTAGACATCTATTGCATACCTGGTGCACTACAAATAGGGTGCACAACCCTAGATATCTCTTGAAATTTGGTGCACGATAGTGTTTTCAGTAATTTCTTAGCCTGAAGCTGTACACCTTCAAATTTATGCTGTTTTCATCTATGCTCGCATAAAATTTCAATAGAATTTTGGTCAATATATGTACACTTTAGTAATTTTTATTTTAGATTTCCATACAGTAGTCCATGTGCATGGCAGATACACTGTGATATGGTGAGGATAATGGATTGTCTAATTCCTCATGAATTTGTGTCTGAGATACAAACCAAGGACTATATTACTTAATCCCTTAGGGCTGGCACTAAGGCACCACCTCCTCTTTATTGGAGATATCCACAAAGTGGACCTAAAGGATTACCAATTCAAAAGCGGTTTAGAATTTCAACGATTAAAAAAATAATAGCACCACATCAGTTTAAAAAGGCCCTAAGCACTCTGTTACCAAAAGGTCACCTGAATGAAAAAGGTGGTGGTGGTGGTGGTGGTGGGCACATGCTAGCAGAAGAAACAGGGAAGGGGTTAACCAAATTTTCTTTGTGAAGTCTACAAACTCGGAGTGTGGCCCAAAATTCTTCCCTTTTGTGTGTTATTGTGGGAATTCTTTCAATTCAGGTGAGAAAGACCTCACTTGGAAATACTGGAATGCAGACTGAAATAAATGTGCAGGCCATATAGGGAACCTTGCTGGCCACTGAGGGGCTACACAAGGAAAGGGGAGGGTCTTTCATGCACTTTTTAAGACTGTATCTGGAAGTTGGGTCATGGCAACTGGACTTACTTATTTCTTGAGATTGAAACATTTTGGAACTTATCAAAGATCTCTCAAAAAAGAAGTCCAGTAGCCATGACTCAACTTCCAGATAAACTCACCTGGATGACTGAGAATCTTCTCAGACATATGACTTATCAAAGAAGCTTCACCAAAGCAAAGCAAAGTGTACTGCTTATAAAGCCGCCCCATACCACTTCAAGTAGTCTCTGGGCGGTTTACAGTTTTTAATTACAGTGTGCAGGCTACACATTGCCCCCCCCCCAGCAAGCTGGGTACTCATTTTACCAACCTCGGAAGGATGGGAGGCTGAGCCAACCATAAGCCTGCTACCTGGGATTGAACCCCAGGTCATGAGCAGTTTTACCTGCAGTACAGGCATTTAACCACTGCACCATGGGGCTCTCAGTCTGACGAAAACATTGGAGAGTTCAGTTTGTAACCTAGGACTTGCTTGTCCTCAGTACACAGAAATTAGAATAATCTGATACTGTGCATATTTTTTAGAAATGATTTAGGAAATACTTGAACACCCTGTCTTAAGGTATTTTATTCATACTGTTAAAATAAAACATTCCATAATCATTTTTTTCTTCTTTTTTCAATTTTTTGACTTCAGGAAAAAAACAAAAAATGTTTTTTCTTTCTAATTTTTCCAGGGTTTTTTCTGGGCCTTCACATCTCTAAGTGGAACTGGAAAAGGTGCAGAAGTATTTTTTTACCCAGCATGTTATTAGTCTGTGGAGCTCCCTGCCAAAGAATGTGGTGGTGGCATCTGTCCTGGATGCCTTTAAAAGGCGATTGGACAGATTCCTGGAGGAAAAGTCCTCCACAGGTTACAAGCCATGATGGGGATGTGTAATCTCCAGACTTAAAAACAGTTTACTTCAAGGGCCAGATGCAGGGGAGTGGTATCAGGAGACAGATATCTAGTCTCCTGTGCTCTCAGAGGCAAAGGTATAAATTGGCAGTTTCTTCCTCCTCTGCAGACAAAAGGCTATGAAGAGTTTCTAGGATATGAAAAACCAGGCCACATTTCACATAGAAAATGTAATTTTAAAAGGTTGCTATAATTTTTTTAAAAAAAAACTATGAACGCATTTGCTACAAGTATAAGCATTTAAAAGTGACAAACGTTCTCTAGTTTACACTGCATTGGTCTAAAAGTCAACACAAAAGTAAAGGACAACCGAAATCAAGACTGCAGAGCTATTTCAGGGATCCAAGCGGAGTCATTGAGCCCAAAGCCCACCCTGAAAACACCTGGGAATTACAAATGGCTGTAGCGTGTGTTTAATTTTAAATATTGTTTTAATGTGAAACAACATAAACAAGCCATCTAGCCCCCCCCACCCGGAGAGCTCCTTCTCATGGTTGCACGCTCAGCACTGCCTCCTTGAGACATGCAGCAGAACTCAAAATGAAATCCTACTGCAGTGTTGGCGAACCTATGTATGGCACGGGTGCCAAAGGTGGCACTCGGAGCCCTTTCACAGCCACCTGCATTCAAGTTAAACGGCTGTATTGGCACTTTGCAAAGAAATTGTGGGTTTTGAATCGCAGTTTGGGCGCTCGGTCTGTAAAAGGTTGTTCGCCACCACCGCTGTCCTACTACTGTCCTTGGGGCTCCTGCATCCTATTCAGGACGGTCCCCGCTAGGAAGGGCGGCAGCTTTGGGAGGAGGGCAAAAGCCACCGCCGGGCCCTTTGAACGTCAGAACCGCCGGCCTTAAACCTCCTGCAAGCAGGACGGAGGCTCCGAGGAAGGACATCTAGAGTCGTTTCCTAGTAGGGGGTGCCCCGTTCCAACGGCCGCCTCGACCGTGAGGGAAAAGCGGGGCTTCGATCCACGTAGCCATAGCTCCTCCTAAGCCGCCCCGCCCCGCGTCCCATTGGCGCTCAGGCTCCGCCCACCTTTTCGCCCCGAAAGGGGAAACCAGGAGGCGGTTGGTTGGCACCGGCGGGAAGGGAGGGGGCGACGGTCACTTTCGTCACTTCCGGTGGAGGGGCCGCCTTCTTCCGGCCGCTCTTATGATTTTTTTTAATCCTTTTGGAGATCCAAGATGGCGACGTCTCTGGGCTCGAACACCTACAATCGGCAAAACTGGGAGGATGCGGTAAGGCAGGGGCGTCGAAGTGTGTGTGTGTGTGTGTGTGTGTGTGTGTGTGTGGAGGGGGGTGTCCCCGCTCTCTGGGCCAGAAAGGGGGACCCCCCCGCCCCACCGGTCCCTCTGCCTTGGAGGGGAAGCTGCCCGGCGGAGGGAAGCCCGGGGTTGGGCCGGCGTGGAAGGAGGGGTTGGGGGTGAGGTTTAGGGTTGGAGATCCCCCCTCCCCCCCCCCGGAGAGATCCTCTGCTCGCGTGCACGGCGGTCCCTTGGAGGCGGTTAACGGAGGCGGGGATCTTCTGGACCCGAGGTTGCCCTCCTCGGTTTCCTCCTCACACGTGCTGATCCGATTTTCAAGGGCGCTTCCCTTCCAAGGCCCCTGAGCTTCTCCTTCAATCAAGGGCAGCTAAAGGCTGCTCTCCGCAACCCCTGAGGTGATTTTGACACGTTGGACCTGTCAAAGTCAGTTCTCTGGCGGGAAAGCAGAAAGCAGCAGAAGGCTACCCTTGATTGAGGGTGGTTGGGACGGGCTTCCTTCCGGAATGGATTCATTGATTTTCAGTGCTTTCCTATGGGAATCAGCTGTTCGACTTACGACTTGATTGACTTCCGAATATGCCTTTGGAACGGATTAATGTCGTAAGTTGAGGTACCACTGTATAAAAGTAATTATTGAGAATGTAGTGAAATGTACCTTTCTCTTGGTCCTGAAATCAATTTATTTCTTTTGTGTAGGATTTTCCTATTTTGTGCCAGACATGTCTTGGAGAAAATCCATATATCCGAATGGTATGTGTTTATCATTTAATACTAAAGCAAGCATGATGAAATAGAAACTCAGAAGAATATTCAGTTTTCAAGTACCACTGAGTTCTATTACATTGCTGTAAAATGGGGATTTTATCAAATGTCATCTGGTATGTTTCTGAGAAAATATACTTTAGATTGAAGTATTAATGTAAAACACACACAGAGTGTATTTCATTTTTCTTTTTAGGGTATTATGTAAATTATTCCACTCTGTGATGAGCATCTTAAGGATTTTGGCCATTTGCGGATCAGTGGTTACTTTTAGAAAGA
>JAHTLZ010000010.1:63159757-63199757 GCA_023846285.1 Phrynocephalus versicolor | reverse complement strand
AATTCGTAAGTAGAGGTTTTAGTGTAGTAGCCCTCAGGCACTTTGTGCTGGAAAAAGTAGACCTCGGCCTGTTCAAGGTTGGACAGCCCTGCCTTAGAGGAAACACTAGTTGTGAATCTTCTATTTGTATTTCTGGTGTTGACTCAAATTTTCTTGTACTTTTCTAGATCATGAATTCTGATGGCACCCGACCTGTTGGCGCTCTAGGAAAGGCAACATCCACCAGTGACATGTTACTCAAACTAGCTCGGACCACCCCGTACTATAAACGTAACCGGCCGCATATCTGTTCGTTCTGGGTGAAAGGAGAATGCAAAAGAGGAGAAGAGTGTCCCTACAGGTAAAAAGTCTACTGAGAAAGTTAAGCATTCAGGTTAATGCCCCCCTCTGATTTTTGGTCCTACTGCACAGGGCTCTGTCCTGTGCATGCGTGACACCCCCCCCCTGTGCAGATTCCATCATGACCGTAACAAAAAGGGTCACTGTGAATGCATAGGGAAGGAGAAGCCCTACATGGAATGGGACAGTGATGTGCATGCAAGTTTGCATGCAAACTTGATTCAAGTATATTTTTCAAGGAAAGAGGCAATGTTTGGGTTAGTAAACAGCAATACAAAAATAACACACCTCAGTTGGAAAAGCAGGAAAAAAGCTCTGTGAAAAGAGTGGAATAATTTCAGAGTAAATATTAACCCCGTACATTGTGCCTGAAAAGTTGTCAGCATTGGACCAGTGGCACATTTTTATTTACCTTCATGTGCATGGTTGATAATGACTGCTTGCATCTTGTGTTCTCCCAGTAAATTATCAAAGAGTTATCCTTAATTCAAAAGGTTGACCAAGGCAGATGGAATATGTGTTATCTTCCCTGTAAGTGTAACAAAATATTGCTTTCACGTTCTTAGACATGAGAAACCTACAGACCCAGATGATCCTCTTGCTGATCAGAACATTAAAGACCGTTACTACGGCATTAATGATCCAGTGGCTGACAAGCTTCTCAAACGAGCTTCCACGATGCCGCGTCTTGACCCACCCGATGACAAGACAATTACAACTTTGTATGTAGGTGGCCTGGGTGACACTATCACTGAGACGGACCTTAGGTATGTGTGCGCTTGTGACTCTGCCTCAGATGGAACTCTTTCTCAGCAATGCATGTATTTCTTTGGGCATACCTTTACTAAGAAGCTCTCTTGAAATGAGCCCTGACGTATACTGAAAATACTTGATTCTAGTAGTACAGTGGTCCCCCGCCCAATCACGGTTCATATACTGCAGTCCCGCTATATCTCAGTACCACAGTATATGAAAACAGGACCCCCTGGGGTAATGGGGGGAAAGGGCTATTTAAGGCCTCCCTTACCCCCAGGACTGGCGCTGCCCCAAATGGGCTTGTGACGGCCTTCCTGGGCCTTCTGGAGGCCCCAAAAGGGCCTCCCTGCGAACTGGAAGTGACTTCTGGTACGCAGCGCCAGGCTGGGGGTAAGTACAAGAGCCCCCTGCTAGGCGCCCCAAGCCCAACCCGACCTGCATCCGCATATCACAGATTTTCAATTATTGCGGGTCGGGTCGGGTCAGGTCCCTAACCCCCGCAATAGGTGGGGGGGGTCACTGTATGCATTTTGTTGTATTTTAAGAACCTTCACTGCTTACGTTTTCTCATGGAAGAGTGGTGCAGTGGTTAAATGCCTGTACTACAGGTAAAACTGTGCTCACAACCTGGGTTCAATCCCTGGTAGCAGGCTCACGGTTCACTCAGCCTTCCATCCTTCCGAGGTCGGTAAAATGAGTACCCAGCTTTATGGGTGGGGCCCCAAGTGTAGCCTGAACACTGTAATTAAAAATTGTAAACCGCCCAGAGACTACTTGTAGTGGTATGGGGCGGTATATAAGCAGAACACTTTGCTTTGCTTTGTCTTTTTAAAAAAGCCATGTCTTGATAGCCATACGAGAGATTTTGTCCACAAAACAATTAAGTAGCATAATCTGACTATGAGTTAATCTAGCCATGAAGATCCTTGTTGTGCTTGTGTCCTCCACCCCCCCCCCCCTTTGGCCTCTCGCACTAACCTGTATTTGAAAAAACGTTTATCACTCTTTGCTCCTCAGGAATCACTTCTACCAGTTTGGTGAGATTCGGACAATAACCGTGGTGCAGAGGCAACAGTGTGCGTTCATCCAGTTTGCCACACGGCAAGCTGCAGAAGTCGCAGCAGAGAAGTCCTTCAACAAGCTGATTGTCAATGGTCGGAGGCTGAACGTGAAATGGGGCAGGTGAGTGGCAAGGAAAAGGAGTGAAGACAGTGTGGATTTCTGTCCCCACCGCACAGTCTCTTGACACAAACTGGGTCCCTCGGCTCCGAGTACTGTGGATTATCCCTCCACATCCGGCCTGTCATAGGACATTGAATGTACTACAAAAGCCACCTGATTCATTTCTGCCTGTCTTAAAGGAATGATTTGGCTGATACCAAATGCCCCTAGAAAATCAGTTTATATGTTGGTATTTTGTCAACAGCTTTCTCCATAAAGACTATTTTTATATATATTAATTGACCTTGGAATCAAGTATTTGCCCAATCTTACTTCTTGAGGATTATTCTATTGTTTTTCCTTGTGGTTTAGATCTCAAGCAGCCAGAGGGAAAGAGAAAGAAAGAGAAGGCACCACAGAATCTGGAATAAAGCTGGAACCAGTCCCTGGACTACCCGGAGGTAACGGAGACCCATGGGTTTATCACATACTGGGCAAGTTGTTCTTGTGAACGACATGAGATACACTGAATTCAAAATGGGGTGTTTGGGGTGGGAGAAAATATGTGAAACAAGTTAATCAGAATTTAGTAAAGGGGAACATTTGTACTTAAAGAGTTGAACTGATACAGTTAATTCAATCATAATAATCTTTAGAGTACAACTGGATAGTATGGCCACCCGAGGCTTCTAGTACGCTTCCCTTGGAAAAGATTTTGCCCCCAAAGAGGCTTATTTTAAATAAAGAAACTGGAAGAAACTGGAAGTGGCTCGTTGATTATTTCTTAGTTTCTTTTTTAAATCTACTCTGGCACATTTTTCTGTTTAGTGACTAAACTGAAGGGGGTTGACATCCAAAGAGCATGGCAGTAATGAGCCAGGGGTTGCTCACCCATTCCCGAATGCTGTGGTTCTCAACCTTGGGCAACCCAAGTGTCCTTGGATTAGGATCTCTAGGAATCTTCACCACTGGTTGCACTGGCTGGGGTTTCTGGAGCTGCAGGCCAAGAATACCTGGGTTACTCAATGCAAAACTAGGCTAGGTGATACTTTTATAGGTCACTAATAGAACAAAAAAAATGCAAGCTGAGCTTTCGATGGCAAGCCATCTTCATCAAAACATTGTAGCAAAAGTACAGTCTTGGCCAAAGATGTAGTTTGCCAGGCGTTGATATTCTTCATGGCCAGATAATATCAGCCAGGCGCTGTTCTGATGGAGCAGGAAGCAGGGCTGGTGTTAAAACTGCATCAAAGTCCAGGATTGGGTCCCAAACCCAAGCTCTCCAAACAAAGGGATATAGGCCATGCCCATGGTTACCCACGTTTGGGAACCACTGTCCTGAAGCACTTGATTCATATTCAGATCCAACTGCTTTGGAAGGAACTTCTCTTCTGACTGAGAATTAATAATAGTGACGATGCTGTTGAGAGCTGGATTGCAGCCATGTTGCAACGTGAATTGTCCTCTTCTGCATCTCGCTAATTGAAGAAGAAAATTTTCATTGCGAACGCTGTGTCTTGCAGCTCTTCCTCCTCCTCCTGCGGCCGAAGAGGAGGCGGGTTCGGCAAACTACTTCAATCTACCTCCCAGTGGCCCTCCAGCGGTAGTAAACATTGCCCTGCCGCCACCGCCTGGCATCGCTCCCCCACCACCTCCAGGTAATATTTTCCTTCCATAGAAGCAAAAATAAGGCTGCTCTTGTTCTGCGATTCTGCATATCGACTTTGAATTGCTTGTTTAGTCTCCTTCCGGGGTCGTGGACATATTTCAGTGGACTTCTTAAGTTTCCCATTTGGTTTTGTAGTTCATAGATCATTGTGCATCTTTAATCCTCGTGCTCAGTTTTATTGTAGCTGTGGTTTTGCATTGATTTGGGCAGGGAAAAGGAATTGTAGGACAACACTATTTTTCCTTTGAGAGATTTAAAGCCCAGTCCTGTTCGTAATTACAAGGAAGGAAAGTCCATTGAGTCCATGAGCCGTCACTAAACAAGTCTAAATAAGGTCTTACTTCCTGGCCTGATCCCTGATGCTTCATAAATACTTACGAATGCTGTACTGAATGTTGTAGTAAGGGTATAAAGTATCTTATAAATCTTAGAATTTCCATTTCAAAGACTGCTGTTACAGCAGGGATGGGCAACGTCTTTTTCTCCTGGAGGGCCGCATTCCCAGGATAGTCCGTTTTGTGAGAGGGATTGGAAGGAGGTGGGGGCAGCAGTGAAAAGGAATTGAGAGGGACCCCCCCCCCCATTTTTCTTTTTTCCTCCTGTGCTGCTCTCTCCTTGTATCTTTTTTTTTTCATTTCCCACACAGAGCTAGAACCTGAATTGAGTGCTTTCAGGGATGGGCTTCACAAGCTTCCGGGTTGCCCATCTCTGTTTTGTACACGAAATGCACTTTAAAATGGTGAACAAAAAAAGGACAGATTGTTGAAGGCAACTCGGTTAAAGGAAACAATGTTAAGAAAGTGCTCATGACAGTGATCACTCAGGGTTTGCTTGCCTGGAGAGCTTTGGATGTATTGTAGATAATGAAGATCTCTCTTTTCCATCTTTTTATTCTCTAGGTTTTGGACCACACATGTTCCATGCGATGGGTCACCCACCTCCATTCATGAGAGCCCCAGGTCCCATCCACTATCCTTCCCAAGATCCACAGAGGATGGGTGCCCATGCAGGAAAGCACAACAGCCCCTAATACTACCTGTTCTTTGTTTTCTTTTGAATTGCTCTTTTGTTTTTTTAAAAGGTGGACCGGGTTTTTTTTGGTAGCATACCACATTCAGATGTTATGAGTGGAAAACAGAATAGCACTGTCTGCAGCACAGGCTTCGTGTTACTCTGTTACACCGCTGGAAAATCAGATCACTTGTATAACCAAAATTCTTAATTCTCTGGAAGGAAAGGTGGTGTCTGCTTTAAAAAGCAGAGAACTGAGCTAGAGTATTTTGATTTAAAACTACCAATCTCATCTGTTTTGGCACTTTGAAAAGAAATAGTGTGTTGGCAAACATTAATTAAGGACGTTCGTAATCCCCAACCATCTCACCAGTGGGAATCTGGAAGCTTTGTTGTTCACAATGACCTAATCCTCTTAAGTGTCAGATTATGATATTGCCATGAAACCAGATCTAGATATTTCCTTGTACTGTGTTGGGGCAGAAAGATGGTGTGCAACGACATTGCATTCTTGCTGTTTCTCATAATTCAAGATCTTGTTTGCAATACATGCTACAAAACCGTTGAGGGCGGCGTCCGCCAGGTATGCTTGTTCATCCTCTGTTAAAGAGGTGGGCGACTCTTGACTTGTGGCTTACGAGGCCTTCCTGTCCATTTGCTACTAAAACTCGTCTGGTTTATTTTGTAATGTAACATTTGTTACCAATCGCTGTTCTAAAGGTATATATTCTCAGTATTTGCCCTGTACCATCTGTTTTCTGCATAGAGTCTGTAACGTGTCCTAGTAAAGAGAATCATATTTTTTACCAATTCCAAGTCTTATTCTACTGTTTTTGTTTTTTTGAAAACAAACATTGCATATAGCAGCATTTCATAGCAGTGATTCTCAGAGATTGCCTGCAACAGCAGCTGTTGACTTAAAGGAGTGTGTGTGTGACCATTTAGTGTTAGCTTCTTTTCCTAAAATAATGAAATCTGGAAGATAATACACCCACCAAAATGTTGGATATTTAGGCCTACTTCATGGTATGAAAGTGCTTTCACATTGTGAACTTTATCAAGCTCCCTTGTTCAAGTGGTACAAAGACTCTTAAAAATTGTCAAATGATGTTGGTGATAAATGTCTCTCAGAGAAAATGGTGCAGAAAGTTGAAAGCTGTTACCAAACAAAGGTTCCTGTATCACTATTGAAACATTTAAACCTCACTATAACCCTGTGCCGTATCTTAAACTGCCATAAACTTAGTTGCTTTTTATAATGAAGGTCAAGCTATTCACATATGCAGGCATACCTTGGTTGATGAATTTAATGCATTCCCCAGGATGTTTCGTCTTTTGAAAAATTCATAAACTGGAAACGCACACGGAGATCCTGGGGGGGGGGATTTTTTTACGGAAAAAAAATGTGTAAACAGGTTTTTCTGGGGGGGAATTTGTAAACTGAGGGTTGCCTGTAAATGGATTTCCTTTTGTGAACCAAAAATTGCGTTAACAGAGGCATTTGTCAACTGAGGTACACCTGTGAATCACTTGTGAGTTCTAGAAGCTGCATCAAAGAACCAATTTAATAAGCAGACACCACCTTTGCCTGATCTGCAGTTGTTCTACATGTCTAATAATGAAATTCGAACCATGAGGTGTTGCGGACGGGAGGCTGTAGGTGGCCTTTTTGCCCACAAAACCTGACCTGTAATGCCATGCTCAATGCAGTGTATTTGAATCCTGTAAGAACGCAAGTTGAGGGACAATTGGCTTACCCAGTTGCAACAGAAACAGTCATGCCACCCCCCCTCACAAATTATTTGGGCACCAATTGCCTCAGAAGGGTAGTTGTGCCAAATCGGTTAGTATGCTACAAAAAGGACCTGCGTAGCCTTGAGGAAAGTCGGTTCTACAGTAACGTCCTGCCTTTTCTGTTGTAATGTTTATTTTTCAAAAAAAAAAAAAGCACAATGTGTTTTTCAATAAATTTCTTTTTATCTCCCCCTCCCCCCGCATTATATTTCCAAATGTAAACATGACTTTCAGTTCTTACGTCTGAAACTGGACAGTTTTGCGCTCAAAAGAAATTTTTGTAGCACACCATTATACTAGAATTAGTACATAATTAATTGCCCATTGTCGTCTATGGGAGATGGAATGGAAAGTGTGCTCGTGAATGTTTTGAGTTTAATGTTCTTTTGGTGGGAGTTGACTCTTGAATATGCTTTTATAGGCTCTCTTTGATAGCCAACTGTTACAGTGATTGCAGTCTCTAAACCATAAAGCTCTAAGTCAGAAACTGTAGGTTAAGCACATAAATGTTGAGACATTAAATGGTCATCAAATCTTCATAGTCTATTTTTTCCTATACAGAATAAAGTCAAAAAATGAATAATGAACAATCAGTGAAAATAGATATTTAAATATGAATATGAATGTCTTCCTCGTATTTCTGGTATGTATTCTTTCAACTTCTGGATAATGTTTAGCTCCGTCTTTGTTGATCTGCTTCAGGTAATATCTGTGTGCACATATATGGGCTGAAATCCTGTTACTAAGCGTAGTAAGTCAACTACTGTGGGATCATTAAAGCAGTGGAGATCTGTGGAGTCCCTTGTAAGCTCTGTTGATTCCGTGGGCATAATTCCAGTTGCAACTCACTACACTGAGCAACAGGATTTCAGGTGTAGAGTGTGTTGTAGGACACGTGGGTCAGACTGGGACAAACTAGCTTTTGCTCGTTCCAGGGCCTGCAAAGGATTGGGATCAGTTACATGAAAATTGCATGGCAATTTTCTTTCTCTTTTAATTCCAGTTTCTGGTTAAAGGAGATATGAATTGCAATCCTAGAGAATACGAACATCTGAGTAAATTCCAAGTGGACACTTTTTTTTTCTGTCGGTCACCTTTTTCTTCTACTAAATCCATTCCACAGTAAGATTTTCAATGCTAAATGTTTAATTTCAGGGCGGTGGGGGTGGGGAAATCAATATTCTGTAGTAATGATTTTCCCAGTTTCCTTACATATCTTTCTACATACTATCTAACAAATGTTTAAGATAGAGTATATCATTGTTCCTTACGTTCTGAGAACTAACAGAAGCGTGTGTGGATGGCAGCATTGATCCTCCTGGCACAGTTCCTTGAGCACCATAGGGATGTGATGTTGAAATTCTACACCACAACTAGTGTTATCTCCTCACATCTATAATTGTATGCCTTGAAAAGCAAAGCAAAAAGCAGTGTTCTGCTTATATACTGCCCCATGCCACTTCGAGCAGTCTCTGGGCGGTTTACAGTTTTTTTAATTACAGTAATGCAGGCTACACATTCCCCCCCCCCAGCAAGCTGGGTACTCATTTTACTGACCTCAGAAGGATGGAAGGCTGAGTGAGCCTTGAGCCAGCTACCTGGAATTGAACCCCAGGTCTGGAGCACAGTTTTACCTGCAGTACAGGCATTGAACCACTGCGCCACGAGGCTACTTGAGCCTTAAGAACAGGACTGATCTGTCTCCACTTAAAAGCTGGACCCTCAGCCTGGTCTAGAATGCTAAAGTGACATTTCTGAAAGCAGATTGCAGGGCAAGGGATAATTGAGTGGTAAGACTGCTCTCATCTTTCTTAGATAATAAAATGGGGGGGGGTCCGCTAATAGCTTGTATAGCGTGTTACTGTGATGTACCTCAGAAGATTACGGGCAAATACTTCACTCAAACTTGATGTCCAAGGTTCTTTTTTTTTTAACTTCAGTAAACACCCGTAGTAGTGCTAAGCATCTCAGATGGCGTGCTACATTCTTTGGAGCTAATTCATTCAATCTGACATTTTGGCTTTGGCTTTTGGTCTTGATAGCTGCTCTCATTTACTGGAAGGACCTTTAAAAATGACCTTTCAAGAAGTCATTGATATGATGGAAGATTACTGTCTAATAGTACTGTAGAAAACCCGGATATGAGTTTTTGGGGTTGGCATATGTAACGGCTAAGCAGCAAGCAGAATCTCCTAAAGCTATTTCCACAGTCTATCAGAAGGTGATCCATTTTAGGTTAAAAGAGGCTCAGTTCTTGAAATTATACATTAGTGAAATTATACATTAGTAAAAAGGGAGGCTAGCTACTTGTTGGCTCTAACGAGAAAGGTGGCAAAAGTTACATCAAGTTACAAATCCTCCGACTCCGGCATAACCTGTATCCAGCCCTGAGGTGTTCTGTTAAAGCTGGGTCTGTTTGATATAAGCGCCAAGCTGTTCATGGCATCGGCCTGCTCATCGCCCATCTCAAATTCAGGAAACCCATCGTTCAGCACTAGTCCCCCAAATGGTGTTGGAGTCCTGTAAGTAAAACAAAACAAAAGGAAAAAAAGATATACTGCAACTGGTTTACAAAGCAGCTTGTTCAAGGTAATTTGGAGAAGAGATACTGCAATATAACCTGTACTGGCTGATCTGGTACTGTATATTGTTATTATGATGAGTGGGTGACAGAGACAGCTATGCATACTATGATGATGTGATGAAGACAGGCTACCACAGAACAATGGAAGTTACTGTATCTAACCTAAAGATACACGTCCAAAGTAGCGTAGTTCCACTGCAAAGTAGAGTTCAGCAACCTGGATTTCTATGTTGAAGTCAGTGAAGCTGCTCTTTGGAGCTACTGTACTTAACTCAGTCCTGGTTCTGGCTGGCCTTATTATATCCTTTCGCCCCCACATGAGATGGTGCAGCCTTTTCAGATAAACGGCTGATATCCTTCCTCAAGTGAGCTAATTGGTAACTTCTGCAAGAGTAACCCATGAAACTACAGAGTGTGCCTAATTAGCATACCATAGGAACTCAGTCAGCCTCTGGTTCTCAAAAATATTCCCCAGTTTCAAAGCTAAAATATAACTTTCCTCACGCCAGTGGAGAGGACTCCCTAACTGTAGGGGCATTCTCCCTCCCCTCTAACTCAGGGTCATATTTCTGCAGCTTTTAGGGAATGATTAACCTCTTCCATGCCGGTTTGGCCATACAGTTATATTTCAGAAGTTTATAGTTGCATCTAGACATGGGCACAACTCGGCGAAATCCTCGTTTCCGTTCTCGTTCTTCGTGCTCGTTACGTAACGAGGAACGAGAACAACAATTACTCCGCTCCAACTCAAACCTGACCCAATAAAGATAAATTGGGTCTGATTTGTCATTGTTGTGCATGGCATCGCGGCGCTGGCGATCGCGCAATGCCAAGCGCCACAGCACAGAAAAAAAGTTTTAAAAATTAAAAAAAAAAACCCAATTCCCGTCGGCCATAAAAGCAGGCGAAAATATGCCTGCCTCAGTGAGGGCACCTACCAGAGGGGTGGTTTCTGGGGGGGGGCTTGGCCTCCCCCCCTCTCCTGTCCTGGGCTGCTGGTACCAGGCTGGGGGGGCATCGTCGTCTCCATTTGCCATGCGGTGGGGGGAGGATCCAAAATGGCGACCGCAATATTTTTTTTTAAATCGTGGTCCAAAAACCCACCAAAGCACCACAGAAACATGTGAAAATTAGGTATTTTAAATGCCTGATTTTTTATAGTAGCAGCAGTGGGTTTTTCTTGCAACAAAACGTCTCCATTGATTTTATTTTATTTTATTTTTATTTTTTTACACCTGCACACGCGCAATGATGAGCTGGCCATGGGATGGGACCATGCAAATTTTTGGAGCCATTCCACCAATCGCATGGCCAGGTTTTGCTGAGACTTCTGGATGTGCCAGAGAGGGCATAAAAAGCCCACCAACCCTAAGCCTAAGCCTAAGCCTAACCCTAACCCATACGCCAGTACACTGTCTTCTTAGTGGGTCAGAGGCACCCAGAGGTGCAGCCCACTAACCCACCCTAACCTTAACCGTTACCCTAAGCCTAGCCCTTACCCTAACCCCAACCCTAAGCCAGATTTGTACGCAAGTACACTTCCCTTCTTAGTGGATCAGAGTGGTGCATTGAAAGGTGCCTCCAACTCCAGACCCACTTCCTCCCTTGTAACCCGTACGCCAGTATGCTTTCCTTCTTAGTGAGTCAGAGTCAGCGCTGAGAGAGGTGCCTCTGACACACTACCCCCAACACTGGCTAAATATGGCTGAGCTATAGCTATTAATGGCTATAATGTTCTTAGTGAGACAGCGAAGTGCCGATGAGGTTTCCTGTCACACTAACAACCCAACATAATTGGCAGTGGCTACTGGCTAAGCGTTACGCTTCCCTTCCCTTCTGGATCAACTCAGAGGGAGGCATCCAGAGAGGTGCCTCCCAGAGCCCACCCCTCCCCCTAAACCTGTACAAATGACAGACAACAAACGGAACGACAAATTTTTGAAAATTTTCACGAAGAACAGAAACGACCCGAAACGGGCCCTTCCCGACAAACGACAACTCGAAACGTAATTTTTTCTGGTCGTGCCCATCTCTAGTTGCATCTAGAGCACTGCTGGTTGACTGACTTCAGGCATGCTGCATTAAGCCTTCCTCCCTACCACCTTGGCCCTGCAGTGTTTTTAGAATTCAGACCACTTCCAGGTATCAAGGGATTATTCTACATTTCCCAGACTTCACTGAGGAAAGTCTTCACCACTGCCAGGTTGAAGTGAGAGAAGGCTGGTTTGAACTAATCTTTTGTCTATGGACTTATTTCAAAACTTAGTTATGATTCCCTCTCCCCCCAAGAGCTCTCTTGGTCCTATCGCTCATTTCAAATTAAAGGGATGCATTGGTCTAGCATGCTGTGACGTATCTCCTCCAATATCAGTTTTGACTTGAGCATTTATCAGGTGCCTTCTATTTGTGGAAGGCTGCTATTCTAATTTTCTCAGTGGCTCCCAATGTAGCACTGTTCTCTTTGGTTCTCTAATAGTCTTGGTATTGAAAATAATAATAATAATTGCATCCCCCCCCCCGCCCCTGCAAAACAAGAAATCCCCAGCTTTCGGTCAAATTGTCTGTCTCCAAATCACTGACATATTAAAATGCAAGTGTGGCAAGCATAGAATTATGTTGGTGCCACAGAGTGTTAATTTAAAGCTTTAAATATGGCTGTGGCTGATGAAAGAAGAAATTGGACATCTATATATCTTCATTTATATGTGAAGGTATTTTTGCTTCAAGACCAGAAATAAATTCAAAAATAAATCCAACCAGGAACCGAAATTGGAAGAGCATGCCCCTGGAAGAGTTTGCCAATTTCAACATGTGTTAAAGTTATCAAGGCTCAAGAATATTTTGTCTCAGAAAGGAAGTGTTACAAGATGCTAATAGCAGTAAACAGCCAACTAGCAGGGTGTGATTTTTATAGCAATATTTTTGAAGGATAAAGAATCAAGAATGAATATGCCTTTAGGATTATATATTTCAGATGACCGATTGAAATATATGATACTGAAGTCCTGCAAATTGTAAGTTAGAAAACAGTCATTAATAAAAGCAAAATTAACCTTTGCTAGTTTTCACCAAACCCATTCATCAACTGGATCTACACTCTTTGCAGTTGCGGACAAGACTGTTGAGATTAAAAAGAGTATGCCCATAAACACACACATATACACACACAGGATTTTTTTGCAGCTTGGCAGATTCCATTGATTTTCTGTTGTCTAGATCTGTATACACTTGTTCTAATAAATAGAATGGATTAAAGGTGTCTTAAGAAACCAACCCTTAATTTGTGCTCAGTACTGTACATACTTCCCCATCCTCTCTCTGTTTTCTTTTTCTTCACCAATATCGCTTGTCCGATTACACCAAATTTATGTGACTAGCCTTCAGGCAAGTTGATCACATTTTAAATGCTCTTTTAATATGCTTGCCTTCAGCCAAAATATATGAGCCCAAATGATTTTAAGCATAAAACAAATAAGATCTCCGTTGTTATTATAACACCACATTGGGTAAAACTTAACCGAGTTCAACTTAAAATTTGCACTAAGTTGCATGCCAGCTCTGAAACAGTCAAACTTCCTTTCCCAGATGCAAAATCTCACTCAGGTTACAGCCTTCTTAAAATCAGGCCTCCCTAAAAGAAAATTTGTTTTTTTTTTTTAAAGTAGTACTTGATTAACAGTTAAACTAAATAGAATAAATCCTCACTATCCTAATATTTGTTGTAAATGTGAGAAGGAACTTGGTACTTTTCATTTATGGTGGGAATGTGAAAAGGTTCAAAAGTTTTGGCAATTAATTTTTAAATAATTAAGTGATATATTGGAAAGGAATCTACTGTAGATTGTAACTCAGAAAGTGCATTATTATCAGTATTTGTTAAGGATATTTATGATAATATGACCAAAGAACTAATTTCTAATCTTCTGACAGCAGTACGATTAATTATAGTAAGATATTGGAAGTTGAAACAAGAATTTAAGATGGAGGAATGGTATAATGAAACGGAATATTGCTATAAATGATAAATTGTCTTGTAATTTAAAGGTCAAGAAAGGGAAAATTAAGAAATATACTTTTATGATATATGGGCAAAAATTATTTAATATGTTTTAATAAGAGGGAAAGGTTAAGAACCTAATAATAACTCTATATGTTTCTGGGAAAAAGGACTTTAAAGGCTTGAAGAAGAAGAAGAGAAAGGAAATGACAACACAAGATCTCCAGATGGTCCTGGGGTGGGGCGGGGAGCAAAAGTATATATGTATTTTTTTGTTATTGCTTCGTTTGTTCTTAGTTTTAAAATAAAAATAATTTTAACAAAATCCTCCCTCCCCAAGATACAATTTCACTTCTCCATTCTCATCAGCATTTCCTTCATTCCACTTCCTCCAGGCTTTCCTAGATCCCCTCCTGCATTCTTCCAGCCATTCACCCTATATCTACTGTTCTTAAGCAAAATTGGTTAGGATCTCATCACAGTGACATTAACAAGGTATCAAAAGTGAAAAACTCATGTGGGAAGTTGAGTCCTGTGGTAGGGATAAGAGGTAGGTAGTTTACTAAGTGCCACACGAGTAAACAGTAAAACCTAGCATGGAGATCGGGAGTGATGCAAGAGGCATTAAAGGATCAAAGAACAAACTTCTCATTTGATTTGCCTAAGAACTGAATGTAATCTATATTTATTTATTTATTTATTTATTTACCACCCGTCTTCCCAAAGGAACTCCGGGCGGTTAACAAAAGAGTAAAACAATATAAAATCAGCACAACAATCAAAACACACACGGACACACAGACAGAAAAAAAATAGTCAAAAGAATCATCGGCAAGACGGCAGCTCAGAGGGAAGAGAGGGTAAAAAAAGAAAAAAGAAACTATTAAAGGTTGCCAAATGCCTCTCTAAAAAGCAAGGTTTTGAGGTTTTTTAAAGGCGAGCAGGGACTGTGCAAGGCGCAACTCTCTCGGAAGATGGTTCCAGAGCAAGGGGCCAGCCACCGAAAAGGCGGGGTTACGGGTTGCCGATTTCCACGCCTCCCTGGGCATGGCCACTCGGAGTGAGAGTGCCTGCGACATTCCAGTGGGCCAGGCCTCAGTTGATCTTTGGAAGATACGCTCCAACAGGTATTCAGGTCCTTTATTTTAAGGATTCTGGTAGTGTTTCATTCTGGCTGTTGGTGTGCGCTCTTATTGTTTGACAAAGTCACAGGGGAGATGTTGGAGGCAACAAGAAGGTCCTTTAAAAATGTTTTGCCTGTGTTTCTTTTTTCAAAGGGGAAAAGAATGACTTTATAGTATTCCTATTGACTAACAGAGGACTGGCTACCCTGACACATTAAATTTTTAGAATGTGGAGTTATATGTCTGAAGGACTTCAGTTCCAAATTCTGAATCTGAATTTTTATGCTAGTGATACTGGTTCTGTCTAAAAGGGTGGGACTAAGAAAGGCAGGGCATAGTCCAGAACAAGCATTTAAAAGTTTTTATCCTCTGTGTGAATGAGCATGTGTTACATTTCTAAAGTTCTTTTTCAATCTTAACCAGTTCAAGAGGATCCCTTCTTATAGATTAAAATTTCCTTGTTAAACATTTTTATCTAATCTGAAAAGACATCATAAAGCCATTTCTGGTGTCTGATGCCAATTTTCGGGCTTCTCAGGCTTTACACACAAGCATGTCCCAAGGCTCTCGAGGCCTTTAGCACTGATTGGAGCGGAAACTATTATTTTTTTTAAAAAAATTATTTTGTTGTTATAAAGGGTAAATAGGGAAGAATAATTTGGAATACTATGTATTTAACAGAAACATCCATGGATATTTTTTTAACCATACAAATTAGACACGGGCACGACCAGAAAAAATGACGTATCGAGTTTTCGTTTGTCAGAACGGATCCGTTTCAGGTCGTTTTCATTTGTCGCGAAATTTTTCAAAAATTTGTTGTTTCGTCGTTTTGTTTGTCATTGGTCATTTCCACCGCGATTTAGCGCGATTTGACGTCCCAATGTAATATATTTTTAAAATAAATCCATACCTCCTCCCAGTCGAACCTCCCCCTTCACCCAATATCAGAAAAAAAATCCTCACAAACTGCCAGAGGGGGAAAAAAAGAATAAACTGCTATTTCCTTCAGCAGACAAAGCTGCAGAGAATCAGAGAAACTATTTTCTAAATTCAATTCCCTCCCTGCCTGCCTAACTTAAATCTAAAGCCTCCAGCCTCCCTCCAATCAGCCAGCAGCAGCCAGCCACACAGCCCTCCACCCTCCACATCCAAGACCCGACTGCGACTTCTGGAAGGTGCCTCGGGTTTTTATGCCCTCTGGCACATCCAGAAGTGTCGGTCAAAACCTGGCCATGCCATTGGTGGAATGGTTCAAAAAATTTGCATGGTCCCATCCCATGCCCAGCCCAAATGGGCAGGTCTAAAAAAATTAAAAATAAAATAAAATAAAATAAAATCAATGCGACATTTTATTGCTATAAAAAACCCACTGCTGCTACTATTAAAAACCAGGCATTTTAAATAAATAAATTTCACATGTTTCTGTGGTGATTTGGTGTGTTTTTTGACCACGATTTCTAAAGAAAAATTGTGGTCGCCATTTTGGATCCCCCCCACCGCATGGCATGCGAGACAGACCACGAGGATGACCCCCCCTCCCAGCCTGGTGCAAGCAGCCCAGGACAGGAGAGGGGGGGAAGGCTGGGGACCCCCCCCCCAGAAACCACCCCTCTGGCAGGTGTCCTCAGGCAGGCATATTTTCGCCTGCTTTTTTGCCCGGGAGTCTTTTTTTTTTTACTTTCTAAAACTTTTTTTTCTCTGCTGCTTGGCATCGCGCGATCGCTGTGATGCCATTAACGACAACGAAAAACCCGACCCAATTTTTCTTTTTTTCGGGTCGGGTTCGAGCTGGAGCGGCATAATTATCATTACCGTTTCCGTTACGTAACAGAAACGATAACCGAAAATGGAAACGACAATTTCGCCGCTCCGTGCCCATGTCTAATACAAATTAATGTAGAAATGGAAAAGAGGCATGGTTAAAAACTTGTATATGTTCCATGAATTAGATACAGTAATTTGTCTGCTCTAAATGGCATTGTTTGGGAGCCCTATTCAGGCATTACCTCCAGAACTTGTGGAGGGGGTGAATGAGTAGCAGAGATGAGGGCATGGATCTCTGCTTAGCATACCTGAAAGGTGTTGCTATTCCTGAACAGACAAGCACAGAACTGAGGTGTGCTTTGTATGGTGTGTGTGTGTGTGTGTGTGTGTGTGTGTTTAGATTTAATGGAATGGAAAAGCTGCTGCTCATAAGGAGATTTAAACACTCTGTTGCTCTTCTGTGAACAGTCTAAAGTAACTTAATATAATCTTAGAACTGCAAAGTTGGAAGGGACCCTGTGGATCAAGTCCGGCCCTTGTCAAGGGGCCTGTATCTAAACCACTGAGTATCCAGCGGTTCACTGAGCTATCTAGTCCAGTAACAAAAGAATCTCTTGTCAGTGCCCAGAAAAGCAAGTTATTTTTAGAAGAAACGTAAACCTGGAATTTTTACTATTTCCCTACTGGTATTTCACACCAATCAGAAGTATTAAGAGAACTGTGGGAGTTGTTAAATGCCCTGTCATCTTGGTAGCAGAAAAAGGCTGAACCAAGACAATATGATGACCCACTGCCATGTCTGTACCATGCCTTATATCGCTCCAGTGATGACCAAATAATGTTCCACAGAGATTATGGAAGGGACAGGGATGATTCCAGACTGCTGTTCTTGGGGGATCTCTGGGCTCTTATTTCCCCTCCCTACAGCTGACTTGGTGGTTTTCCTTACACCCACCTCCCAGTCAAGGAAGGAAAGCTGGAATAGTTTGCCCAGTGCTTCCAGTCTGCAGCTCTGGGAACCACAGGTCTGAAAGAAGCCCTAACCATGTTACTCAGAGCGGACACATTGCAACGGGTAGCTTCAGATATTGATGACACTGCATGTGCAGGGAATGGCTTCTGCCACCACCATCATTTACATGATTTAATTACTGTCTATACAAGGCCGGGATTTAGAGAGAGAATGGCCACAGGTGCTGCTTAAATCTTCCTTGTTTGCCCTCTTCGTTGGGTTTCCTGAAGTCTGAATTGGCTAAAATGTACATATTGTTCAAATCTGCATCTCTGCTGCTCTATGTTACAATTACCCACCAGAGACACATGGCTGATTCAAAAACAAAGCAAGCATTTTGCGTACAGATTCTGTAGAAAAATGGGGAAAGCCATTACCTGTTGAAGCTCCGAACATCAAAACTGCTGACTTTCCTGGGAGGTTCCGGCAAGTGGTTCTCACTGTCTGCCTGGTAATCGTCGCTGCTAAGGAACTCCCGCCAAGGAGACTGGTAGCCTTTGGGAATGGCTGTCCTGTTGAACTTCTCGTGGGGCACTTCCTTTAGAGGTCCATTATAACCTGACATTGGGAAATGATCAAAGAAAAGGCAAGCGTCTCGATTAGCACGGCAGCACCATCTGAGGCATCCACCCGTTTCTGCAGCAGCTTCTAGGAAAGAGCAAGGGATAGTTCTAAGCTTGGGGCGGCCTTTCCTAGCAATATGCTGTCATGCCACTGGTGAGGTCCCCTTCCTCCGTTCCATATTCAGCCCATTCACTCTGCCATACAGCCACTCAGCAAATGGACAGTGCGGTCAGCATTGCTAAGAGGCATTGTGTGTCTGCTTTCTCTCTTTGGAGCATTGCATCCTTCCCTATGGCGCCCAGAATGGGTCCAAGCCTAATTACCAGGGGGGGGGGGAACCAAGCATGGGAGGTTGCTCCATGAGGTACTTGCACCATTCATCCTCTTCCCCCACTAATGAACAGCTTGTGAAGGTGGCCCTTCACCTGCTCTATTTTGCTTGCATGCTCTCTGCCATCACATTAATAACAGTTAATTTTTTTAAAAAAAAAATCCCAACAGTTGTAATTACAATGGTGAGATTGACACACTAAATGAAGAGGGAATTAGATAAACTCTCCAGGTATTTAAATTTCACATGTATTCCCAGTTGTGGGCAGAGGAATTGGAAACCAAGCTTTGGACTGAGTTGTGGTGAGAAGCCTATGTTTGATGGAAGAGCAAGGGAAGGCAAGGCGAACCCAGGTTCTCTATCCAGGGCAGAAAGAGCACACCCGCTCCTGTTTGTACGTCAGCTTCTGCTAAGCTTCTCTGGACTGGAACGAGGGCCCCGTCCTTGTGGGTCTCCACCCCAGACCTCAGCTATGTCTCACTGGCCGTTGAGGCCTGTGAGGGACAATCTCAAAGAAAGCCTCCTGCTGATTCTTTTGCTCTGCAGGGGCAGGCAGCCCGTTATATTTCTCAAGACTGCTTCTCCTTTTCCAGAACTCACCTTTGTTTTGGGGTTGTTGTTTTTTCAGTACTACAGTAAAACCCTGCCTATCGCGGGGGTTAGGGACCTGACCCGACCCGCGATAATTGAAAATCTGCAATATGTGGATGCTGGGTCAGGTCGAGACTGGGGGTGGGTCTCTGGGGGCTCTTGTACTTACCCCAGGTCTGGCGCTGCTCCAAACAGGCCTGCAAGGGGCTTCCTGGGTCCTCGGAGGCCCCAAAAGTGCTTTCTAGTGATCTGGAGGTCACTTCTGGTTTACCAAAAGTCACTTCCGGTTTGCAGGGAAGAACTTTTGGGGCCTCTGACAGGCCTGGGGAGACCTTTCCTCCTTACCTCAGGAGGCCTTTTTTTCATATACTGTGGACCTGCGATATACCGGGACTGCAGTATATGAACCGCGAAAGGGCGGGGGACAACTGTACAACTCTCACCATTCTGTAGGGGTAATAAGAATTACATTTCCAGGCTCTGTCCTGGCACATTTTGGTAGGTGGGCAGAGTTTATACGAAAACACTGAATACCACTTATCTCCACATTAATCAAGGCCAGGTCAAGCCATTTTTCTGACAGTTGGAGAACAAAGGGATTCCTTCCCATGCCAGCAATTTTTTCACATCACACACACACACACACCCAACTCAACATAGCCCACATCCAGGGTTCTTTGGCTCCAGAGAAATGCCAGCTTGCTGCACCTAAAGCTTAGGGGGCACAGATTTGGTTGTGTGGCACACAGCTCTCCTCCAGTCTCATGCTGCTGCTTTCCTGTCTCTGCCGCTTGAGGTGGTACTGCCTTCCTCTGCCTAATGGTTGGGTCAGTATATCATTTTTGATGATAAGTGATATGCTACCAGTGTGCCATTTTGATAAGTGACATGGCTGCATCAGTGTCAGATTCCCACCCCCTCTTTCAGAAGCAGAGAGGCCGCTCTCCTCTTCCCCACCCCCTCCTCTTGCTCAGCCCTGAGCATCTGTGCTGCAGCTGTCCTCCTCATCAAGCACGGTGTTGACAAGAAAAGGGCACAATTCCTGTACAGCCCCACCAGCAAAGAACACAGGAGGTGAAGCCGCTTTGGACACCAGCAACCTGGAAGCTGTAAACTGTACGGGGAGTCCACAGGGGCCGAAAAGCAAATGGCACCTGCTGTTCTCTGGACCTAGTCCTGGATCCAGATCACAACATGAACAGTATAATGGCCTTGATGGGATGGAACTATGTACCCTCTCATAACTGCTCATCAAAGGTGAGGATGTGCACATTAATTAGACAGAGAAGATGGGTGGTTTGAGAGAGGAGTCAGGAAAGGCATTCATGTGAGTATTGAAAACTCCTCTCTCAACAGAGGTGGGGGGGGCTCAGGCACAGTCTATCTGCCAGTTATCAGACAGTGATTTTAACAATCCCCAGACAAATCAGAAGCACTTCACACCTCCACCAGCAAGGCCATAGCTAACGACCCATACTTAATGGATGTTGGGAAACGTTGCATAGGTGGGACTTTCACACACCTTAGGCCAGGCATGTCTAAAGTCAGGCCCGGGGGCCAAATGTGGTCCGTTTTCAAATATTGAGCGGCCTGCGGCCACTTCTCCCCCCCAGCTCAGCCTGTCACGCACCCCCGCCAGCTGGCCCCTTCCCATACTGGATGGGGACATCAGCTTGCAGATTTATGGTTTGCCTGCCCTCCCTGCCTCCGTCCATCCCCCAGCCACCCGCCCAGCCTACCCGCCCCAGCTCCATTGCTGCAGCATCCTCCCCGCCTCCTTGCATGTCCTAGAGGCTTGCCCAAAGTCCGGCCCAAGGGTCAAATGGGGCTGGATGGTTGGCCCCCACACATTTTCACCTCACCAAATCTGGCCCTCCTTGCAAAAAGTTTGGACACCCCTGCCTTAGACCATTATCCACCTAAAGAGCCTATTCGGGCCACTGTCCATCTAAGAAGCTTATTCAGGCCATTGTCCAACTTATGAGCCTATTCAGACCAGGGTGATGTGAAATGAAGGTGAACTATAAAATGGAGGACTCTGCACTAATTTTCCTCAGGCTGACAAAGCTGCTTGGATGAGTAGTGAAATGTTTTGATCTCAAGAAAAGAAGTCCAGGTGCCATGAGTCAACTTCCAGATAAACTCACCTGGATGACTGATAATGTTCACAGACAACTGCTGTGATGGTTATTGAGGCATGAATGGCAGTTTTCCTGTCATTCCCATTTCCAGCATGTTGGAAAGGAATAAGGCTACTTTCCCTATCTTACAGGGGTAGAGAGAGAGAGAGAGAGAGAGAGAGCAATAGTTTAGGTTCCTGCTACGTTTCCTTTGGCCTTTCCAAAGGGAACTCAGGGGCAGGCAACTTCTGAAGAGCTGTGGGGGCTGCACTTGTGCTCCCATCTGCATCTTGATGGGTCACAATACCCATTCATTTCTTCAACCCTTTGCCACTGGATCATCGCTCAAACAGCCAGTAACTTCTAGTCCCTGAAGGAAGGTCTTCCCTAGATAAGAACAGGGTCTGTCTGAAGGCCTCCTCAGACAGCTATAAAGGTACATCCTTGATCTCACCCAGAAGGGTCACTTGTGAGGGACCCACTTCCTTAAAGTGACCCTTCTGTCTCCTGGGGAATCGCTCCATCCCAGCCTGAAAAAAAAATAGGAGCCCTACAGCTGGACCAAAAAGGTCCAGCTTGAGACTGAATCAGAGTCCAAATGGAGCATATTTTCCCCGGATGCTATGCAATTGCTAGGAAATAGATTGCACCAGACAGCTACACTAGAGGTCCAAATTGCAATCTATTTCCCTTTCTGATCACACCCAGATAAGCAATTTACTCAATAAACACTACATCCGGTTTTGAGACTGTCTTTGACGTGGGTTCCTAATAGGCGGCCTCCCCACACAGGTGACACTCCATGCTCTTAACTTTTGTGTTGGCTGGCCAACTTCCTGCGGATGCTCTGAAGAACCCTTACCTGGTGCAATGGAGTTAGGATTCAGAGCTTTGCTCATCTTAAAAACTTTACTTGTTTTCTTTGGTACTTGAGGGGGGGCTCCTCTCCCTGAGGCTACCGAGTGAGGTTCATCTTGGCAGTTCTCCTTCCACTCTGCATTATGGGCAGACTAGGAGACCAAGTGAAACAGAGAAAAGGTATCACCTCATGAATGCGCCAGTAATAGAAATGTGAGGGCTGCTGCTTCTCTGAGAAACAGAATAACTAAAACTTCACTAGAGATTCGAAGCCTGACCAGGTAGTTTATAAAAGGCTAGCTTCGCTTTCACTTGGAAGCGGAAGGACAAATTATTATTATTATCAGGAAACAAGGACAATTGCCTCTGTGCAAGAACATTCCTCCCCACCCCCAAAGCATGTGTTATAAAGACCCTAATCCAAAATAAGACTCATTCCTTTTTCGCTTCTTCCATTTTTCTCCTTGATTGAGAAGAACCCCAAGAATGATTCCACTCACCTTTTGCCAATGAAATGTCCTTTCTTGTAGAAATGAATCTTTAGAGACTCAGGCTGTGATGACATGGCCAAATACCACAGCATTTGCTCAGCTTATAAAATAGGTACGTTTGAAGGACTTTCCCCCCCCCCCTTTATTAATTTGAAGGTTGCTTTGAATCGATTCAGTCCCTTCGCTTTATTTTTGAGGGGGGGGGGCGGTTCTATCTTTTTAAAGCCTAAACAACTAGAACAGGCTTTTTCCTGTGTGGTTAGTTGTGATACATTCTTGTAAAGATTAGGGGCAGCGGAGGGGGGGGGCAGCATGTCTGTAGGTAGTGTTTCAGTGATGATGTAGAGAATTAGAGCCTGATATTTAGAACTAGAGGCATGTGACTTCCCATTCTTTCCTTCCCCTAATCATCTTCTCACTTTTGATTTTTTAAATTACATATATGATTAGCACTCTATCAGCCTATTGTTATTACTATTTCCCATATTCATACCCACATCAGTTGTCCATCAGATTGGCAGAGGCAGGACCAGGGGAAGGAAGGAAAGGAGAGGCTTGAGCTGGAATGAGAATTACATTGCATCCAGTATGAAAGGGTAAACTCCCAAATCAATTTGCAGCCCCTGTGTGAGCACTGACTGCAGTTTCAAACATAATGTAGGCTGCAAATAAAATCGCAGCAAAGCCAAATTGGTTTTCCAGTGTGGTTGTTGTGCCCTTAAAAAGGTCACCCCTACACATGTCTGCTAGTCATGTTCGACTCTAGGGATGGAGCTCATCTCCATTTTTAAGCCAAAGAACCAGTATTGTACAGGTCTGTGGCCATGTGGCCAGCATGGCCGAATACATTTCTGTGCATGGAACATTATTTACCTCCCTGCTTTTTATGCCAGTACCTGTTTATCTCCTTGCATTTACATGTTTTCGAACTGCTAGGTTAGTAGGAGCTGGGGTTAACAGCAGGAGCTCACTCTGCTGTGTGGGACCTGGGATTCAAACCGACGAGCTGCTGACTTTGCAGCCGAGAGCTGTGCGCTTAGAAGGTATCAAAAGTCTAAAGTGTCAAAACATGGCTGTCCATCTTTTGCATTTAGGGACTGAGGACAGTGACTAGGACAGGGAGCTCAGTTAAGACCTAGCTTTAAATCCTCAGATTTAAATCATTTGAAATAAATCATTGCTTTCAATTGTTTTGTTTCTCTACCCTGTCCTGACATTGTCTTGATATATAACAGGGTTCTAATAAATATATAAATGGAATAATAAATACCAACACTTATATTACTATTTAACTCGCATGACTTCTGGGATTACAACTGACAGTTCCTCTAGGTTCTCATCACACCCCTAAAAGAAACTGCATCACCAAAATGGGGGAAGGAGGAGTGACTTGTATTAATTGCCATCTCTTGACTGTGTGTAATCAGAAATTCAGATTTAATGGCTGCAATTTAAATCAGTGGTTCTGAAACTGTACAGCAGGTTGCACAGGCGGGCACACCGCTATACAGTCACACTTTACTTCGAGATATCTATTCTTTTCTTATTGTTGTGATTTTATTCATTTTTTTTCAAATGAGTTTAAAATTTTATGACTGTAAAAATATTTTTAAATTAATATTTTATTAAAATCAGTAGTTCTCAGCCTTAGGTAATCCAGGTGTTCTTGGACTGCAGCTCCCAGAAACCCCAGCAGTGGAGCTGGTAGTGAAAACTTCTGGGAATTGCAGTCCAAGAACACCTGGGTTACCTAAGGTTGAGAACTATTGATTTTAATAAAATTATTAATTTAAAAATATTTTTACAGTCATAAAATTTTAAACTCATTTGAAAAAAACATGAATAAAATCACAAAAATAAGAAAATAATATACATTCTCGAAGTAAACTGTGACAGTATGAGCAGTGTGCCCGCCTGTGCATCCTGCTGTACAGTTTTGGAACAACTGATGGACAGACAACTTGTCTCCCTAAACTGGACAACCCTTCAAATAAAGGACACCTGTAATTAGAGGCCCGCTCCATGAGATCTCTGTGGACAGAGTATTATCCCCTGCAGCTTGTGGCTATCCCCACCCCACCCCTTCCAAGCAATATCCACAGACCGTCTGTCCTTCTGTTGCTCCTGCATCATTGTAGTCTGTCTCTGTGCTTCCTCCGTCCGCAGCTGTTCTGCTTGAGATCTGCAACATCATCAAGGATGAAAAAACATCCATAGGTGACAAGGGCAGTGAGGACTCCCAACCCTGACCACAGGGAGGTTCTGAAGGTTATTTATATTTATTTGTTTCATCTATATACCACCCCATTATTTAAAATCACTAGTCTGGGCAGTTTCCAAGATTAAAATTTAAAACTCTCAAGCCCCACAATCATAAAAGTACATTCAAACACAATATGGTGACACAGGCAACAATTCAATCATAAATGCACAGATACTAACAGAGAACCAATCAAGGTAGGCCAAGACTGGGGATATATGATCAAATGTACTGGTCCTTCTCATCACATTGGCCACCACATTTTGGACCTAATGAAGTATGCATGTTTTCAAGGGCCGCCCTATTTAGAAAGGGTTACAGTAGTCTATTTTTAAGATTACCAACCAAGGTGTGAATCACTGTTGCTAGGTATTTCTTAGGCAGAGTGCAACAAGGCAATAAACTGAAATTGGTAAAAGGCACTCCTGGCCATGGCAGATTACTTGCAAACCAGATGATCTGGTGAAATGGTGTGTTCTGCAGTGGCTCATAATCTGGCCCTTATAGCAGGAGTAGGTAATCACATGCAGGCCTCAACCAGCCTATTTTACATTACCTGGGCCCTGCATCCACTTCTCAAGTGTCCACTGCCATCACAATCTAAGCGATCCTATGGGGAATCATGGTGCACAGGGAACAGCCACCTTTTTTCTAAGAATTATTAGCTGTTTGGAACAAGAGTCTTTTGTGAAAGAGGATTTATAATCTATGCTTACCAGTGAATAACTGGGATCTTCATAGTGACTGTAGTAATGCTATTTTGGTGCAAGTAGCAGCTTTTTGGCAGTAGCGGCGCTGGTAGCATGAGAGTGCAGCCCCAGAAGGTTCCAGGTTGGGGGATGCAATGTAATTTCCTAGGTTAGAGGTGTCTCACTGGGTCACAGGTAGCTTTAAGCTTCCAATATGGCAACCAAACCTTGCCCATTCCTAGATTAGACTCTCCTTAGGGGTGAACCCACTCCCTATCTTGCCCTCTTCTGCTGTCACAACCAGTTGATATATGGACAGTTCCTGCTGGAATGTTCAACCTTCCCTCCCCACGGGGAAAAAACCATGACTCACCAAATGGTAGCCTAAAGGAGGCTCCAGCACAAATCGCTGCACCCTCTTCTGCCTCTTCTGGTACAACCTGGAACCCCTGTTTATTGGCAGGGAGAGCTCTTCCACCATCAGATCCTGAGGGACACTGACCTTCTTTCCCAAGTCTAGTTGTGGGCCTGAAAACACACACACACACATAAAACACAAGAGGCTGTCCAGAGCGAGGATAGAATAAGTAACAGTACATCTACTCACATCTAAGTCTCACTGAGTCATCATAAGCAAACGTCTTGTAGGACGTAAAAGATTCCTTTTTATCCTAATGTTTCCACAACTTGCAGACTGATTTATGGCTCTTTGATGATTGTACATTTGGACACAAACTTGGGCTTCGCTGGCAAGCTGGGTGGCTCAGGCACAGAGCTTTGAAGGAATTGGCTTTCTGAAGGGAAAATGTTTACTAAGTTCTAATAGTGAGCCTGGTATCTTTCCTAGCCTGACCCTAAGGTTGTCCAGATTGTTCTTCCTGGAATGTATAATATCCCATTGGTTACAAAACTTGACTCAGCGTAGAAGACTATGGCAGCCAAAGACAACCTACCATCTTCTTCCACATTCTGTTTCACAATGGCATGGACTGGTGTGTGCTGTTCCTTCCTCAGATCCAGCTGTGGAACAGGAAACATGTTTCCAACTGTAAAGCCAAGGAATAATTGGTTAGTCTTTGTTCACATGTCTGTTAAAGCTTTTGTTACTGCTGCTGCTTTGGCATCCAATGGAAGGATGTGCCCACAAGCTAGGCTGACACCAGAATCTTAACGGAGCTCCTCTGTTGCTTTGGAACTTTTAATTTGGAAGAGTGCCACAGGATCCAAGGCAAAAGATGACTCTGCAGGAAGAGAATGCCAAAAAGCAAATACAGTGGATCTTCATATAACAAACGGTTTGTATAACAACATAAAATCTGTACAACATAAACAATTCTGGAGATGGGGAACAGAACCGCCTATGGGGCGAATCTGTACGACATAAAAATGGTCGTGATTAGGGATTACTCTGTTTTCAATGCATTCATTCCTATGGGAAATTTATACAAAGGAAAATTTGCTTAACAGAATTTCATTTGGAACGAATTAATTCCTTTATACAAGGTGCCACTGTACTGTATCTAAACAGTCTTTCTAGACTGTAAGAGTGCACAGCCAGCAATGGCAATCGATGTTTGGAGGTGGCCATGCCCATTCATTCATTCACAACATTCCCTGGGATCAACCACACAGTGCTCTTGGAAAGGAGAACCAAAAGAGGAGGTACATCTGACCGTATGCTTCAAAGAAACAATGAGAAGGCAGTTCTTGATATGAAGCAAAGACAGTATCAGAACCAAGAAATTTTATCTTTTTGGAATGACAATTTTTTCAAGTTTCCAGTGACTGGCATACAGTGGGGATTGCAATACCCAAAATTAATCTTTCCAGGCTGTGGAAAATGTTTTCAAAGGAACTAGGCTGAGGCTCAATGTAAGCAAGGACAGGCACTTGCCAGACTCCACAGGCATCTGAAGGTATCTTATAGCTGCCCTTCTAGCCACTGGTCGGTCTATCTATCCTGTTCAAGATGATCTCAGCTGACCAACTGCACCTGTCCAGTTTAGCACAGTTGGGAAAGAACGGGAGAACTCAGGAGCTACAACAGATAATTTCTGCATGCTGTAATGTTGAGTGCATTATGGCCAAAGGGTAGGTTGCTTATCTATGACTGTGGTTCTTTGAGCAGCCTGTTATGAACTCAGACAAATGAGTCTTGGGTCCATGGGGGATGCTGTCCAGAATCTTTTATATATATACTTGAGTATAAGTCGACCCGAGTATAAGTCGAGGCCCCTAAATTAACCCCCCAAAAATGGGGAAATGTATTGACTCGAGTATAAGTCTAGGGTGGGAAATGCAGCAGGGCCTGGCAGCTCCTCCTTTGTAAGCTGGAGGCGTGGTGTGTGATGTTTAAAATGACTTTTAACCAGTGACACAAGCACTTGCCAGGACCTGCTGCATTTCCCACCCTAGACTCCCCTGTGATGCAAAGGGGGGTCATGAGAAGCAGCACGCAATGTTTAAAAAAAAATAACACAGAGAATCTTTTAACGATGAGTGGCTTTTGACAAGAATCCCACCCTCATTCTCTGGCTGTGCCTGCCTCACTACTGATAGGAGAAAGGCTCTTGGCCACTGTGCAGAGGTAAGCAAGTAACCTGTCTGTGCTCTTTGTGGTCTCTGTGAATCATACAAATGCATGACCGACTGATTCACTTACTGGAGTCCGAAACAATGACAGAATGGCATGATCCAAAGAGGCAGCGATGTGAACATGAACACACGCTCGATTATGAGTCCAAAATGCGAGCATGTGAGCCCATGTGGCTGCATGGCAGATGTCAGGCAAGGGCTGTCTTCCCAGAAATGGCATGGAGGAGCTAGAATGACTCCAAATATTGGTGGGGACAGATGAACAAGTCAGCTGAGAAGCCACAGCTCCAGTGGCAGATTACCTATTTTGCAAAGCATTGAACAGACATGGGATCATTCCTTTCAGGGGCCCATAAAATGTCTTGGCGTAACATCTAAAGGTGGAAAGCAGTTTACAAAAGCAAGTAGGCAGTCCAGTGTCCTGACTGATACGTAACTGAGAAATCACTTTAGGAAGGAAAGAATTATCACGTTTCAGAAGTACCTTGTCTCTAGGGGATATGAGAAAAGGGGGCATCACATCTCATTGAGTTCCCTGACTCTATGAGTGAACATGACTGCTATTAAACATGAGAAGATGAAGACCTACAACAGTGGTTCTCAACCTGTGGGTCCCCATATGTTCCTCGATTGCAACTCCCAGAAGCCTCCACCACTCGATGTGCTGGAAGGGATTTCTGGGAGTAGCAGTTCAGGAACATCTGGGGACCCACAGGTTGAGAACCACTGACCTACAATAAACATTAGTTTAAAGGCTGTAGATACAAGCAGGGTAAAGGCAAAGTTGTATATATTTGTGTCTTTGGACAGTGGCTGCATGAATTCTCCAGGAAGAGGCCCTAGGTCTTTTGGAATGCTGCAAGAGCACAAATACAATCTCCTTTGGTGAGAGCTATGGAAAGAGACTAGAAATATTTTTAACCAGTCAGTGAAAGACACAGAGTTCCCCTGACCAAAAAGAGAAGGAGCTCTCTCAACAAGGTGCAATGCCTGATTGGAACAAAACCAGGAACACTTGTGTTTGCGTGCCAATGAAAAGCAAACACTGGAACAACCCAGTAGGAAAGCAGGGACAGATACGCTGGCTGACCTAGCTCCAATCCCTGTGTTAGCTAATTAGTTAGCTAGTTTGTTTGTTTGTATTTCTATACAGCCTCCTTAGTGCAAACTGCACCAACCTTGGAAGTTTACAAAAACTCTGAATGGGATAGTTATCTAGTTGTTACAAACTACATGCATTACAAACAGAAATACATGCTTGATTATACTGTACACCAATCCCAAAACAATTCTGATACATCGAGGATCCTCCAGATGATGTTTTCCATACTGAATTTTACTACACTCTATGGTGATCATGACATCTGTACCTACTTGAACCATTCATTCGTTGCATTCAAGCATTGATGGCCAGAAGAATTATAATTCTTGTTAGTCAAAGATAGATTGCTACTGGCAACAAACACTTCTTAAAGATTCTGGGCATAATGGCAAGTCCAAAAAGAAGTAACTTGAACTTGGAAGTAACTTGGAAATCCATGGCATGGATGGCAAAATGAAGGAAGAGATGATGAGGTAGTCTGGTGACAGTATAGAAACATGTATCTTTCAGACCTTTTAGACATTCTAGGAAAGAGTGAATGAAGATAGAATCAGAAGAATTGAGTTGTCTAGATGGAAATGTTCATTCATCATGTACCACCAAGTTAATTCTGACTTATGGTGACTCTTTTTTCAGGGTTTTCCAGGTAGAGAGTACTCAAAAGTTCTTATACCATTAGACTTGGTATAAGCTTAAGGTTAATGCCAGCCTGGCTACAATTGTTTACAGGGTTGAAAAGACTGGCAAAAGAGGGAAGCAAAGCAGTGTCTAAGAGTTACACGAAACCCTGCTGAAAACTGGATGGACAATAGGAAAAGGCAGCACCTTCGCTTGTAACAATAGTGATTTCGCCATTCTAAGTATTTAGTGAGTGAAAGATTGAATGTCCTCAATAAGAGAAAGGGGCGGGAGGGGCATCTCCCAGACCGGGATTGGGGAGAATGAAGGTAAAAGAGATACCAGTGTTAACAAGGCATCTGTTTTTGGAAGGTGAATCATGATCATCCATGCTGAGGCATGTTTCAATAGTCAATGCAGGCATCAACCTCTTCAACTCTTGGCTGTGGTACCAAGGGTAGAGTATAAGTGCCTGAGACTAAAGAGACTGATGGCAAAGGCTGTGGGTAGATCTGCTCTGAAGGAACAACTGATGATAAGCAAAGTTGATGTCATATAGAGAAGAGGGAAATGACTAGTGGTTTTGCCAAAGGTCAACAATGCTAAATGTTCATGGAAGAAAAGACAACATTTGTAATGTTTTGGTGACAGATGAAAACTCATGGCTCAGATCATCACAACACTGAAGGGTAGCAGCCTCAGAAATCTCTTTGGGAGGAAGGAGAGGATGAGCAGACATAATGCTGAAGTTAATATTGGCATGGAGTGCCACAGTAAGCTTAATCCCTCCATAGTGAATGGTTGTACACAAAGGGGATCTTAAATGATGTCAACACTGATGAGGTAAGTGAGACCAGCCACAATAATACCAAGTGAGCCATCAACTTGAGTGTTCAGACCCTGTGTTCAGACCCTGGTGGGTATTCTTCCTGGCCCAACCATGGGACTGACATGAGTCTGCTTAGTCCTGAAGAGGGATATGTGTTACATTGTGATGGGATGACTTGCACACTCCGTCATCAGAGAATGATTCTACATATACCACTTCAACAGAAGATGGTTTCTGGGGCCCACACTGGGAGAGGTCTGGAGTGCCACTTGTATCTTTTCTAGAGAAGATCAGGGGCAGTTGTTCCCAAAAGCTCTCCAGCTCTGTAAGATTCTGAATGTTGCTCTGGGCAACTGCAAACTCCATTGGTGTGATTCACAGGGGCCACGAAGAACAGCAAAGGGTTAAATGAACTGACCTCTGTTGGATAGGTGGGGGTGGGGACCTATAGGCTGATTTGCATTGATTTGTTCATCACGGAGTCAACATAAAACTAAAACTCTGATCTCCCAAGTCCAAGTCCAATGCTCTAGTCCACTATACTATACTGGTTCTCTATATTTCTATAGTCTGCACTGCCAGACAGCAGCACCTGTCCTTAGGGAACAAATTATTTGTGCCAGTGCTTGACTGTAAGCAAACAAATGCCGCAATAGAAAATAAGGTGGGAATCCAACTGTCTGTATCCCTAGCTTCCTAGGGAGGGTTGCTCCTCTGCATCACAGGAGATATACCCCTGAACTGGCAGCAACTATTTTAAGTAACTGGCCCAGGGGTGTTGGGACATGTAACCCTGATCCTTGGAGCGTGAAGGATGCAGGCAAGGATTTTTGAGATTATGATCTCATAGAGGTTGGAGGCAGACAGGCATGCTTAATCCAGAGGTCCCACATACCCAAAGGGCACGAGGTTAAGCCTGTCCCTGCATGCACAGAAATTTCAGCTTTTCAACATGATCATCTTGATTTTTGTTCCACATGCAATGAGGCATCACTTGTCTCGACATCGGCTTCCTTCCATCTTTCTTTGCAAATTTGCCACTTGCACCAAATGAGATATCCCATGCACAACAATTCCTGCCATTGTTGTACAGTGGTACTGGGGAGATCATCTGAAGATTACGTCCCTACCTGGTTTCTCCAATGTTGTTTGTGCTACATGTGTCACAATTCAGATGTACAGTCACCAAGGCTGTTATAGATTTCTTGTTTTGTTATAATAGCCCATGGGTGAGGAGTTTGATTTCCCATCATGCCTTGAAGGACAACAGCCAGCCTATGCAGCCTTGGGCCAGATGGATAGTCTCAGGGGATCCACAGAATAAGGGACTGGTAAACCACTTCTGAGAATGCTATACTTGGAAAAACCTAGCCGTGATCACTCTAAGTCAGATCAACTCGATGGCACATAATTATTTTGCTAAAATTTCCCCCTAAAACTCTTCTGCTCCCAGCTTTCTTTGAATATTAGTGTTTCACACTGCCCACCCTAATAAACTTTCCTGTGCCCTCTATCATATACGAGTATTTTGGTCATTTTAGGTGAAAAATTAAGTAGCTCACATTCATCAGCCTAAGTACTGTATTTTTTCGACATACTGACCAATTTTTCAGAGGAAAGAGCAAACATCTGAAGCAGTCATTCATTATTTTTAGAGATGAATGGATTGGTTCAGTTGTGATTTTGTCCACATTACTTGAAAAAAACAAAACAAAACTCAAGTTCTTTCCACTGAATTTCTCAATGCATTCGTGAATTTTGGCACATTCTGATCTCGCAATGGACCAAACCAAATATTTGCCCATCCCAAAATCTTGTACGTGGCTGGCATCTAAAGACGTGGCATTGTAGTCCCCCCCAAAAAGAATGCGATCCAGGCATTTTTGCTAGAGCCATTTCTGTCTAAACTGATAGCTGGACGATGCTGCTCTGACTTCCTCTTGGCAGTTCCACATTTTGGAGTCTATAATTTCCTTCTCGCTTTTGCTAATTTTAAGCTACAAGTCTCTTCTTGGGGTATAGGGTACTTGCAATTTGTTCCCATAATTCAAGAACAGTCAGGGAGTTGTTTGGCAGATTTCAGTGGAACTGCCCTCCACAGGAATGCCTTGAGCTTGCCTATGTTGCTGCCACTAGGCAGCCCAACTGAGAAGTCGCCTTGGTATCCAAGGAGACCATTGGAAACTGGAAAACTAATTAGCACTAAGTTGAGGGAGATAATGTTACAGAGCCAACAGCTATTCATTTCAAACAATCCCCAGTGTGCTTCTGCTGTTGCCTTGTGTGTGTGGGCATCTAGCATTCCTCTGAGGCATCCCAAGTAATGAATTGGTGGAGACAGGGTAGAAGACCCACTAGACAGATGACTCACCCTTATATAGCAATTTATATGCCAAAACCAGTTGTCCTTTCTAGGTGGAGCAAGCAAACACCTTTCGTCTCAAGCTTCTCAGGGCTCGTGTTAATAGACACCCATCTGCCCTTTGCAGATCCCATTTTTCATAGTCTGCCACTTATTTTCTACTTTGACTTCCAATCGTTTCAGTGACCCCTCCAGCCATCTTATTGGGAAGGACTTTCCTCTAATTCATGCTGATGTTCCTTGTCTAGTAAAACTGAGGTTCTGTATGTGCATACCTATGTTTTCAAAAGAACTGCCTTCCTCCCCGCCTTCCCAGTTCTTCAGTGTATGCAGAATTAAAACTGGAGGACCTCATAGTACTGGTTAGCTACTAACAGAGAAGTATCAGCAACACAGAGTATGTCAGAATGAGTTGGAGTGGTGATGGCAGCAACGGCATCGGTCCTTGGGCGAACAGAGTGTTCATTTGGAAAATCAAACCCCAAAGCCTAGGCAACGCCTTCCCAGCCACCAAGCCTTTGCCCGCACCAGAATGTAGCACATAACCACTGGCTTGTTCTCCTTTCCCCTCCCTTCCCATCACTATTTAGGGTCATTCGTTTGTGGAGCACATTCTGCCTGGCCTCGTCCTGGGATTTGGGCTGTTCCCCTCCCTCTCACCCAATTTCATGCACTTAGAGGGAAAGAGCCATTTCCTGGCCGTATCAAATCCTTGGCTGGGCCCTGCAAGACAAAGCAACAAACGGCCCTAGCATGGGCGCTGGATTTGCTCATGGCTGCCACAGGCAAGCGTTGCTCTGCCAAAACTGGTTCTTTCCTCATTGCCAGCGGCTGACGGTGCCTCAGCTTATTAAAGCCCCAAATTTCAGCCTGACAAGGATCTCTCCTTGGACTCTTACGGTCCACCTGCTGAGCCATCTAATCCCCTCAAGTATGCACAGTGTAAAAGCAATTAGAAAGGGCCATGCTGTGTCATGCAAAGTCTTCCCAAGTTTTTTTCAAAGCAGCTTCTCTCTTATCTCCAGCTGTTTGTTGAAGCAAGAGACCAGCACTCCCTCCCCAATACCTGCTGGAGCCCTTCTTCTGACTTGCAGAGCCTGGCTGTGCGGTCTTGAAGCAGCCAACACTTCCCAGGTAGGGATTAGAGCGTCGCCCGGGCTTCCTCCCTCAGCACCTTTTCTTGCCCAAGAGATCCTCCAGGCTGGTGCTGTCCAGCTGTCCGAGCTTTGTCCAACCCTCGCCCCCCACCCCCCGGTACCTTAAAAAAATCTCTTCCAGCATAGAGTCCGAGGTGTCTAATCTATGTTACATCAGACGTTTATTTCTGGCTGAGAGAAGAGGTGTGGCCAAAGCAGAGTCTTCATGTGCTGAACAGGGCAATGGGCTGCTGGCCGCAAAAAAAGAAGAAGCACACAGACCATGCTGCTGTGGTGGCTTTAACAACCATTGATTGTACAGCAGATATCAGGAAGCGCTTGTATTGATCTCCAAGTGTTGCCGAAAGACACATCTGCTGTTCTCAGTTGCTGAAAACATAACTCCCGCTCAGGCCAGAAGTTTTTCTAGTCAGTTTGGCAATACTGCATGAAAGATTAGGAGTCCCGTATAAAAAGGGTGTACCTTTCCCACAGAGATATCCATGTACAGTATATGACTATATAGAGCCAGTCAGGTAAGTGTGTGACTATTCTGACATGTCATATCCTCCTATTCCTTCATGTGAAAATATATACAGTAAACAGCCTATTTTCTGCTTTATGTGGTTTTAAAACAAAGAGTTTAGAGTTGAAAAATACAGAATAGAAAAGTAGGGCGCTAATTTCTTTATTCATTGTATTCATCTGTCTTATTTATAGGTCACTTTTCTCCCAATAAGAGGACTTGAGGCAGCTCAAAGTATAAAAAAAGAAATGAATTTAAAATGAGGAGATGTACATTAAGAACAATTGAAGTGTGAAGCCAATTAAAACACATTGAATAATTAAAACAGGTAAAACAATAAAACATTATCTTAAATCGTGTCCTCAAAGTACGCCCTGCGAACCAGATCTGGCCCTCCAGGGTCCTGAATCCAGCCTGCCGGCCATTGCAGACCCCCCACTTGCCCCCCACACTTGTGAACACCCCCCCACGCCTCCTCCTGCCAAATCTGGTACCCCTGCAGTGCGCAGGCACTTCTGGAGCCGCTGACGGTGGGTCTGGCTGCTACAGTGCATTTTTGTGGCTTCTTGCAGGATCACGGCATCAGGTTTGGGCACAATGCTTCCAGTAACAATGAGTGATGCACTGGCCTCTCATCAGTATAGTGAATTATCTTTTTTTAAAAAAATGAACCCAGGCCACTGAAGTTTTCAACATCTTAAGTCAGGACAGAGCTATAACTTGTACATTTGTTTTCTGTTTATCACTGCATAACAAAGCTAGTGTGGCATAGTAGGTTGATTGTCATCCTAGAACACGAGATCTGGGTTCAAATCCTTGCTCAGGAAACCCATCAGGGGCAATGATACACCACTCACTGGACGTTTCACATATCTTGAAAAGCCTATTGAATACAATCAAATAGAGTTTTATTGTCAATATGCATACGCAAGATATGCACAACGAAATTAGAGTGCTGTTCCACTACACACTCTATACATACAAAACAAATAAAACACATAAAACATATAAAACACCATACAAAATATTAAAAACTCTTAAAATTGCTTACAAAATTTAAAACACTACTTAAAAACTGATTAAGATGGTGCTAAAACTGTCGCATTTAACTTGGATACCGTTCTGTGATAAAAACTGTTCTTTTGTCTATTTGTCCTTGACCTAAGAGTCCTGTATCTCCTGCCAGGCGGCAACAGTTCAAAAAATTGGTGACCAGGATGCGAAGGGTCTCTCAGAATTCTAGATGTCTTCTTCAAGCATCTGGAGTGGTATAGTTCTTCCAAAGGAGGAAGAGGACAGCCCACTATCCTCTCAGCAGTGTTTATGACTAGAGATGGGCACGACTCGGGAAAATGACGTTTTCGAGTTGTCGTGTGTCGGAGGCAGCCCGTGTCGGCTCGTTTCCGTTTTTCGCGAAAATTCGCAAAAATTAGTCAGTTCGTTTTTTCGTTATCGTTATACTGGTTTTTTTTGGGGGGATAGCGGGCTCCTGGAGGCACCTCTATGGGGTGCGTGCCTCCTCTATTTATTTATTTATTTATTGTAGGACTTATATACCGCCCGTCTTCCTGGTGGGGAACTCCGAGCGGTTTACAGCATTTAAAAAACAACAAATTCCACAGTATAATAAGAGCTAAACAGATAAAACAGCAGGTGCAGGAGATGGCGATGGCGGGAAGAAGGAAGGAGGAAAAAAAAAATCATCCAAACGCCTCCCGGAAGAGTAAGGTTTTAAGAGCCTTCCGGAAGGTGGGCAGGGACTCTGCTAGGCGCACTTCTGCTGGTAGATGGTTCCACAGCGTCGGGCCAGCCACAGAGAAGGCCCGGGAACGGGTGGAGGTTCTCCGAGCCTCCCTGGGCGTGGCCACGCGCAGCATGTGCGCCCGCGACAACCTAGTTGGACGGGCCGAAGTTGACCGCTGGTCGATCCGCTCTGTCAGGTAGCCAGGTCCTAGGCCATGGAGGGTTTTGTAGACCAAAACCAGGACCTTGAATCTGATTCGGGCTGCAACGGGTAACCAATGCAGGCGGGCCAGAACTGGGGTGATGTGCTCATATCGACGCACACCCGCCACCAGTCTGGCCGCCGCATTTTGGACCCGCTGCAGACGCCGAATCAGAGTCAAGGGCAGCCCCATGTAGAGCGCGTTGCAATAGTCCAGTCTCGAGATCACCAACGCCTGGACCACTGTTCTAAGGGAGTCCCCATCCAGGTACGGACGAATCTGGGCGATTCTACGCAGGTGGAAAAAGGCAGCCCTGGACACGGCGGACACCTGGGACTCCATGGTGAGCGCTGGGTCCAGGACTACTCCCAGATTCCGGACTGAGTCCGATGGCCTGAGGGAAACACCCTCCAAGGTGGGAAACGGGCCACCATAGCTGGATGGGGTAGCCCCGAAGAACATAACCTCGGTCTTATCGGGGTTGAGTTTGAGCCTGTTAATCCTGGTCCATTCCATAACTGCACCCAAGCACCGATCGAGGGTCCGGACAGCCTCATCTGCAGCGGTGGAAAAGGAGACATAGAGCTGTGTGTCATCAGCGTACTGATGACAGCAGACTCCATGTCCCCTAATGACCTCTGCCAGCGGCCTGATGTAAATGTTGAACAGCATGGGAGAGAGAGACGACCCCTGTGGAACCCCACAAGGGAGTATCCAAGGGGCCGACACCTCGCCCCCATGCTGAACCTGCTGGGGACGGTCCCCGAGGAAGGATCGGAACCAACTGTGAACAGTGCCTCCGATCCCAGCCTCGGAGAGCCGATCCAGCAGGATACCGTGGTCGACGGTATCAAAGGCCGCTGACAAGTCCAGAAGGACCAACAAGGAGGAGCACCCCCTGTCGGCCCCCCGGAGGAGGTCATCTTGCAGAGCGACCAAGACTGTCTCGGTCCCCCGACCGGGCCTGAACCCAGACTGGAATGGACCCAGGATATGCTCACCCTCCAGATGTGATTGAAGCCGGATCGCGGCCACCCTCTCGATTACCTTGCCCATGAAAGGAACATTGGCAATCGGGCGATAGTTGGATAAATCGCCCGATGCTAAGTTGGGTTTCTTCAGAATGGGCTTTACCACAGTCTCCTTCAGGCGAGCGGGAAAAATCCCTTCCCTGAAGGAGGCTGTGGCGATGGTAGATGCCCATTCTGATATGCTCCCTCCAACGGCTTTCAAGAGCCATGATGGGCAAGGGTCGAAGGGGGTGGACGCGGGCCGGCAGTGGGCGATGGCCCTGGAGGCCTCAAGTGAGGTAACAGGCCCAAACTCAACCATGCGAGGAGACCGAGGGGGTGCAGCCGTTGGGGGTGCCGAGAGTGGGCTAGAGCAACAGGATTCAAAACCGGTGCGGATGGCCTCAATTTTTGATCGAAAAAAGGCTGCGAAATGCTCACTACTGAAATCAGTAGGAGGAGGCCTAGACAGTCCAGGATTAGTGAGGTCACGAACCACACGGAATAACTCCGCTTGGCGGTTCGAGGCCTCACTAATTCTCAGGGTGTTGTAAGATCTTCTGGCCACCCTGGTCGCGTGAACATAGCGCCTGGACTGTGCGATGACTGCAGCCTTCTTAGTCGCCGACCGGTTCTTCCTCCAGCTGCGTTCCAGCCTCTTCCGTTCTTGCTTCATCGCTCGAAGCTCTTCCGTAAACCACGGTGAGGAACGAGCTCGGCAGCGGATGAGGCGCCTAGGGGCGATCTGGTCGACAGCCCGGGATGTTTCGTCAAACCATTGGTCTACCATGGAGTCAACCAGATCGTCAGCCAGTCCGCCAGGAGGCCCTCCGAAACTTCACGAAACCGATCGGGGTCAAGGAGTCTTCGGGGGCGGGCCCATACAGTTGGCCGAAGGTCCCCGCGGGGTGGGGCGGCGATTGATACAGAGAAAGACAGCAGGTGATGGTCTGACCATGACACGGGAGTGGGAACAATGTCCCTCACCCTCAGACACGAATCCTCAGACGTGGAGGAAAATACCAGATCCAGGGTGTGTCCAGATCTGTGGGTTGGGCATAGAACATGCTGGGACAGATTCATGGAGGTCATGGACTCCATGAAATCCAGAGCAGCACCAGACAGGTCACCGCCAGCATGCACGTTGAGATCACCCACCACCAAAAGGCGGGGGGATCTCAACAGAGCAGCGGCGATGAACTCGGTGAGCTCTGGTAGGGATTGTGCCGGGTTGCGGGGAGCGCGGTAACCGAGCACAATGCCAAACCTGTCCCGCTGCCCAACCAACAGATGGACACATTCCAATCCTGGAATCACCAACGTCGAGGCCCTGCTGATTTGAATGGTATCTCTGTAGACAATGGCCACCCCACCCCCCTTATGACCCTCCGATCTTCCCTCCCCCAGTACCAGAAACCCTGGGGGGCACAGCTGGGCGAGGGACGCCCCCCCCTGCACCCACCCAGGTCTCAGTGATACATGCCAGGTCGGCCCTCCCATCGGCGATGGTATCATGAATGATGGGTATCTTATTATGGACCTACCTGGCATTCAACAGGAGGCAAGAAAGATCGGAGGCGCTGGCGGAGTGGCTCCGAGGCACATGACAGTGAGCTGAGGGGTCAGAACGGGGGACAGGCGCAAGATGCCTGGCCCGAGTTCTTCTTAGCCGACTAACCCCCCAGCCCCTAGCGTACCGACCACGGCCCGCTATAAAGGGAAAGTGGGCTCCTGGAGGCACCCGTGGGTGCCTCCTATCCTCACCCACTAGGAAGGGACAGCAGCAGCAGGCTCCAAGAGACCCCTCAACATGGGGGTCTCCCCTCCTCACCTGCTGCTGCTGCAAAATGGCATGCATAACCATATGGCTATGCATACCATTTGCAGGCAGAGACCTGCTCAAGTACCTGATCCCCTGGTACGAGCGTGTCGCACCTGCCATGTCCCACAAAGAAGGGAATCGTACTTGCGTGTGTAGTGCAATGCAAGTAGATCTGGCTAAGGGCTAAGGTGGCTTAGTGCAAGGGCTAGGGTTAGGCTAATGACGGGTAAGGTTACGGTGGGCTATTGGGTTGCACCTCTGGGTGCCTCTCTGACCCACTAAGAAGACAGTCTGTGACGTATGGGTAAGGAGTCAAGGATTAGGGTTAGGGGGTTAGGGGGCTAGGGCAGGTTTTAGGGGGCTTTTTGGCACATCCCAGAAGTCTCAGTGGCCAAGTGGCCATGCGATTGGTGGGATGGCTCCAAAAATTTGCATGGTCGTCCCCTCCCACATGGCTGGCCAGGCCACTGGGCCAGCCCATCATTGCGCACTGCGCAGGTGTACAAAAAATAAAATAAAATAAAATCAATGGAGGACAGAGGAGGAGAGGAGAGACATTTTGTTGCAAGAAAAAACCCACTGCTACTGTGAAAAATCTGGCAGTTTATAAATTTCCGCGTGTTTCTGTTGTGCTTGTGTGTTTTTGGACCACGATTTCAAAAACAATATTGCGTTCGCTGCCCCATTTTGGATCCCCCGCCCGCACCACATGGCATGGCAACTCGAGTCCGGCTGCCCAGGATGGGGGGGAGGCGGGACCACCCCTCCAGAAACAATCCCTCCGGTAGGTGCCCTGCGCCCTTAGTCAAGCAGGCATTTTTCTGCCTGCTTTTTGGCCCGGGAATGGGTGGGGGGGAGACCCGGGAGAGTTTAAAAAAGTTTTTTCCTGTGCCGCCCGTGCCGCTTGCTTGCGCTTTGGCGGCCGGCGGTGAGACT